>JASTWF010001261.1:0-97040 GCA_030390025.1 Squalus acanthias | reverse complement strand
CTTTTGCAAAAAATTCTGCACAAAATGTCAGGGGAAATTATTTTGAATAACATCCATTGCATTTTTGTACTGGGGCTGAGTAACACATCTTTCTGTTTTTTTGTCTTTCTTCGGTTTGCTGATAAACGTTTAACTCGCGGCCTGTTCCGGTTAATGGTCCCAAGCAGCAACACACAGACAGAGCGTGTCTGACCGCACCGAGATGTGCAAAAAGGCTTCAGTTTAGGACAAATCAAGAGAGGATGCTTCGCAATATTAAGGAACAGGATTTCAATGAACACTCGGGAATGTGCTCCCCATATTTATCATAACCTGGATGAAGGAATCGAGAGTTGTATATCCAAGTTAGCAGATCACACTGATATCGGAGGCACAGTAAACTGTGTGGATGGGAACAGAAAGTTAAAAAGGGACATAGAAAAGCAGGAAGAGAGGGAGGGAAAATCTAGCTCCCATTCCTGATCTCTATTCCATATTCGTTCAATTATAATTGCCTTCGTATGCAGAAATGTTTCTTAACTTCTCTCCTGTATGGCCTGGCTCTAATTTTAAGGAAATGTTCCCTTGTCCAAGACTCCCGAGACAACGGGAAACGATTCTCTCTATTTACCCAACCAATTGCTGACAAAACACAGAACAACCTTAATCAAATCACCCATTAACCTTCTACATTCCAGGAAATACAAGCTTAGTTTCTGTAATCTCACCTCATGATCTAACTCTTGGGGTCCTGGTAACATTCAAGGTGTAAATCGAGCCCGAGCGCCCAGATCGACAATGTTGTAAACGAACAGTCAGGTTAAGTCGGTGAAACCAATTCTTTGATATATATTAATGACCTGGATATTGGAATACAGAGTATAATTTCTAAATTTGCCGATGACACCGAACTTGGGGGTGTGGCAAACAGTGATGATGATACCAATAGACTGCAACAGGACACAGACAGGCTAGCAGAATGGGCAGACAAGTGGCGGATGGAATTTAACACAGTGAAGTGTGAGGTGATGCATTTAGGCAGAAGGAACAGGGAGAGGCAATAAACAGATCAAGATAAGACGGTCTGAACCGCCACTAGACAGTCGTTTTTGTACAGCGTTTCATGCAACTTCCTTAATTTAAAACAACCGAAATAAATCAGTAACATTTGGAATAAAAACTGAAAATGCTGGAAATAATCAGCAGGGCAGGCAGCATCTGTGGAGAGAAAAACAGAGTTAACGTTTCAGGTCGTTGACCCTTCGTCAGAACTGGAAAAAGCTGGAGATGGAACAGGTTTTTATGCAAGTGCAGGGGCAGGGAAATGGGGGAAGGGAGGAAAGAACAAAAGGGAAGATCTGTGATAGGATGGAAGGCAGGAGAGAGTAAGAGAGAAAAGGTATGATGGTGCAAGGCAAAAGGAGGTGGTAATGGGACAAGATAAGGAACAAAATTTGAATCTAGATGAACTGTTAATGGCAGTGGCAGAATGAAAGACAGCGGGCATGTGAGAGAAAAAAAATGGACAAAAAGATAGGGGCAGAGTTTATGGTCTGAAATTGTTGAACTCGATGTTGAGTCCAGAGGGCTGTAAAGTGCCTAATCGAAAGGTGAGGTGCTGTTCCTCGAGCTTCATTGGAACAGTGTAAGAGGCCGAGGACGGTTGGGTCTGAGTGGAAGTGGAGCGGAGAATTAAAGTGAGAGACCATAACCTCTGCCCCTATCTTTTTTTCCACTCACAGACCTTCCGTTTTGTTCTTTCCTCTCCTCCCCCTTTCCCTGCCCCTGCACCTGCTTAAAAACCATCTGCAGCTTTTTCCAGTTCTGATGTTATTTTTATTTCTCTCTCCACATATGCTGTCTGACCTGCTGAGCATTTCCAGCATTTTCCCTTTTTATTTCAGATTTCCAGCAACCGCAGTATGTTGCTTTTGTATTAGTAAAAGGCGGAGCTTTGCATTGGCCGGGAATCGAACCCGGGTCTCCCGCGTGGCAGGCGAGAATTCTACCCCTGAACCACCAATGCTCGCATGTCAGTGGGTCCAGCTTTCGAGACCCCACAATTACTTTTCGCTATTTGTTCATACAACGGGAAGCACACGAATGCATAAGGACAAATACTGCAGACGGTGAAAATTGATTTATTCAGAAAATGCTGGAAAAACCATGCAGGTCGGGGAACATCGGTGGAGAGAGAAACAAAGGGTTAACGTTACAGGTCGATGAGCTCTCCTGAGGACTGAGGCTTTGCAGCAATCCAAAGTATTGCAGATAATTTTATTGGAATTGCTTTTTCGGTAAGAACATACGAATTAGGAGCAGGAGTATACCATTCGGCCTCTCGAGTCTGCTTCGCCATTCAATAAGATTATGGCTGATTTTCAACCTCAACTCCACTTTCCCGCCCGATCCCCATAACATTTGTTTCCCCTCGAGCCTTGAATATACTGAACGACTCAACATGTACAGCCCTCTGTGGCACAGAATTCCAAAGATTCACAACCCTTTGAGTGAAGAAACTCCTCCTTATCTCAGTCCTTATGCCCGACCACCCATGAATGGCAAACCGCCCAGCATCGGGCTCGAGCAATCCCGATAGGTTCAAGACGATTAGTTCAGTTGTTTGCAGCTTCGTGCTGATAACACCCAGGTCACGTGGTTCTATCTGCATACGGGAGAAGTTTATTTCTATCTTTTATGGCAGTTCGTCACACTTAAAATGCACACTTTTGCAAAAAATTCTGCACAAAATGTCAGGGGAAATTATTTTGAATAACATCCATTGCATTTTTGTACTGGGGCTGAGTAACACATCTTTCTGTTTTTTTGTCTTTCTTCGGTTTGCTGATAAACGTTTAACTCGCGGCCTGTTCCGGTTAATGGTCCCAAGCAGCAACACACAGACAGAGCGTGTCTGACCGCACCGAGATGTGCAAAAAGGCTTCAGTTTAGGACAAATCAAGAGAGGATGCTTCGCAATATTAAGGAACAGGATTTCAATGAACACTCGGGAATGTGCTCCCCATATTTATCATAACCTGGATGAAGGAATCGAGAGTTGTATATCCAAGTTAGCAGATCACACTGATATCGGAGGCACAGTAAACTGTGTGGATGGGAACAGAAAGTTAAAAAGGGACATAGAAAAGCAGGAAGAGAGGGAGGGAAAATCTAGCTCCCATTCCTGATCTCTATTCCATATTCGTTCAATTATAATTGCCTTCGTATGCAGAAATGTTTCTTAACTTCTCTCCTGTATGGCCTGGCTCTAATTTTAAGGAAATGTTCCCTTGTCCAAGACTCCCGAGACAACGGGAAACGATTCTCTCTATTTACCCAACCAATTGCTGACAAAACACAGAACAACCTTAATCAAATCACCCATTAACCTTCTACATTCCAGGAAATACAAGCTTAGTTTCTGTAATCTCACCTCATGATCTAACTCTTGGGGTCCTGGTAACATTCAAGGTGTAAATCGAGCCCGAGCGCCCAGATCGACAATGTTGTAAACGAACAGTCAGGTTAAGTCGGTGAAACCAATTCTTTGATATATATTAATGACCTGGATATTGGAATACAGAGTATAATTTCTAAATTTGCCGATGACACCGAACTTGGGGGTGTGGCAAACAGTGATGATGATACCAATAGACTGCAACAGGACACAGACAGGCTAGCAGAATGGGCAGACAAGTGGCGGATGGAATTTAACACAGTGAAGTGTGAGGTGATGCATTTAGGCAGAAGGAACAGGGAGAGGCAATAAACAGATCAAGATAAGACGGTCTGAACCGCCACTAGACAGTCGTTTTTGTACAGCGTTTCATGCAACTTCCTTAATTTAAAACAACCGAAATAAATCAGTAACATTTGGAATAAAAACTGAAAATGCTGGAAATAATCAGCAGGGCAGGCAGCATCTGTGGAGAGAAAAACAGAGTTAACGTTTCAGGTCGTTGACCCTTCGTCAGAACTGGAAAAAGCTGGAGATGGAACAGGTTTTTATGCAAGTGCAGGGGCAGGGAAATGGGGGAAGGGAGGAAAGAACAAAAGGGAAGATCTGTGATAGGATGGAAGGCAGGAGAGAGTAAGAGAGAAAAGGTATGATGGTGCAAGGCAAAAGGAGGTGGTAATGGGACAAGATAAGGAACAAAATTTGAATCTAGATGAACTGTTAATGGCAGTGGCAGAATGAAAGACAGCGGGCATGTGAGAGAAAAAAAATGGACAAAAAGATAGGGGCAGAGTTTATGGTCTGAAATTGTTGAACTCGATGTTGAGTCCAGAGGGCTGTAAAGTGCCTAATCGAAAGGTGAGGTGCTGTTCCTCGAGCTTCATTGGAACAGTGTAAGAGGCCGAGGACGGTTGGGTCTGAGTGGAAGTGGAGCGGAGAATTAAAGTGAGAGACCATAACCTCTGCCCCTATCTTTTTTTCCACTCACAGACCTTCCGTTTTGTTCTTTCCTCTCCTCCCCCTTTCCCTGCCCCTGCACCTGCTTAAAAACCATCTGCAGCTTTTTCCAGTTCTGATGTTATTTTTATTTCTCTCTCCACATATGCTGTCTGACCTGCTGAGCATTTCCAGCATTTTCCCTTTTTATTTCAGATTTCCAGCAACCGCAGTATGTTGCTTTTGTATTAGTAAAAGGCGGAGCTTTGCATTGGCCGGGAATCGAACCCGGGTCTCCCGCGTGGCAGGCGAGAATTCTACCCCTGAACCACCAATGCTCGCATGTCAGTGGGTCCAGCTTTCGAGACCCCACAATTACTTTTCGCTATTTGTTCATACAACGGGAAGCACACGAATGCATAAGGACAAATACTGCAGACGGTGAAAATTGATTTATTCAGAAAATGCTGGAAAAACCATGCAGGTCGGGGAACATCGGTGGAGAGAGAAACAAAGGGTTAACGTTACAGGTCGATGAGCTCTCCTGAGGACTGAGGCTTTGCAGCAATCCAAAGTATTGCAGATAATTTTATTGGAATTGCTTTTTCGGTAAGAACATACGAATTAGGAGCAGGAGTATACCATTCGGCCTCTCGAGTCTGCTTCGCCATTCAATAAGATTATGGCTGATTTTCAACCTCAACTCCACTTTCCCGCCCGATCCCCATAACATTTGTTTCCCCTCGAGCCTTGAATATACTGAACGACTCAACATGTACAGCCCTCTGTGGCACAGAATTCCAAAGATTCACAACCCTTTGAGTGAAGAAACTCCTCCTTATCTCAGTCCTTATGCCCGACCACCCATGAATGGCAAACCGCCCAGCATCGGGCTCGAGCAATCCCGATAGGTTCAAGACGATTAGTTCAGTTGTTTGCAGCTTCGTGCTGATAACACCCAGGTCACGTGGTTCTATCTGCATACGGGAGAAGTTTATTTCTATCTTTTATGGCAGTTCGTCACACTTAAAATGCACACTTTTGCAAAAAATTCTGCACAAAATGTCAGGGGAAATTATTTTGAATAACATCCATTGCATTTTTGTACTGGGGCTGAGTAACACATCTTTCTGTTTTTTTGTCTTTCTTCGGTTTGCTGATAAACGTTTAACTCGCGGCCTGTTCCGGTTAATGGTCCCAAGCAGCAACACACAGACAGAGCGTGTCTGACCGCACCGAGATGTGCAAAAAGGCTTCAGTTTAGGACAAATCAAGAGAGGATGCTTCGCAATATTAAGGAACAGGATTTCAATGAACACTCGGGAATGTGCTCCCCATATTTATCATAACCTGGATGAAGGAATCGAGAGTTGTATATCCAAGTTAGCAGATCACACTGATATCGGAGGCACAGTAAACTGTGTGGATGGGAACAGAAAGTTAAAAAGGGACATAGAAAAGCAGGAAGAGAGGGAGGGAAAATCTAGCTCCCATTCCTGATCTCTATTCCATATTCGTTCAATTATAATTGCCTTCGTATGCAGAAATGTTTCTTAACTTCTCTCCTGTATGGCCTGGCTCTAATTTTAAGGAAATGTTCCCTTGTCCAAGACTCCCGAGACAACGGGAAACGATTCTCTCTATTTACCCAACCAATTGCTGACAAAACACAGAACAACCTTAATCAAATCACCCATTAACCTTCTACATTCCAGGAAATACAAGCTTAGTTTCTGTAATCTCACCTCATGATCTAACTCTTGGGGTCCTGGTAACATTCAAGGTGTAAATCGAGCCCGAGCGCCCAGATCGACAATGTTGTAAACGAACAGTCAGGTTAAGTCGGTGAAACCAATTCTTTGATATATATTAATGACCTGGATATTGGAATACAGAGTATAATTTCTAAATTTGCCGATGACACCGAACTTGGGGGTGTGGCAAACAGTGATGATGATACCAATAGACTGCAACAGGACACAGACAGGCTAGCAGAATGGGCAGACAAGTGGCGGATGGAATTTAACACAGTGAAGTGTGAGGTGATGCATTTAGGCAGAAGGAACAGGGAGAGGCAATAAACAGATCAAGATAAGACGGTCTGAACCGCCACTAGACAGTCGTTTTTGTACAGCGTTTCATGCAACTTCCTTAATTTAAAACAACCGAAATAAATCAGTAACATTTGGAATAAAAACTGAAAATGCTGGAAATAATCAGCAGGGCAGGCAGCATCTGTGGAGAGAAAAACAGAGTTAACGTTTCAGGTCGTTGACCCTTCGTCAGAACTGGAAAAAGCTGGAGATGGAACAGGTTTTTATGCAAGTGCAGGGGCAGGGAAATGGGGGAAGGGAGGAAAGAACAAAAGGGAAGATCTGTGATAGGATGGAAGGCAGGAGAGAGTAAGAGAGAAAAGGTATGATGGTGCAAGGCAAAAGGAGGTGGTAATGGGACAAGATAAGGAACAAAATTTGAATCTAGATGAACTGTTAATGGCAGTGGCAGAATGAAAGACAGCGGGCATGTGAGAGAAAAAAAATGGACAAAAAGATAGGGGCAGAGTTTATGGTCTGAAATTGTTGAACTCGATGTTGAGTCCAGAGGGCTGTAAAGTGCCTAATCGAAAGGTGAGGTGCTGTTCCTCGAGCTTCATTGGAACAGTGTAAGAGGCCGAGGACGGTTGGGTCTGAGTGGAAGTGGAGCGGAGAATTAAAGTGAGAGACCATAACCTCTGCCCCTATCTTTTTTTCCACTCACAGACCTTCCGTTTTGTTCTTTCCTCTCCTCCCCCTTTCCCTGCCCCTGCACCTGCTTAAAAACCATCTGCAGCTTTTTCCAGTTCTGATGTTATTTTTATTTCTCTCTCCACATATGCTGTCTGACCTGCTGAGCATTTCCAGCATTTTCCCTTTTTATTTCAGATTTCCAGCAACCGCAGTATGTTGCTTTTGTATTAGTAAAAGGCGGAGCTTTGCATTGGCCGGGAATCGAACCCGGGTCTCCCGCGTGGCAGGCGAGAATTCTACCCCTGAACCACCAATGCTCGCATGTCAGTGGGTCCAGCTTTCGAGACCCCACAATTACTTTTCGCTATTTGTTCATACAACGGGAAGCACACGAATGCATAAGGACAAATACTGCAGACGGTGAAAATTGATTTATTCAGAAAATGCTGGAAAAACCATGCAGGTCGGGGAACATCGGTGGAGAGAGAAACAAAGGGTTAACGTTACAGGTCGATGAGCTCTCCTGAGGACTGAGGCTTTGCAGCAATCCAAAGTATTGCAGATAATTTTATTGGAATTGCTTTTTCGGTAAGAACATACGAATTAGGAGCAGGAGTATACCATTCGGCCTCTCGAGTCTGCTTCGCCATTCAATAAGATTATGGCTGATTTTCAACCTCAACTCCACTTTCCCGCCCGATCCCCATAACATTTGTTTCCCCTCGAGCCTTGAATATACTGAACGACTCAACATGTACAGCCCTCTGTGGCACAGAATTCCAAAGATTCACAACCCTTTGAGTGAAGAAACTCCTCCTTATCTCAGTCCTTATGCCCGACCACCCATGAATGGCAAACCGCCCAGCATCGGGCTCGAGCAATCCCGATAGGTTCAAGACGATTAGTTCAGTTGTTTGCAGCTTCGTGCTGATAACACCCAGGTCACGTGGTTCTATCTGCATACGGGAGAAGTTTATTTCTATCTTTTATGGCAGTTCGTCACACTTAAAATGCACACTTTTGCAAAAAATTCTGCACAAAATGTCAGGGGAAATTATTTTGAATAACATCCATTGCATTTTTGTACTGGGGCTGAGTAACACATCTTTCTGTTTTTTTGTCTTTCTTCGGTTTGCTGATAAACGTTTAACTCGCGGCCTGTTCCGGTTAATGGTCCCAAGCAGCAACACACAGACAGAGCGTGTCTGACCGCACCGAGATGTGCAAAAAGGCTTCAGTTTAGGACAAATCAAGAGAGGATGCTTCGCAATATTAAGGAACAGGATTTCAATGAACACTCGGGAATGTGCTCCCCATATTTATCATAACCTGGATGAAGGAATCGAGAGTTGTATATCCAAGTTAGCAGATCACACTGATATCGGAGGCACAGTAAACTGTGTGGATGGGAACAGAAAGTTAAAAAGGGACATAGAAAAGCAGGAAGAGAGGGAGGGAAAATCTAGCTCCCATTCCTGATCTCTATTCCATATTCGTTCAATTATAATTGCCTTCGTATGCAGAAATGTTTCTTAACTTCTCTCCTGTATGGCCTGGCTCTAATTTTAAGGAAATGTTCCCTTGTCCAAGACTCCCGAGACAACGGGAAACGATTCTCTCTATTTACCCAACCAATTGCTGACAAAACACAGAACAACCTTAATCAAATCACCCATTAACCTTCTACATTCCAGGAAATACAAGCTTAGTTTCTGTAATCTCACCTCATGATCTAACTCTTGGGGTCCTGGTAACATTCAAGGTGTAAATCGAGCCCGAGCGCCCAGATCGACAATGTTGTAAACGAACAGTCAGGTTAAGTCGGTGAAACCAATTCTTTGATATATATTAATGACCTGGATATTGGAATACAGAGTATAATTTCTAAATTTGCCGATGACACCGAACTTGGGGGTGTGGCAAACAGTGATGATGATACCAATAGACTGCAACAGGACACAGACAGGCTAGCAGAATGGGCAGACAAGTGGCGGATGGAATTTAACACAGTGAAGTGTGAGGTGATGCATTTAGGCAGAAGGAACAGGGAGAGGCAATAAACAGATCAAGATAAGACGGTCTGAACCGCCACTAGACAGTCGTTTTTGTACAGCGTTTCATGCAACTTCCTTAATTTAAAACAACCGAAATAAATCAGTAACATTTGGAATAAAAACTGAAAATGCTGGAAATACTCAGCAGGGCAGGCAGCATCTGTGGAGAGAAAAACAGAGTTAACGTTTCAGGTCGTTGACCCTTCGTCAGAACTGGAAAAAGCTGGAGATGGAACAGGTTTTTATGCAAGTGCAGGGGCAGGGAAATGGGGGAGGGAGGAAAGAACAAAAGGGAAGATCTGTGATAGGATGGAAGGCAGGAGAGAGTAAGAGAGAAAAGGTATGATGGTGCAAGGCAAAAGGAGGTGGTAATGGGACAAGATAAGGAACAAAATTTGAATCTAGATGAACTGGTAATGGCACTGGCAGAATGAAAGACAGCGGGCATGTGAGAGAAAATAAATGGAAAAAAAGATAGGGGCAGAGTTTTTGGTCTGAAATTGTTGAACTCGATGTTGAGTCCAGAAGGCTGCAAAGTGCCTAATCGAAAGGTGAGGTGCTGTTCCTCGCTCTTCATTGGAACAGTATAAGAGGCCGAGGACGGTTGGGTCTGAGTGGAAGTGGAGCGGAGAATTAAAGTGAGAGACCATAACCTCTGCCCCCATCATTTTTCCACTCGCAGACCTACCGTTTTGTTCTTTCCTCCTCCTCCCCCTTTCCCTGCCCCTGCACTGCTAAAAACATCTCCCGCTTTTTCCAGTCTGAGGTTAACTCTGTTTCTCTTTCCACATATGCTGTCTGATCTGCTAAGCATTTCAGTTTTTATTTCAGATTTCCAGCATCAGCAGTATTTTGCTTTTGTATCAGTGCAATGCAGAGCTTTGCATTGACCGGGAATCAAACCCGGGTCTCCCGCGGGGCAGGCGAGAATTCTACCCCTGAACCACCAATGCTCGCATATCAGTGGGCTTAGCTTTCGAGACCCCGCAATTACTTTTCGCTTTTTGTTCATACAACGGGAAGCACAAGAAGGCACAAAGCAGAACACTGCAGACGGTGAAAATTGATTTATTCAGAAAATGCTGGAAAAACTCCGCAAGTCGGGGAACATCGGCGGAGAGAGAAACAAAGGCCCAGAAATTTGACTCGGAGGCTTGCCGCGGGGGTAAGGATCCCCCGCGATATCACACAGCGTGCCGGCCGTTGTGTTTTAGGCCCACATGAACTTCGGGTCCTGGGCCTCTCCCTCGTGCCGGCGCGCAGTGTGTGCTTGTCCCAGGGGCGCAGTTCGTGCGATGCGACCTCTGGGATCAGGTGGGTCATGGAGAGCCAATGGCAGCAGACTATCTTTCATTCATAGATTTGACAGGAGACCTGTCAAATCTGTGAATTGAAAGAGACCCCAAAAGAACAGCTAAACCTCAAATAAATTAAAAAAAAAATTACATTAATAAAATAACTAATGTTAAATAAATTAACCACTTTAAACAAAAACTTAAATTTTTGAAAAAAATATATTTTTTTAATGTTATAAAAATAAACTTACCTTTCTTTAAACTCTCTAAAAAAGATAAAGCTGTTGAAAAAAATTAAAAATTATACTTAATTAACTACTTACCTTGTTCAAAAGGGGTCTTACGCCTCCTTTTTTCTTGTGTAAAATCTTCCACACTTCCCCTCCCGTTGAAACCTGAAAAAAAACCGAAAGTGTGCTTCACCCTTCACCATACCGGAAGTGCCTGGTTCTCGCGCATGCGCAGTGCATGCATGAAACCGGCTCTTCGGGATCTAATACGGGTGAGTACACAGTGCGTACTCTGCCGTATTAGGCCGAATTTTTGGGCCAAAGGGTTAACGTTACAGGTCGATGAACTCTCCTGAGAACTGAGGCTCTGCAGCAATCCAAAGTATTGCAGATAATTTTATTAGAATTGCTTTTTCCATAAGAACATACGAATTAGGAGCAGGAGTCGGACATACGGCCGCTGGAGCCTGCTCCGATTTTCAATAAGATCATGGCTGATCATCGGCCTCAACTCCACTTTCCCGCACGATCTCCATATCCCTTGATTCACCTAGAGTCCAAAAATCTAGCTCTCTCAGCCTTGAATATACTCAAAGACTCAGCATCCACAGTGTTTTCGGCAGAGAATTCCAAAGATTCTCAACCCTCTGGGTGGTGAAATTCCTCCTCATCTCAGTCTTAAATGACATTTCTACAGGATTAAAAGGTACAATTGGTGTGTCGTCATACTTTATCTACCTATTAGCTGTTCCATGTGGGCACTGAAGTTCCTCTGGCCCACAATGTTGTTCTAGCGGATAAGAGTTTTACTTATTTAGAGGATGGAGTGGAGGCGTTTTCACTCTTAAACCTGTAACTCTGATGTAAAGAATAATGTGCCAGAAACAGACTCGGTTCCAACGCAGTGACAAGACATTTGTCACAAACGGGAAGATGTGTAAACTCCCGGGTTATCTGCACATGTTTCCTGCAGCATGTTCAACAGAAACAAGGATTCTCCTCAACACGGTGCTGAGAATTTCGCGCTCAGTGACGCAATGGTTCGCGCAGTGGCCTTCTCGCTGATTCTATTCTATAGAAACATTCCAAGGTTGTCGATTCGAGTCCCACCGAAGTCCAATTTTAGGACAGGGTTCGTTGGTTCCGGCGCTGGAAAATGAAATTTTGCAGCAAAACCGCAACTGTCTGCTCTCCGGCCGCGCAGCACCTGCCGTTTGCAGCTGCGATGGCCGGAAGGGTTAATGCGTTGGGCTTGAAATCCACTCGGGTTTCCCTGCTCGCTGCGATACTGTTTAAAGCTCCTTTCAATGCTGGAATAAATAAGAGCTGGAGCTGCCGGGCTGCATTTACCCCTCTCAGAGTCTGAGAGATCCGCCAGCGAGGGAGGTGCGTTTAAATTGTCGCCCAATGCTCTTTGCAAGATTTCAAGAGACGAGAAGGATTCCCGCTCGAGCTGCAATATACTGTTTTTGTTATTTTATTCGCCTGCATCTCTCGATCTCTCCCTGTCTCTGCCTCTTGTCTTTCTCTGTTTTTCGCTGACTGACTTCTCAGGCTTCCATGGACCGCCAGGTCTAATCTAACCCGCAACAGGGGCAGAAAAGGGTAAAGAAAGTCTGAAAGAACATGTAGTCTGGCAGAGCTGGACTTCCAGCAGATTGACTTTTCTGCTGAGCAGCCGATGAGCCTCCTTCTTGAAAATGGTTCGTCACTCCAGCTCAGAGGGATTAAGCATTATGAAAGTGGGATAGGACAGGGGCCGCTTGTGTGGCAGGAAGTGTAGAGGGCAGTTTCCCTTCCTTGAAGAACATTAATGATTCAGTTGCAGAATTTGTTTGCACCACTCGCCACTGGGCCCAAGGATGAGCCGAGCCGATCACGTGGAGTTAAAGCGATTCCGCCAGTCAGTTCATTCAGTGGCATTTCAAGAACAATAAGAAATCAGATTAATTATAACCGCATCACATAATGGATAAGGTGTTTAACTTTGATGTGTTTTATAATGTTATCAGAATATTGTAGTCTCCAGTCTTGTCGCGGTCGGGTTGCACACTGGGTTCCAACCTGCATCGGACCTGTTTACACCTGACCATTTCTAACAATCACTGACCTCATGTAACGGAAATATCTCAATTTATTTTGCTCACAGAAGCTGACTGTACATTTTCAAAGTTGTGGATCCGGGTGCACGGGCATGACTTGCGGTGAAGAGGACTTTCGTGCACATTGTTTCTGTTTGGATGTCATCTTTTTTTTATCTCCGTCATTTAACTCCAGCCGAACGAACTGAAGGAAGAAGGGAGAATGTTCTCTCTCCGATTCGCGATCTCTGCTTCACCATCATTCGAGAAGGTGAAGAATTCCAATGGTCCGTGTTAATTTTAACAAGATATGAACAATGCAGGGGCCCAGACCAGTGATTTTGACGAGATTAGAATTCAAAGCGTAATTTATGTAAGATTCAGTCAAATGCTGGGAAGGTTTATCAGCATCAAACATTCAACACAATAAATAAGCACAATGGATGAGCATTCCAGCGTCTTAATCTCTCGTCTCCGGTCTACGACAGCTCAGCCATTCCATTTCCTGCTTTTTGCATCTAAACAGAAATACTCCACAAGAAAGTCCCCTTCACCGCTTGTCCTGCCCGTGCACCCAGATCGACAATGCCGAAAATGTACAATCAGCTTCTGTAAGCAACACTGACTAATATTCAGGACAGAGGGTGTTTCAAGAAGATTGACGCTGAATGTAAGTTTTTCCCAATTCAGGCGAGCTCATGGGTGCAGAAAGCAAAATGTAAAGGTCCTGCATTGGCCGGAATCGAACACGGGTGTAAGACGTCCAATGAGACACAGAGCAGAATACATGTCGAAGCCTTTAACTTTACTCAGTTGTTTGGTTTTCACGCTACTTCTGTGAAGCTCTGGGATTTCGAAAGATATGGGAAAAACGACGCGAAATCACACGTTTTTAATGGAAGGTATTTATGTTTTCTGCAATGTCGATCGGCTGTAAGAAGCAGAGTTTTGACTAAAATCTAGCGGGGCTTGTCTGAGATCTCTCGCTTTTCAGTTGTGAAACCCCAAAGCGAGAATCACACCCCGAGACCAAGGAGCCGGCGACATATAACTGCGCAACTCATTAAGTATTGGAATCTCAGATTCTGACGGTACTGAAGTAAGCTGTCTCTGAGAGTGCTATCTAATTAGTCCCACTCTCCATAATCCTACAAGTGTTTTCTCTTTACAGTACATATTGGTAATGTGAGATATGACATGAGCTAAATGAAGCAGGCTCGGGAGCAAAAGGTGAATTTGGACATGAAGTTTAAGGACAAAATAACCGAAGGCGTCAAACGTTTAACGCAAACGACGAGGATGGGATTCGAACCCACGCGTGCACAGCACAATGGATTAGCAGTCCATCGCCTTAACCACTCGGCCACCTCGTCCCTGCTTAACAGCATTCGCAGCTATTCCGTTTACAGCTTTTTTGCATCCAACATGCAGCGACATGATTATCTGCATCAAAAGTTTAAAACGGTACCGACGAGGATGGGATCTGAACCCACGCGTGCAGAGTACAACAGATTAGTAACCTATCGCCTTAACCACTCGGACACCTCGCCCCACTTTTGCAGTCCACTCAGTCATTTCAGTTCGTGCTTTTTGCATTCAAACAGAAAGTCCCCTTCATCTCTTGTCCTGCCCGTGCAAAAGGTCTTCCGTTACTTCAGGTGAGGGACTGTCAGAAATGGTCGGTTTGAGGACAGATTCAGAACAGAGAAGAAAAAGTTTGCCGTCCTGAAAAAGTTGTTGTGGGGAGAATTGTGAGCTAATCCAGGGCAACAGCTCATAAAAGAAGTGGATTTAGGAAAAGATGGTCATGCTTCTAATTAATGAACAGATGCGCTGCGAGCTGGGTTCGCACCTGCGCAGAAAAACCCAATGTAACTTCGAACACGACACCTGAACAACTCGGTCATCACAGCTGAAATCGCACTCCTTTTAAAAAGACTAACACACAGAATGATCCGGGACAGTAAGCAAACCTGTTTTAAACACACACAGAATGATCCGGGACTGACAACAAGCCCGATTACGATTAGCAGCGACGTCAGACGCTTTATCCATTAGGCCAAATAAATTCTGTGGGCAATCCGGCTATTTTGCTTCCGAAGGCCGGCCCTGCTTTCGCAATGCTTGTCTGTCGAGCGGTCCCGCGGGTCTAAATGTATCGACTGGTTTCAAAGCACCAATTCAGAGTGGTGCGAATGGGACATGTGTCCCCCGGAACAGCGGTGGGAGCAGAGCATACTTAACGGTATAATTAGGTGACAGTGAATGTTAGATTAAGGTAATGCCGCAGGAAAGTGACAATGAAATGGAAGGAGGAAAGTAAAGGAGGGCTCCTGATTGTGGAAGGAAGAAAAAGCTGGGAGAAAAGGCGGGCTTGAATTATGGAGCATTAAGATCAGGCATGTGAGAGCGGGAATTTAGTAGGAGTAAATAGGTTTTCACCACCACTTAAAAAAAAGCTGTTTCATGCAGTAAAGATTGATTTCTCGCTGCGTTCTATTAACAGGTGCGGCAGAGAACAGAAGATAGAAAGCGAGCGGAACCGTGGCTCGGATTTGAATCGAAGTTGCTTCGGTCATAATGCAGAGTAATGACCACTATACGATCAAGGCACCACACATCAGCTGCTGCAGCTTTGCTCTGACCACAGTAAAGTCACGCACTGCACTGCTTAGAAAAGATGAATATTTGCTGAAGAGGTCAAAATCAGCACCGCCAGAAATTATGGCAGCGGTGGATATCGCCCCACGCCCCGCAGCGACTGAAGTCTTAATCCAGAATGGGAACTAGTGCAGCCACAGTTACATTTAAAAGGATTGTGGTTCTTTCACAAAATAAGAAACTCACCCCTGGAGGGTCAGAAAGGCAATAGAAAGTCTTTGGCTGTGAGTCGAACCCAGGATCTCCTGTTTACAAGACAGGCGCGTTGACCAGCTAAGCCACGGAGCCAAAACTTGCCTACAATTTGCTGCCTCCCCTCACTGATATCTATCAGCTACCTGTCACTGCCTGTTGGATCTGAGGCCTTTTTTATTGATCCACCTCTCTTGTCTATTCCGCCATGTGTCCCAATGTTGTCTATATCTCTCTGTGTGTTTATCTCAGTGTCAATTTGTGAGTTGATTCTGAATGAATACCTGTGTTTGTGTCTTACATGAAATAAATGAAGGGATCAGACAATTGTTCCTCGGACACTGGCGAACTAATGAGCCAAACATTTATAACAAGATATTGTTTATTTTGGTGCAGCAAATACAATATTCCACCTTGAAAGATTTATGTGCAATTTGGTGCAAAAAGAAACTGTGATCCCAAAGTGTTTCCAACACGACGCCTTGTAATCTGACGTCACAAACGCCACAATTGCACCTCAAGGTGATTCATAACTAATAAACAGAGAAGTCAAGCAGTGAGACGGTATTTGTAGAAAGGGTTGTGAGACTGTGGAATGCACTGGCCCAGAGCAGCAGATTTATAACAAGGTTTAAAAACCGGCAGCGTGTGGGAGGAAGCGGAGAGAGAGGCAAGAGAGCCACAGGTAAGATCACCTTGGAAATCACTGGCCCCGAATCTGCTTTAAATCCCCCCACTGTATTTGAAGACAGTTAGAAATCAGTGGTGTCCAAAATGTATATGGTTATGCGGATAAAATTGTGACGCGAATAACGCTGTGTTTACAGGATGATATTAGAACTGGAGACAAAAAGTCTCTTCAGACTAATATTAGAATAAGTCCAAAGTTAGATTTTGGCTTCGACTCCCAGCGTTGTCAAGCTGTAATTTACAATCTGTGAATTTCAGTACCAGAATAACATAGACTGGAATCTGTATTTGTTCAAGAGACAGCAAGCAAAATATTTCAGAATGGCTGTTCGAAATTTCACTCTCGAGTAAAATGTGTCTGCAACACATTAATGTGAAGGCACAATTTTATTCATGGTGCTTCAAAACGGATTTGAGGAAAGTGGCCCTGACACTGAGAAAATCTCCCTCGTGTGTCGCTACTTGAAGATCTGGGCGATATACTATTCAAAAATTGAGGCTCACGACTTTAACATCGAGATATTGGAATAACAAGAAAATAGAACAGTAGAGAAACGCAGGGTCAGCAATAGGTTTCAAACTTCGCCGAGCAAAAACTCTAATTTCAATCGGGCCGCCTGGGTGTCATTGTAATGGCCATAAATTGCGGTCCGTGGCGTAGCTCCGGAGTCGGCTGCGGACCTGCGGAAAGAATAGATGATGGCGGCCCTCCTTGGTAAATGGCTCTCTGACGCTGCGTGCTGGAGGGCAGCGCAATGGCTCACGGATCCCGGTGGCGCAGCCAGTGCGGAAGGGACCTGGGATCACGTGGGCCTGGTCCTCCAAACAGAAAACAAATTGCCTTTCAGTCATTTAAATTACTACCTTACTTCGTTGCTACATCCTTTAAAATACAAGCAGATTTTATTTTTATAGTGGAAATCAAATTCATTACTGATAATTCCCACTTATAAACAAATGCTGCACATTGTGCAGAAAGTTATGAATCGTAAGCGTTATTTTTTTTAAATCCTGCAGCTTTAACGTACACTAGGATTGCTGCTCGCAATTATATTCAACCGTGAACCCGCTCTGGACATTAATCTCACTGAAGCAGAGTG
This sequence comes from Squalus acanthias, assembly GCA_030390025.1. Lineage (NCBI taxonomy): Eukaryota > Metazoa > Chordata > Chondrichthyes > Squaliformes > Squalidae > Squalus > Squalus acanthias. The sequence continues at coordinate 79,639 of JASTWF010001261.1, read as the reverse complement.
TGACCGCGGTGTGTCTGTCAGCGGGTAGGTGACGAGGTTGAGGTTGCTGTGGGTCGCTTTCAATATAGGCTGGGACACGATGCAAGGGGGAGGGTTGCGACGAGATTTGGTATACATTGCCAGTCGGGAGCGGGACAAATCGATAGGAATCAAAAACAGAAAATCCAGTCAGCAGATTTGAGAATCTGTCGATCCGCTTTGGGAAAGTGAATCAGAGCAGAATGAAGGGCGAACTGTTCGACTGCCCAGAAGCGATCAAGGCACAGCTCGGTTGGCGCGTTCCCCTGGTTTACGACGCTGGAACATTCCTCACACAGAAATTATTCAACCCAGTGGAAAAAATTCTAACAGCCGATAATTTATTCTGACGATTGCCTGGCGCGGTTACCGAATGACGGTGAAAAGTTTGTTAACTTTTCTTCCATTCAACCGAATTCTGATGAAATGTAATCTTTTCTAATTTTATATACTGTATTTGAAGGGTCTGGGCAAAAATGCTCAGTGTTTCTGACAGCGGGGTGTGAGTGAGCAACTGGTGAGTGTAACAGGCTCAGGGCTGGATGCAGGAAGCACTCTGACAGTCTCTCTCTCTCTCTCTCTCTGATGGGGAGAGTTGATTGACAGCTGGAGGCTGTTGGTGGTTTGACTAATGCAGGAAGTTCCCTCCAAACCCTGTTATGATTGACAGCTGCAAACCACTTGTTTGTCCCAGGACACAAACCAGCGCAGTTATAATTGCTAAGTTTAAACACACAGTTCAGCGTTAGTAATTTGAGAATTTAACTTGTTGGACAATACTTTTATGCAGCTGTGATGGCCGAGTGGGTAAGGCGCTGGCATTAAAATCCAACGGGGTTTCACCGCGTACATTCGATCCCTGCTCACAGCGGATTTGCACACAATGCTTCATATAGTTTGTTTCTTCAGAATCACAGAACGCGACCATTCGGCCCATCGTGTCTGTGCCGGCCGAGGAAGAGCGATCCGGCTCCCAGCAACCGCCCCCCTTTGAAGCTGTTAAACATTTCAGTGCCGGTTTTAAGGATACTAAAGTATTGGCTAGAAAGCTGCACTAATTACCTGATTAAGATCATTATTGCAATAAAGGAACTAATAAACTAACTGTTCAGGAAGGCATGCTGGGAGGCTTGAACAAATTCCGAAAGAGTTCTGCAGACTGTCACACAGAGCAGAGCATGGAACATATAAAAGTGTGAAGGGAATTGAGAGGGTAGATACTGAATGATTGTTTCCCCTGGCTGGAGAGTCTAGAGCTAGGGGGCTAAGTCTCAGGATAAGGGGTCGGCCATTTAAGACTGAGATGAGGAGGAATTTCACCACCCAGAGGGTTGAGAATCTTTGGAATTCTCTGCCCAAAGCACTGTGGATGCTGAGTCTTTGAGTATATTCAAGGCTGAAAGAGCCAGATTTTTGGACTCTAGGGGAAACAAGGGATTTGGAGATCGTGCGGGAAAGTGGAGTTCAGGCCGATGATCAGCCATGATCTTATTGAAAAGCGGAGCAGGCTCGAGGGGCCGTATGCTCGACTCCTGCTCCTAATACGTATGTTCTTATGGAAAAAGCAATTCCAATAAAATTATATTCAATACTTTGGATTGCTGCAAAGCCTCAGTCCTCAGGAGAGCTCATCGACCTGTAACGTTAACCCTTTGTTTCTCTTCCCGACCTGCGGAGTTTTTCCAGCATTTTCTGAATAAATCCATTTTCACCGTCTGCAGTATTTTGCTTTATGCCTTCGTGTGCTTCCCGTTGCATGAATAAAAAGCGAAAAGTAATTGCGGGGTCTCGAATGCTAAACCCACTGACGTGCGCGCATTGGTGGTTCAGGGGTACAATTCTTGCCATTCACGCGGGAGATTCGGGTTTGATTCCCGGCCAATGCAAAACTCTGCCTTTTACTGATACAAAAGCAAAATACTGCTGATGCTGGAAATCTGAAATAAAAACAGAAAATGCTGGAAATGCTCAACTGGTCAGACAGCATATGTGGAAAGAGAAACAGAGTTAACGTCAGTACTGGAAAAAGCGAGAGATGGTTTTTAAGCAGGGGCAGGGAAAGGGGGAGGGGAGAAAAGAACAATACGGAAGGTCTGTGAGTGGAAAAAAAGATAGGGGCAGAGGTTATGGGCTCTCACTTTAATTCTCCGCTCCACTTCCACTCAGACGTCACCGTCCTCGGCCTCTTACACTGTTCCAATGAAGCTCGAGGAACAGCACCTCATCTGTCGATTAGGCACTTTGGAAACTTCTGGACGCAACTTCGAGTTCAACAATTGCAGACCATAAACTCTGCCCCTATCTTTTTTTCCATTTATTTTCTCTCACATGCCCGCTGTCTTTCATACTGCCAGTGCCATTAAAAGTTCATCTAGACTGATATTTTGTTTCTTAACTTGTCCCATTACCACCTCCTCTTGCCTTGCACCATCATCCCTTGTGTCTCTTAATCTCTCCTGCCTTCCATCCGATCACAGACCTTCACTTTTGTTCTTTCCTCCCCTCCCCCATTTCCCTGCCCCTGCAAATTTTACTGATTTATTTCGGTTGTTTTAAATTAAGGAAGTTGCATGAAACGCAGTACAAAAACGACTGTCTAGTGGCGGTTCAGACCGTCTTATCTTGATCTGTTTATTGCCTCTCCCTGTTCCTTCTGCCTAAATGCATCACCTCACACTTCTCTGTATTAAATTCCATCTGCCACTTGTCTGCCCATTCTGCTAGCCTGTCTATGTCCTGTTGCAGTCTATTGATATCATCATCACTGTTTGCCACACCCCCAAGTTCGGTGTCATCGGCAAATTTAGAAATGATACTCTGTATTCCAATATCCAGGTCATTTATATATATCACAGAATTGGTTTCACCGACTTAACCTGACTGTTCGTTTACAACATTGTCGATCTGGGCGCTCGGGCTCGACTTACACCATGAATGTTACCAGGACCCCAAGAGTTAGATTATGAGGTGAGATTACAGAAACTAAGCTTGTATTTCCTGGAATGTAGAAGGTTAATGGGTGATTTGATTAAGGTTGTTCTGTGTTTTGTCAGCAATTGGTTGGGTAAATAGAGAGAATCGTTTCCCGTTGTCTCGGGAGTCTTGGACAAGGGAACATTTCCTTAAAATTAGAGCCAGGCCATACAGGAGAGAAGTTAAGAAACATTTCTGTATACGAAGGCAATTAAAATTGAACGAATATGGAATAGAGATCAGGAATGGGAGCTAGATTTTCCCTCCCTCTCTTCCTGCTTTTCTATGTCCCTTTTTAACTTTCTGTTCCCATCCACACAGTTTACTGTGCCTCCGATATCAGTGTGATCTGCTAACTTGGATATACAACTCTCGATTCCTTCATCCAGGTTATGATAAATATGGGGAGCACATTCCCGAGTGTTCATTGAAATCCTGTTCCTTAATATTGCGAAGCATCCTCTCCTGATTTGTCCTAAACTGAAGCCTTTTTGCACATCTCGGTGCGGTCAGACACGCTCTGTCTGTCTGTTACTGCTTGGCACCATTAACGGGAACAGGCCGCGGGTTAAACGTTTATCAGCAAACCGAAGAAAGGCAAAAAGACAGAAAGATGTGTTACTCAGCCCCAGTGCTAAAAATGCAATGGATGTTATTCAAAATAATTTCCCCTCACCTTTTTCTGCAGATTTTTTTGCAAAATGAGCATTTTAAGTGTGGCGAAAAACCATAAAAGTTAGAAGTAAATTTCTCCCGTATGGAAATAGAACCACGTGACCTGGCTGTTATCAGCACGAAGCTGCAAACAACTGAACTAATCGTCTTGAACCTATCGGGATTGCTCGAGCCCGATGCTGGGCAGTTTGCCTTTCAGGGGTGGTCGGCCATTAGGACTGAGATAAGGAGGAGTTTCTTCACTCAAAGGGTTGTGAATCTTTGGAATTCTCTGCCCCAGAGGGCTGTGAATGTTGAGTCGTTCAGTATATTCAAGGCTCGAGGGGAAACAAAAGTTACGGGAATCGGGCGGGAAAGTGGAGTTCAGGTTGAAAATCAGCAATAATCTTATTGAATGGCGAAGCAGACTCGAGAGGCCATATAGTGTACTCCTGCTCCTAATTCGTATGTTCTTACGGAAAAAGCAATTCCAATAAAATTATCTGCAATACTTTGGATTGCTGCAAAGCCTCAGCCCTCAGGAGAGCTCATCGACCTGCAACGTTAACCCTTTATTTCTCTCTCCACCGATGTTCCCCGACCTACGGAGTTTACCAGCATTTTCTGAATAAATCCATTTTCACCGTCTGCAGTATTTTGCCTTATGTATTCGTGTGCTTCCCGTTGTATGAACAAAAAGCGAAAAGTAATTGCGGGGTCTCGAAAGGTGAACTGACTGACATGCGCGCATTTGTGGTTCAGGGGTAGAAGTCTTGCCTACCACGCGGGGGACCCGGGTTCGATTCCCGGCCAATGCAAAGCTCTGCCTTTTACTAATACAAAAGCAACATACTGCGGATGCTGGAATTCTGAAATAAAAACGGAAAATGCTGGAATTGCTCAGCCGGTCAGACAGCATTTGTGGAGAGAGAAACAGCTTTAACGTCAGAACTGGAAAAAGCTGCAGATGGCTTTTGTGCAGGGGCAGGGAAAGTGGGAGGAGAGGAGAGGAACAGAACAAAACTGTGAGTGGAAAAAAAATAGGGGCAGAGGTTATGGTCTCTCACTTTAATTCTCCGCTCCACTTCCACTCAGACCCAACCGTCCTCGGCCTCTTACACTGTTCCAATGAAGCTCGAGGAACAGCACCTCACCTTTCGATTCGGCACTTTGCAGCCTTCTGGACTCAACATCGAGTTCAACAATTTCAGACCATAAACTCTGCCCCTATCATTATTTCCATTTTTTTCTCTCACATGCCCGCTGTCTTTCATTCTGCCAGTGCCATCAACAGTTCATCTAGATTCATCTTTTGTTTCTTAACTTGTCCCATTACCACCTCCTTGTGCCTTGCACCATCATCCCTTTTCTCTTTTACTCTCTCTTGCCTTCCATCCTATCACAGATCTTCCCTTTTGTTATTTCCTCCCCTCCCCCATTTCCCTTTCCCCTGCATTTGCATAAAAACCTGTTCCATCTCCAGCTTTTTCCAGTTCTGACGAAGGGTCATCGACCTGAAACGTTAACTCTGTTTTTCTCTCCACAGAGGCTGTGTATTTCCAGCATTTTCAGTTTTTATTCCAAATTTTACTGATTTATTTCGGTTGTTTTAAATTAAAGAAGTTGCATGAAACGCTGTACAAAAACGACTGTCAAGTGGCGGTTCAGACGGTTTTATCTTGATCTGTTTATTGCCTCTCCCTGTTCCTTCTGCCTAAATTCATCAACTCACACTTCTCGGTATTAAATTCCATCTGCCACTTGTCTGCCCATTCTGCTTGCCTGTCTATGTCCTGTTGCAGTCGATTGGTATCATCATCACTGTATGCCACTCCCCCAAGTTTGGTGTCATCGGCAAAAAAGAAATTATACTCTGTATTCCAATATCCAGGTCATTGATATATATCAAAGAATTGGTTTCACCGACTTCACCTGACTGTTCGTTTACAAGCATTGTCGATCTGACCGCTCGGGCTCGACTTGCACCATGAATGTTATCAGGACCCCAAGAGTTAGAATATGAGGAGAGATTACAGAAACTAAGCTTGTATTTCCTGGAATGTAGAAGGTTAATGGGTGATTTGATTAAGGTTGTTCTGTGTTTTGTCAGCAATTGTTTGGGTAAATAGAGAGAAACGTTTCCCGTTGTCTCGGGAGTCTTGGACAAGGGAACATAACCTTAAAATTAGAGCCAGGCCATACAGGAGAGAAGTTAAGAAACATTTCTGCATACGAAGGCAATTATAATTGAACGGATATGGGATAGACATCACGAATGGGAGCTAGATTTTCCCTCCCTCTCTTCCTGCTTTTCTATGTCCATTTTTAACTTTCTGTTCCCATCCACACAGTTTACTGTGCCTCCGGTATCAGTATGATCTGCTAACTTGGATATTCAACTCTCGATTCCTTCATCCAGGTTATGATAAATATGGGGAACACATTCCCGAGTGTTCATTGAAATTCTGTTCCTTAATATTGCGAAGCATCCTCTCCTGATTTGTGCTAAACTGATGCCTTTTTGCACATCTCGGTGCGGTCAGACACGCTCTGTCTGTCTGTTACTGCTTGTGACCATTAACGGGAACAGGCCGCGAGTTAAACGTTTATCAGCAAACCGAAGAAAGACAAATAAACTGAAAGATGATTTACTCCGCCCCAGTGCAAAGGTGCAATGGCTGTTATTCAAAAAAATTTCCCCTGACATTTTGCGCATAATTTTTTGCGAAAGTGTGCATTTTAAGTGTGACGAAAAACATAAAAGTTGGAAATAAACTTCTCACGTATGGAGATAGAACCACGTGACCTGGGTGTATCAGCACGAAGCTGCAAACAACTGAACTAATCGTCTTGAACCTATCGGGATTACTCGAGCCCGATGCTGGGCGGTTGGCGTTTCAGGGGTGGTCGGCCATTAGGACTGAGATAAGGAGGAGTTTCTTCACTCAAAGGGTTGTGAATCTTTGGAATTCTCTGCCCCAGTGGGCTGTGAATGTTGAGTCGTTCAGTATATTCAAGGCTGGAGGGGAAACAAAGGTTATGGGGATCGGGCGGGAAAGTGGAGTTGAGGTTGAAAATCAGCCATGATCTTATTGAATGGCGGAGCAGGCTCGAGGGGCCGTATGGTCTACTCCTGCTCCTAATTCTTATGTTCTTCAATCCCGAGTTTCGGCAGGTTTTAGTTATTTTGCGTCTCTTTCTTTGCTCCGATTCTCGAACAACGCGATTTACACTGAAGTTCTTTATCCGCCACTGAAGAGTTAGATTGAAATAGAGAAACATCAAGGATGGGAAATATTTCTAAATTCTGAATTTAGCTTTTATTTCTCTCTCTCTTTCTGCCCTTTTCTCTGGATTTTTGTTTCTCTCGGTGCCAGTTGAACATTGGATTTGATGCATTTGTCCTGAACTGATGCCTTTTGCATATCTCGGGGTGGTCAGACCCACTCTGTCTGTCTGTTACTGTTTGTGACCATTACCCGGAACAGGCCGCCAGTTAAACGTTCATCAGCAAACGAGGAAAGACAAATAAACAGAAAGTTGTCTTACTCCGCCCCAGTGTAAAGGTGCAATGGAGGCTATTCAAAATAATTTCCCTCTGACAGTTTGTGTGGATTTTGTTTTTGTAAAGTCTGGATGTTGAATATTACGAAAAACCGTAAAAGTCAGAAACTAACTTCTTATACGAGAATCGAACCGACGACTTTGGTCTTATCAGCCACACGATTTAACCAAACATCCGTAAAAGGAGTCTCTGTAAGAGGTGCGAGCCCCACGCTGGGCGGTTTGTGCTTCACTTCTAACACTGGGTGACAGAGTTATTGTACAGACAATGAACACACCACATCCCTTAAACATTGTTCCGTGATATAATAGAAACGGTTCAATAAAACTGTGTAAATCGAAAGTAACAGAAAAGGAGCACTGACCTCAGAAAATGTTTTTTGCACCAACACTAAACAGGTTATTCTTCAAAAAGGTGACTGTCAGTGTGAAAATTCTCCGACTTCGACGTGATACGGATACGCAGCCTTCTGATCTACATTCAGACGCGCGCTACCGTTGCGCCACGAGGTCCGCATCAAGCGGGCGAAGACGGATCAATAGGAGGGAGATCAGTGCGGACCACCGCCCGGGCTCTCGGAGTGCGAGAGATCGGGAACGGTAGCGTCGTGGTAATGTCACTGGGCTAGTAATCCAGAGGCCTGGACTAATGATCCAGACACGTAAATTCATAATCCCAACACGGAAGCTGGGGAATTTAAAGTCAGTTAATTAAATAAATCTGGAATTTAAAAAAAAAGCTAGTATCAGTAATGGTAACAATGAAACTATCGATACTGGTTCACTAATGTCCTTTAGGGAAGGAAATCTGCTGTCCTTACCTGGTCTGGCCTATATGTGACCCACAGCAATGTGGTTGACTTTTAACTGCCATCTGAAATGGCCTAGCAAACCACTCAGTTGTAACAAACCGCAACGAAACAAAATAATAAGAATGAAACCGGACGGACCACCCCGCATCGACCACGGCATCGGCGGTGGACACGGCACGCCCAGCCCAGTCAAACCTTAAAGTCCTCCTCACCAACATCTGGGGACTTGTGCCAAAATGGGGAGAGCTGTCCCACAGACTGGTCAAACAACTCCTCCATCACCGTCCCTGGGTATGCCCTGTCCCACCAGCGTTGGCGGCACATTGGTATAGAGTCGTGAAGGAGTGGCCCTGGGAGTCCTCATCATTGACTCCAGATCACATGAAGTCTCATGGCTTCAGGTCAAGCATGGGAAAGGAAATCTGCTCCTGCTTACCACATTGCGCCCTCCCTCAGCTGATGAATCAGTACTCCTCCATGTTGAACACCACTTGGAAGAAACAATTAGAGTAGCAAGGGCAGAGAATTTCCTCTGCGTGGGGGACTTCAATTTCCATCACCAAGAGTGGCTCGGTAGCACTACTACTGACCGAGCTGGCCGAGTCCTGAAGGATATAACTGCGAGTCTGGGCCTGCAACAAGTGGTGAGAGAACCAACACGTGGGAAAACCTACTTGACCTCGTCCTCACCCATCTACCTGTCGCAGATGCATCTCTCCATAACGGTATTGGTAGCAGTGAACACCGCACAGTCATTGTGGAGACGGAGTCGAGTCATCACTCTGAGGAAACCCTCCATCGTGTTGTGTGGCACTACCATCGTGCTAAATGGGATAGATTCAGAACAGATATAGCAGCTCAAAACTGGTGATCCATGAGGCGCTGTGGGCCCTCAGCAGCAGCAGAATTGTATTCCACCATAATCTGTAACCTCATGGCCCGGCATTTTCCTCAATCTACCATTACCATCAAGCCAGGAGACCAACCCTGGTTCAATAAGGAGTGTATGAAGAGCATGCCAGGAGCAGCACCAGGAGTACCTGAAAATGAGGTGCCAACCTGGGGAAGCTGCAACACAGGACTACATGCATGCTAAAAAGCGAAAGCAGCATGATGTAGATAGGGCAAAGCGATCCCACAATCAACGCATCAGATCAAAGCTGAGCAGTACTGTCACATCCAGTCGTGAATGGCGGTGGACTATTAAACAACTAACGTGAGGAGGAGTCTCCATGAATCTTCCCATCCTCAAAGATGGTAGAGCACGTGAGTGCAAAAGACAAGGCTGAAGCGTTTGCAATCATCTTCAGCCAGAAGTACCGAGTTGATGATCCATATCGGCCTACTCCCGAGGTCCCCACCATCACAGAAGCCAGTCTTCAGACAATTCGATTCACTCCACGTGATATCAAGAAACGGCTGAGCGCACTGGATACAGCAAAGGCTATTTGCCCCGATAACGTCCCGGCTATCGAACTGAAGACTTGTGCTCCAGAACTAGCCGCGCCTCTAGCCAAGCTTTCCAGTACAGCTACAACACTGGTATCTATCTGACAATGTGGAAAACTGCGCAGGTATGTCCTGTCCACAAAAAGCAGGACATATTTAACCCAGCCAATTACCGCCCCATCAATCTACTCTCAATCATCAACAAAGTGATGGAAGGTGTCGTCGACAGTGCTATCAAACGGCACTTACTCACCAATAACCTTCTCACTAATGCCCAGTTTGGGTTCCGCCAAGACCACTCGGCTCCCGACCTCATTATAGCCTTCGTCCAAACATGGACAAACGAGCTGAATTCCAGGGGTGAGGTGAGAGTGACTCCCCTTGACATTACACGATCATGGATGGGCATCTGTCAATTGACATTGAGCGCATTCCCACAATGTGTCGGATGGATTGGGCAAATGGTAATCTTACGGGTGGATGACCAGGCTGTGGGGCAGCCGGCTGGCCCTTTGCAGTTACAAATAATCACCCAATCCGTGTTATTCTAGATGGTCAGTTAAGAATTACCAATTTAAATTTTATTACCAATTCTTCCACGGGTGTTCAGCCGTACACAGAGTGCTTGGATAATATTCAAAATGATACGTCTTTTCAGAAGACGTGGTTCACCTCTTGAAGGATCGGCGATATACTTCTAAGTAAGGAGTTTGTGACTTGGAGGGGAACTTGGAGGTGGTGGTGTTCCCATGCGCCTGCTGCCCTTGTCCTTCTAGGTGGAAGAGTTCGCAGGTTTGGGAGGTGCTCCGAAGAAGCCTTGGCGAGTTGCTGCAGTGCATCTTGTAGATGGTACACACTGCAGCCATGGTACGCCAGTGGTGGAGGGAGTGAATGTTTAAGGTGGTGGATGGGGTGGCAATCAAACGGGCTGGCTTGTCCTGGATGGTGTCCAGCTTCTTGATTGTTGTTGGAGCTGGACCATTTGGGTTTGAATAGGTTAAGGCTCACTTGGGGAATTGTCAGTTTGACCGTTGATTGTTTGTGGCCCTGTACCCACGTAACGACCCCAACAAGTTGCGTGTCCCATTTTAAATTGTGGTTATCTGAGTGACGATGTCACGTTGAGAGCCACCGAGAGCCTTATGTACTCTCCATATAACGAAGCCACTCGGTCCTACTCTGAAATTGAGCTGGGATTTTGTCGGAAGTTTGACAAAACGTATGTGTGTGATACTGTCCATCAGGTCAATGGTAATTGAACATCCTGTATGGACGGTCTCGCTCCGGCAATGTTGAATTTCGGCGGTTAAATGAATCTATAATTGTGGATTTGGGGTTTGGGCGAATGTCTGTACGTAACTTGCGTTCTTGTAATTCTCAACAACGTGTTCAGGTGAAAACTTGTTTGTGTTCAACATGATCTATGAAACATGTACAGATAACCCGTGAGTTTACAGATCTTCTCGTTTGTGACAAAGGCTCAGTCACTGCTCTGAAATCGAATGTATTTCCTGCACATTATTCTTTCCCTGATAGTTACTGGTTTAACAGTTAAAACTGGCCCCACCTTCCCTCCTATCAATAAGTAACACTGAAGGGCTCCTTTAAAACTCTCATCCGTTATTGCAATTCGATAGTTTGTGGAAACACCAATTGTACCTTCTGCTCCGGCAGAACTGTCACAACGCAAAAGCATCGGCTGCTCTAGGTGAGGCTCGCACTCACAACCTCCGCATTTCTCGAGCACTGCACTGTCATATGAGTACCCGCGCGCTAACCGATTGCGCTACTAGAGCCGCGCACGATCGGTGCGAGTTATCCGTGCTCATTTACTCACAAATTTCCGGTTGTCTAATTGTGTGGGGGCGCAGGGGCACTGGTTAATGTTGTTTAATTGAGGAGCATTGGCTGGGGTTATATGATGGAGTGCAGCAGGAGTTACTCTCATGTGTTTGCGAGCTGGTGAATTTACCAAAGGCTGCACCAGATTCCTGGCGTCATAAGCACTGAACATTTTTAACCAACTCCTAAAATACAGTCTGCAAAATGAGAACGGATGAAAATGCATCACATGCAAAACACAAAAAGCTTTTTAAAGTTTTGCCTGTGACTCGTTAACCATGTGAATATTTCGCTCAGTCCGAAACAGAAAGTTATCGGTTGATTTATTGGCGATTACAACAAACTTTTAACACAGTTTAATGAGTTTTGCGTAATTAATAGAATAAACAGATTTGTAAAAGTTAACACCTCGGCGTGTACCGGAACCCGTGTCGCAGGGTAAGAGTATTTATAGATGACAGGTGCTATTCTGAGTTCTTCCGATAATTATTTAGGGAGCAGCGGTTTCCGAAGTGTAGCGGTTATCACTTCCGTCTAAAGTACAACAGGTCCCCGGTTCAATCATCTCTTGTAGGTAGAGATCAATAAAACACATTAACAGCCGCGCGGTATTCTCCTTATCTCTATACAGTTCTGTACACACTCAAACTCTACAGAGATACCGACAGTGTGAGAGATCATTACAGGATCCTGCAGCGCTGCCTCTGTTAATAGCAACAGTTCGGAGCCGCAATTCAGACGCGGCAACAAACCCATGAGTTTGTTTGCTGTTCCCCAGCTCCCGGACTGAGTGAGGCCGCGACAGCAGCGAAGTTCAGGCCGCCTGACCGGCCACGCTCTCTCCAAGCGCCCTCTGCCGGCGGAAAGCAGCGATTGCAGCCTCAGACAGCGTAAACTGCTCATCGCTGCGAAACAAGATATCACCGAAGCAGAGGAGCGCAGAGATTTGCATCGGCCGCGTGTAGGTGAAGATGTCGAGGCTGATTTCGATCGACTCATTGTTTTGGAACCGCTGAAAATGAATCTTTCTCCGGCAGTTGTTGCAGGATGAAAAGTGCCCTCGAGGTGCAATAGACAAATTTGGAGATGCCGTGTAGTGGGAAAAGTTAAAGGATCAGCACAGTTAATGCTGAGAACAAATTAAACAGTAGCTCAAGCTGATGAACCTTACACTGGTGAAAATCCTGGGCGGAGATTTAGAGGAAGCGACAGTGGGAAGGGCTGTACTGCGATTCTAACACTTCTCCAAGCACATTCTGGGCAAGTCATCGACAGTAAAAAGAAGGCTGGTAACGGGACTGGAACTGCGGGCACACGTGACAGAGCATTGGTATTGGGAATGTAAAACTGCCGTTTCCAATACTCTGCTTACCTGAATCAGTCAAAATGCAATGGACAATACATGACAAATCCATTTGATTTTACGTTTGATAACCAGTTGATTGGGTCTGCATTCCAGACAGAGTGACGCTTTAGTCTAGTGGTATGAATCTCGCTTTGGCGATTGTAGATTGAAATTTAACAAAAAGGTCCCGAATGAGCCCCTTTTTAACTTTGACTTCTGATATTGGACTTGCGCTCAAAACTTGTTCCAATCCGCCTCAGAAATAATCGGTCAGAACCCAAATCATTCTCCATCAATCTCCAGCGGCTTTGGAGGAAGGTCAATGCAAACTGCCATGTAAATATCATGGATTTAAAGATAATCAATTAAAGTTTTTTTCAGCAATCGATCATCTGTGATGGTTGTAAGTATATTTGGGTGTGTCCATGTCAGATACAAATGTATTTGTGAGTTGCTATTGTGTTAGATGTAAATGCTTTTGCACCTCTGTTCGTTATAAATATATTTAGATGTATCTGTATTATTTTTAATGTATTGGGTGGGGAATCTGTGTCAGTTATAAATGTATTTCTGAGCGCTGTCAAATGTCCAGTCCGGCCCTATTCTACCTTCTCATTGCCCCCACGTGGGATTCGGCAGAACATTCGGATTCAACTGCTGCTTTTATTGATATTTAGATACTGTGATGTTTAGAAACTAATAACTCTGCATCCATCAGCCTCTCTGATACTTCCTGAGTGTCCCTTACCCTGTCTGAAAGGCCCTGAACGCCAGTTACCCTCTTTGATAGGCCCTGAGCGTCCTTTACCCTTTCGGGAACATCCGGAGCGTCCCTTGCCCACTCTGACACATCCGGAGCGGCCCTTACCCTCTCTGGTAGATCCGGAGCGTCCCTTACCCTGTCTGATACATCCGGAGTATCCCTTTCCCTCTCTGGTACATCCGGAGCGTCCCTTACCCTGACTGGTACATCCGGAGGGTCCCTTAACCTGTCTGCTATATCCGGAGCGTCCCTACCCTATCTGTTATCTCCTGAGCATCCATTGTCCTTTTTGATAGCCAGTTTGCCCAAATTGCAAATTTCCCCCCTCATTTGCAGCTATGTAGCGCTTCCCCTCACTCCCGCTCCTCAACTGTTTAGGGAAAAGTGCCAACTACCAGGTAAACAACACACAGTTATACAGTTAGCCTCCATAGTTCACTTGATTTCCCAAGGAAATTTCGTGTACAATTGGGCTGCTTTGGTTATAAAAGCCAGCCCTGCTTTCGCAGTTCTTGTCTGTCGAGCGGTCCCGTGGTTCTAAATGTATCGACTGGTTTCACAGCACCAATTCAGTTTGTGCCCCCCGGAACAGCGGTGGGAGCAGAGCAAACTTAACGGTGTAAGTAGGTGAAAGTGAATGTTAGATTAAAGTAATGCCGCAGGAATATAACAAAGAAATGGAAGAAGGAAAGTAGAGGAGGGCTACTGATTGTGGAAGGAAGCAAAAGCTGGGAGAAGAGGCGGGTTTCAAATTATGGTTATATTTCTGTCATGTTACACTCATAGGAACATAGAAACAGGAGGAATCCATTCAGCTCCTCGAGCCGGCAACGCCATTCAATTATATCTCTGATCCTCGAGTCCCGCCAGAGTCGCTGTTCAGTCAGGTTTCGGTGATGAATTTTTGAAGCAATCCCACAACTCGTTCATTGACGTCCTTCAAGGCCTGGGAATCGCCAATGAGGTCGTTTGAATTGTGAACAATTAACATGTCAGCTTCAATCTGCGCACCTTCTGCAACTGTAAAAAGACATCATTTGAACCAGGGACCCTCTCCCATATCAATCAATGAAAACCCCCAAGCGAGAATCAACGAGCCGCTGGCAACGAAGCCGTTAGATTTCGTTGCCAACCGCACCCTTTCAGACAGCATCTGTCCGTCCAATCCCGCTTTCCGATAAAAGGTACAGCAATATCAAGTGGTACACGAAATATTTCAAGTCAACAACATCATCCTCACTTCACCAGATTCGGTTTCAAAGTTGGAATTTGACTTTACTTTATTACTTCCCCTCCCGTCTCAGTCATTATTTCTTTCTTTACCCTTTTCTGTTGGTGTGCAGGTTGGATCACCCTCGGCCGTTCAAGGAAGCCTGAGACGTCCATCAGTGGAAAACACAGAGAGACAAGAGACGGAGACATTGAGAGATGGCATCTAGCGATATGATTCTCGCACAGAAAAATCCACTGATTTAAATGCGAGAGGCGGGGTTCCAAAGCCCGGATGAGCCCCCGCTCTTTAGTCAAATATCCGCAATTCCCTCAGTTTGGTGACATTGCAGAAGGCAGAGCGCAAAGTACTGACTACTACACGATCACGGCGCCAAACATCAACTACTGCGTTACTGATCTGACCACAGCAAAGTCACGCACTGCACTACTTAGAAAAGATGGATTTTGGGTGAATAGGTCAAAATCAGCAGCGCCAGTAATTATGGCAGCGGTGGAATTCGCCCCACGCCCCCAGCGACAGGAGCTTTAATCCAGAATGGGAACTAGAGCAGCCGCAGTTACATTTAAACGGATTGTGGCCCTTTCACACGAGAAGAAACTCACCCCTGGAGCGTCATGAAGACAAAACAAAGTCCCCGCTGGGAATGCGAACCCAGGATCTCCTGTTTACTAGACAGGCGCTTGGACCAGCGAAGCCACGGAGCCAAATCACGCCTGTCATGCACCGCCTCCACTCACTGATAACTGTCAGCTACCTGTCAGTGCCTGTTGGAGTCTGAGCCCGTTTTGTCTTGATCCATCTCTCTTGTCTATTCCGCCATGTGTCCCGATGCTCTCTGTATCTCTCTGCGCTCACTGCGTCAATCTGAATGAATACCTGTGTTTGTGTCTTACATGAAATAAATGAGGGCTTCAGACAATTCTTCCTCTGACACTGGGGAACTAATGATTCGACATTTATAACAAGATATTGTTTATTGTGATGCAGCAAATACAATATTCCACCTTGAATGATTTAGGTTCAGTTCTGTGCCAACGTGTTCTCAATAGGCCGCCTTTTAATCTGACGTCTCCAATGCCACCATTGCAGCTCAAGATGATTCATAACTAATAAACAGCGAAGTCAAGCAGTGAAACGGTATTTGTAGAAAGGGTTGTGAGACTGTGGAATGCACTGGCACGGAGCAGCAGATTTAAAACAATATTTACAGAACTGGCAGCGTGTGGGGGAACGGGAGAGAGAGGCAAGAGAGCCACAGGAAACCCACACAGCAGCTTTGGGCGTTTTTCCCTGACCACAGCATAGTTGCGCACTGCACGGATATTTTTGCTGTAAGATATGAATAAATTGCAAGGTATGTTTGCAGCTGTTTATATTTCTGTCATGTTACACTCATAGGAACATAGAAACAGGAGGAATCCATTCAGCTCCTCGAGCCGGCTCCGCCATTCAATTATATGTCTGATCCTCTCATTAATTCGTTTGCACAAACTTCGGGAAAAGACGGACGTGGAAATGTTTTACAGGGAAATCATCTAAAGATATCCTCAAGTCTCCCGGTCACCCGCAAAGAAGCTGAAACTCACCCATTCAGAACCCTCCGATGTGATCGGCTCTGTGGCGCAATGGATAGCGCATTGGACTTCTAGTTTAATGGTTGGAAAGGTCATTCAAAGGTTGCGGGTTCGAGTCCCGCCAGAGTCGCTGTTTAGTCAGGTTTCGGTGATGAATTTTTGAAGCAAACCCACAACTCGTTCATTGATGTCCTTCAAGGACCGGGAATCGCCAATGAGGTCGTTTTGAATTGTGAACAATTAACATTTCAGCTTCAATCTGCGCACCTTGTGCAAATGTAAAAAGACATCATTTGAACCTGGGACCCTCTCCCACATCAATCAATGAAACCCCCCAAGCGAGAATCAACGAAGCCGTTAGATTTCTTTGCCAACCGCACCCTTTCAGACTGCATCTGTCCGTCCAATCCCGCTTTCCTATAAATTGTACAGCAGTATCAAGCGGTACACGCAATATTTCAAGTCAACAACATCAAACTCTCTTCACCAGATTTGGTTTGAAAGTTCGAATTTGACTTTACTTAATTACTTCCCCTCCCATCTCAGTCATTATCTCTTTCTTTACCCTTTTTTGTTGGTGTGCAGTTTGGATCACCCTTGATCTTTCAAGGAAGCCTGAGACGTCCATCAGTGGAAAACACAGAGAGACAAGAGACGGAGACATTGGAGATGGCATCTAGCGGTATGATTCTCGCACAGAAAAAACAACTGACTTAAATGCGAGAGGCGGGGATCCAAAGCCCGGATGAGCCCCCGCTCTTTAGTCCAAAATGCGCAATTCCCTCCGTTTGGTGACATTGCAGAAGCCACAGCGCAGAGTACTGACTACTACAGGATCACGGCGCCAAACATCAAGTACTGCGTTACTGGCCTGACCACAGCAAAGTCACGCACGGTACTGCTTAGAAAAGATGGATTTTGGGTGAAGAGTTCAAAATCAGCAGCGCCAGTAATAATGGCAGCGGTGGAATTCGCCCCACGCCCCCAGCGACAGGAGCCTTAATCCAGAATGGGAACGAGAGCAGCCGCAGTTACATTTAAAAGGATTGTGGCCCTTTTACACGCGAAGAAACGCACCCCTGGAGCGTCATGAAGACAAAACAAAGGCCCCGCTGGGAATCGAACCCAGGATCTCCTGTTTACTAGACAGGCGCTTTGACCAGCTAAGCCACGGAGCCAAATCACGCCTGTCATGTGCTGCCTCTACTCATTGATAACTATCAGCAACCTGTCACTGCCTGTTCGAGTCTGAGGCCGTTTTGTCTTGACCATCTCTCTTGTCTATTCCGCCATGTGTCCCGATGCTCTCTGCATCTCTGTGTCAATCTGTGAGTTGATTCTGAATGAATACCTGTGTTTGTGTCTTACATGAAATAAATGAGAGGTTCAGACAATTCTCCCTCTGACACTGGGGAACTAATGATTCGACATTTATAACAAGATATTGTTTATTGTGATGCAGCAAATACAGTATTCCACCTTGAATGATTTAGGTTCAATTCTGTGCCAAAGGAATTGTGACCCCCAACTTGTTCTCAATAGGCCGCCTTTTAATCTGACGTCTCAAATGCCACCATTGCAGCTCAAGATGATTCATAACTAATAAACAGAGAAGTCAAGCAGTGTAACGGTATTTGTAGAAAGGGTTGTGAGGCTGTGGAATGCACTGGCACGGAGCAGCAGATTTAAAACAATGTTTACAAAACTGGCAGCGTGTGGGAGGAAGGGGAGAGAGAGGCAAGAGAGCCACAGGAAACCCACACAGCAGCTTTGTGCGTTTTTCCCTGACCACAGCATAGTTGCGCACGGCACGGATATTTTTGCTGCAAGATATGAATAAATTGCAAGGTATGTTTGCAGCTGTTTATATTTCTGTCATGTTACACTCATAGGAACATAGAAACAGGAGGAATCCATTCAGCTCCTCGAGCCGGCTCCGCCATTCAATTATATGTCTGATCCTCTCATTAATTCGTTTGCACAAACTTCGGGAAAAGACGGACGTGGAAATGTTTTACAGGGAAATCATCTAAACATATCCTCAAGTCTCCCGGTCACCCACAAAGAAGCTGAAACTCACCCATTCAGAGCCCTCCGATGTGATCGGCTCTGTGGCGCAATGGATAGCGCATTGGACTTCTAGTTTAATGGTTGGAAAGGTCATTCAAAGGTTGCGGGTTCGAGTCCCGCCAGAGTCGCTGTTTAGTCAGGTTTCGGTGATGAATTTTTGAAGCAAACCCACAACTCGTTCATTGATGTCCTTCAAGGACCGGGAATCGCCAATGAGGTCGTTTTGAATTGTGAACAATTAACATTTCAGCTTCAATCTGCGCACCTTGTGCAAATGTAAAAAGACATCATTTGAACCTGGGACCCTCTCCCACATCAATCAATGAAACCCCCCAAGCGAGAATCAACGAAGCCGTTAGATTTCTTTGCCAACCGCACCCTTTCAGACTGCATCTGTCCGTCCAATCCCGCTTTCCTATAAATTGTACAGCAGTATCAAGCGGTACACGCAATATTTCAAGTCAACAACATCAAACTCTCTTCACCAGATTTGGTTTGAAAGTTCGAATTTGACTTTACTTAATTACTTCCCCTCCCATCTCAGTCATTATCTCTTTCTTTACCCTTTTTTGTTGGTGTGCAGGTTGGATCACCCTTGATCTTTCAAGGAAGCCTGAGACGTCCATCAGTGGAAAACACAGAGAGACAAGAGACGGAGACATTGGGAGATGGCATCTAGCGGTATGATTCTCGCACAGAAAAAACAACTGACTTAAATGCGAGAGGCGGGGATCCAAAGCCCGGATGAGCCCCCGCTCTTTAGTCCAAAATGCGCAATTCCCTCTGTTTGGTGACATTGCAGAAGCCACAGCGCAGAGTACTGACTACTACAGGATCACGGCGCCAAACATCAAGTACTGCGTTACTGGCCTGACCACAGCAAAGTCACGCACGGCACTGCTTAGAAAAGATGGATTTTGGGTGAAGAGTTCAAAATCAGCAGCGCCAGTAATAATGGCAGCGGTGGAATTCGCCCCACGCCCCCAGGAGCCTTAATCCAGAATGGGAACGAGAGCAGCCGCAGTTACATTTAAAAGGATTGTGGCCCTTTTACACGCGAATAAACGCACCCCTGGAGCGTCATGAAGACAAAACAAAGGCCCCGCTGGGAATCGAACCCAGGATCTCCTGTTTACTAGACAGGCGCTTTGACCAGCTAAGCCACGGAGCCAAATCACGCCTGTCATGTGCTGCCTCTACTCATTGATAACTATCAGCAACCTGTCACTGCCTGTTCGAGTCTGAGGCCGTTTTGTCTTGACCATCTCTCTTGTCTATTCCGCCATGTGTCCCGATGCTCTCTGCATCTCTGTGTCAATCTGTGAGTTGATTCTGAATGAATACCTGTGTTTGTGTCTTACATGAAATAAATAAGAGATTCAGACAATTCTCCCTCTGACACTGGGGAACTAATGATTCGACATTTATAACAAGATATTGTTTATTGTGAAGCAGCAAATACAGTATTCCACCTTGAATGATTTAGGTTCAATTCTGTGCCAAAGGAATTGTGACCCCCAACTTGTTCTCAATAGGCCGCCTTTTAATCTGACGTCTCAAATGCCACCATTGCAGCTCAAGATGATTCATAACTAATAAACAGAGAAGTCAAGCAGTGTAACGGTATTTGTAGAAAGGGTTGTGAGGCTGTGGAATGCACTGGCACGGAGCAGCAGATTTAAAACAATGTTTACAAAACTGGCAGCGTGTGGGAGGAAGGGGAGAGAGAGGCAAGAGAGCCACAGGAAACCCACACAGCAGCTTTGTGCGTTTTTCCCTGACCACAGCATAGTTGCGCACGGCACGGATATTTTTGCTGCAAGATATGAATAAATTGCAAGGTATGTTTGCAGCTGTTTATATTTCTGTCATGTTACACTCATAGGAACATAGAAACAGGAGGAATCCATTCAGCTCCTCGAGCCGGCTCCGCCATTCAATTATATGTCTGATCCTCTCATTAATTCGTTTGCACAAACTTCGGGAAAAGACGGACGTGGAAATGTTTTACAGGGAAATCATCTAAACATATCCTCAAGTCTCCCGGTCACCCACAAAGAAGCTGAAACTCACCCATTCAGAGCCCTCCGATGTGATCGGCTCTGTGGCGCAATGGATAGCGCATTGGACTTCTAGTTTAATGGTTGGAAAGGTCATTCAAAGGTTGCGGGTTCGAGTCCCGCCAGAGTCGCTGTTTAGTCAGGTTTCGGTGATGAATTTTTGAAGCAAACCCACAACTCGTTCATTGATGTCCTTCAAGGACCGGGAATCGCCAATGAGGTCGTTTTGAATTGTGAACAATTAACATTTCAGCTTCAATCTGCGCACCTTGTGCAAATGTAAAAAGACATCATTTGAACCTGGGACCCTCTCCCACATCAATCAATGAAACCCCCCAAGCGAGAATCAACGAAGCCGTTAGATTTCTTTGCCAACCGCACCCTTTCAGACTGCATCTGTCCGTCCAATCCCGCTTTCCTATAAATTGTACAGCAGTATCAAGCGGTACACGCAATATTTCAAGTCAACAACATCAAACTCTCTTCACCAGATTTGGTTTGAAAGTTCGAATTTGACTTTACTTAATTACTTCCCCTCCCATCTCAGTCATTATCTCTTTCTTTACCCTTTTTTGTTGGTGTGCAGGTTGGATCACCCTTGATCTTTCAAGGAAGCCTGAGACGTCCATCAGTGGAAAACACAGAGAGACAAGAGACGGAGACATTGGGAGATGGCATCTAGCGGTATGATTCTCGCACAGAAAAAACAACTGACTTAAATGCGAGAGGCGGGGATCCAAAGCCCGTATGAGCCCCCGCTCTTTAGTCCAAAATGCGCAATTCCCTCTGTTTGGTGACATTGCAGAAGCCACAGCGCAGAGTACTGACTACTACAGGATCACGGCGCCAAACATCAAGTACTGCGTTACTGGCCTGACCACAGCAAAGTCACGCACGGCACTGCTTAGAAAAGATGGATTTTGGGTGAAGAGTTCAAAATCAGCAGCGCCAGTAATAATGGCAGCGGTGGAATTCGCCCCACGCCCCCAGGAGCCTTAATCCAGAATGGGAACGAGAGCAGCCGCAGTTACATTTAAAAGGATTGTGGCCCTTTTACACGCGAAGAAACGCACCCCTGGAGCGTCATGAAGACAAAACAAAGGCCCCGCTGGGAATCGAACCCAGGATCTCCTGTTTACTAGACAGGCGCTTTGACCAGCTAAGCCACGGAGCCAAATCACGCCTGTCATGTGCTGCCTCTACTCATTGATAACTATCAGCAACCTGTCACTGCCTGTTCGAGTCTGAGGCCGTTTTGTCTTGACCATCTCTCTTGTCTATTCCGCCATGTGTCCCGATGCTCTCTGCATCTCTGTGTCAATCTGTGAGTTGATTCTGAATGAATACCTGTGTTTGTGTCTTACATGAAATAAATGAGAGGTTCAGACAATTCTCCCTCTGACACTGGGGAACTAATGATTCGACATTTATAACAAGATATTGTTTATTGTGAAGCAGCAAATACAGTATTCCACCTTGAATGATTTAGGTTCAATTCTGTGCCAAAGGAATTGTGACCCCCAACTTGTTCTCAATAGGCCGCCTTTTAATCTGACGTCTCAAATGCCACCATTGCAGCTCAAGATGATTCATAACTAATAAACAGAGAAGTCAAGCAGTGTAACGGTATTTGTAGAAAGGGTTGTGAGGCTGTGGAATGCACTGGCACGGAGCAGCAGATTTAAAACAATGTTTACAAAACTGGCAGCGTGTGGGAGGAAGGGGAGAGAGAGGCAAGAGAGCCACAGGAAACCCACACAGCAGCTTTGTGCGTTTTTCCCTGACCACAGCATAGTTGCGCACGGCACGGATATTTTTGCTGCAAGATATGAATAAATTGCAAGGTATGTTTGCAGCTGTTTATATTTCTGTCATGTTACACTCATAGGAACATAGAAACAGGAGGAATCCATTCAGCTCCTCGAGCCGGCTCCGCCATTCAGTTATATGTCTGATCCTCTCATTAATTCGTTTGCACAAACTTCGGGAAAAGACGGACGTGGAAATGTTTTACAGGGAAATCATCTAAACATATCCTCAAGTCTCCCGGTCACCCACAAAGAAGCTGAAACTCACCCATTCAGAGCCCTCCGATGTGATCGGCTCTGTGGCGCAATGGATAGCGCATTGGACTTCTAGTTTAATGGTTGGAAAGGTCATTCAAAGGTTGCGGGTTCGAGTCCCGCCAGAGTCGCTGTTTAGTCAGGTTTCGGTGATGAATTTTTGAAGCAAACCCACAACTCGTTCATTGATGTCCTTCAAGGACCGGGAATCGCCAATGAGGTCGTTTTGAATTGTGAACAATTAACATTTCAGCTTCAATCTGCGCACCTTGTGCAAATGTAAAAAGACATCATTTGAACCTGGGACCCTCTCCCACATCAATCAATGAAACCCCCCAAGCGAGAATCAACGAAGCCGTTAGATTTCTTTGCCAACCGCACCCTTTCAGACTGCATCTGTCCGTCCAATCCCGCTTTCCTATAAATTGTACAGCAGTATCAAGCGGTACACGCAATATTTCAAGTCAACAACATCAAACTCTCTTCACCAGATTTGGTTTGAAAGTTCGAATTTGACTTTACTTAATTACTTCCCCTCCCATCTCAGTCATTATCTCTTTCTTTACCCTTTTTTGTTGGTGTGCAGGTTGGATCACCCTTGATCTTTCAAGGAAGCCTGAGACGTCCATCAGTGGAAAACACAGAGAGACAAGAGACGGAGACATTGGGAGATGGCATCTAGCGGTATGATTCTCGCACAGAAAAAACAACTGACTTAAATGCGAGAGGCGGGGATCCAAAGCCCGTATGAGCCCCCGCTCTTTAGTCCAAAATGCGCAATTCCCTCTGTTTGGTGACATTGCAGAAGCCACAGCGCAGAGTACTGACTACTACAGGATCACGGCGCCAAACATCAAGTACTGCGTTACTGGCCTGACCACAGCAAAGTCACGCACGGCACTGCTTAGAAAAGATGGATTTTGGGTGAAGAGTTCAAAATCAGCAGCGCCAGTAATAATGGCAGCGGTGGAATTCGCCCCACGCCCCCAGGAGCCTTAATCCAGAATGGGAACGAGAGCAGCCGCAGTTACATTTAAAAGGATTGTGGCCCTTTTACACGCGAAGAAACGCACCCCTGGAGCGTCATGAAGACAAAACAAAGGCCCCGCTGGGAATCGAACCCAGGATCTCCTGTTTACTAGACAGGCGCTTTGACCAGCTAAGCCACGGAGCCAAATCACGCCTGTCATGTGCTGCCTCTACTCACTGATAACTATCAGCAACCTGTCACTGCCTGTTCGAGTCTGAGGCCGTTTTGTCTTGACCATCTCTCTTGTCTATTCCGCCATGTGTCCCGATGCTCTCTGCATCTCTGTGTCAATCTGTGAGTTGATTCTGAATGAATACCTGTGTTTGTGTCTTACATGAAATAAATGAGAGATTCAGACAATTCTCCCTCTGACACTGGGGAACTAATGATTCGACATTTATAACAAGATATTGTTTATTGTGAAGCAGCAAATACAGTATTCCACCTTGAATGATTTAGGTTCAATTCTGTGCCAAAGGAATTGTGACCCCCAACTTGTTCTCAATAGGCCGCCTTTTAATCTGACGTCTCAAATGCCACCATTGCAGCTCAAGATGATTCATAACTAATAAACAGAGAAGTCAAGCAGTGTAACGGTATTTGTAGAAAGGGTTGTGAGGCTGTGGAATGCACTGGCACGGAGCAGCAGATTTAAAACAATGTTTACAAAACTGGCAGCGTGTGGGAGGAAGGGGAGAGAGAGGCAAGAGAGCCACAGGAAACCCACACAGCAGCTTTGTGCGTTTTTCCCTGACCACAGCATAGTTGCGCACGGCACGGATATTTTTGCTGTAAGATATGAATAAATTGCAAGGTATGTTTGCAGCTGTTTATATTTCTGTCATGTTACACTCATAGGAACATAGAAACAGGAGGAATCCATTCAGCTCCTCGAGCCGGCTCCGCCATTCAATTATATGTCTGATCCTCTCATTAATTCGTTTGCACAAACTTCGGGAAAAGACGGACGTGGAAATGTTTTACAGGGAAATCATCTAAACATATCCTCAAGTCTCCCGGTCACCCACAAAGAAGCTGAAACTCACCCATTCAGAGCCCTCCGATGTGATCGGCTCTGTGGCGCAATGGATAGCGCATTGGACTTCTAGTTTAATGGTTGGAAAGGTCATTCAAAGGTTGCGGGTTCGAGTCCCGCCAGAGTCGCTGTTTAGTCAGGTTTCGGTGATGAATTTTTGAAGCAAACCCACAACTCGTTCATTGATGTCCTTCAAGGACCGGGAATCGCCAATGAGGTCGTTTTGAATTGTGAACAATTAACATTTCAGCTTCAATCTGCGCACCTTGTGCAAATGTAAAAAGACATCATTTGAACCTGGGACCCTCTCCCACATCAATCAATGAAACCCCCCAAGCGAGAATCAACGAAGCCGTTAGATTTCTTTGCCAACCGCACCCTTTCAGACTGCATCTGTCCGTCCAATCCCGCTTTCCTATAAATTGTACAGCAGTATCAAGCGGTACACGCAATATTTCAAGTCAACAACATCAAACTCTCTTCACCAGATTTGGTTTGAAAGTTCGAATTTGACTTTACTTAATTACTTCCCCTCCCATCTCAGTCATTATCTCTTTCTTTACCCTTTTTTGTTGGTGTGCAGGTTGGATCACCCTTGATCTTTCAAGGAAGCCTGAGACGTCCATCAGTGGAAAACACAGAGAGACAAGAGACGGAGACATTGGGAGATGGCATCTAGCGGTATGATTCTCGCACAGAAAAAACAACTGACTTAAATGCGAGAGGCGGGGATCCAAAGCCCGTATGAGCCCCCGCTCTTTAGTCCAAAATGCGCAATTCCCTCCGTTTGGTGACATTGCAGAAGCCACAGCGCAGAGTACTGACTACTACAGGATCACGGCGCCAAACATCAAGTACTGCGTTACTGGCCTGACCACAGCAAAGTCACGCACGGCACTGCTTAGAAAAGATGGATTTTGGGTGAAGAGTTCAAAATCAGCAGCGCCAGTAATAATGGCAGCGGTGGAATTCGCCCCACGCCCCCAGGAGCCTTAATCCAGAATGGGAACGAGAGCAGCCGCAGTTACATTTAAAAGGATTGTGGCCCTTTTACACGCGAAGAAACGCACCCCTGGAGCGTCATGAAGACAAAACAAAGGCCCCGCTGGGAATCGAACCCAGGATCTCCTGTTTACTAGACAGGCGCTTTGACCAGCTAAGCCACGGAGCCAAATCACGCCTGTCATGTGCTGCCTCTACTCACTGATAACTATCAGCAACCTGTCACTGCCTGTTCGAGTCTGAGGCCGTTTTGTCTTGACCATCTCTCTTGTCTATTCCGCCATGTGTCCCGATGCTCTCTGCATCTCTGTGTCAATCTGTGAGTTGATTCTGAATGAATACCTGTGTTTGTGTCTTACATGAAATAAATGAGAGGTTCAGACAATTCTCCCTCTGACACTGGGGAACTAATGATTCGACATTTATAACAAGATATTGTTTATTGTGATGCAGCAAATACAGTATTCCACCTTGAATGATTTAGGTTCAATTCTGTGCCAAAGGAATTGTGACCCCCAACTTGTTCTCAATAGGCCGCCTTTTAATCTGACGTCTCAAATGCCACCATTGCAGCTCAAGATGATTCATAACTAATAAACAGAGAAGTCAAGCAGTGTAACGGTATTTGTAGAAAGGGTTGTGAGGCTGTGGAATGCACTGGCACGGAGCAGCAGATTTAAAACAATGTTTACAAAACTGGCAGCGTGTGGGAGGAAGGGGAGAGAGAGGCAAGAGAGCCACAGGAAACCCACACAGCAGCTTTGTGCGTTTTTCCCTGACCACAGCATAGTTGCGCACGGCACGGATATTTTTGCTGTAAGATATGAATAAATTGCAAGGTATGTTTGCAGCTGTTTATATTTCTGTCATGTTACACTCATAGGAACATAGAAACAGGAGGAATCCATTCAGCTCCTCGAGCCGGCTCCGCCATTCAATTATATGTCTGATCCTCTCATTAATTCGTTTGCACAAACTTCGGGAAAAGACGGACGTGGAAATGTTTTACAGGGAAATCATCTAAACATATCCTCAAGTCTCCCGGTCACCCACAAAGAAGCTGAAACTCACCCATTCAGAGCCCTCCGATGTGATCGGCTCTGTGGCGCAATGGATAGCGCATTGGACTTCTAGTTTAATGGTTGGAAAGGTCATTCAAAGGTTGCGGGTTCGAGTCCCGCCAGAGTCGCTGTTTAGTCAGGTTTCGGTGATGAATTTTTGAAGCAAACCCACAACTCGTTCATTGATGTCCTTCAAGGACCGGGAATCGCCAATGAGGTCGTTTTGAATTGTGAACAATTAACATTTCAGCTTCAATCTGCGCACCTTGTGCAAATGTAAAAAGACATCATTTGAACCTGGGACCCTCTCCCACATCAATCAATGAAACCCCCCAAGCGAGAATCAACGAAGCCGTTAGATTTCTTTGCCAACCGCACCCTTTCAGACTGCATCTGTCCGTCCAATCCCGCTTTCCTATAAATTGTACAGCAGTATCAAGCGGTACACGCAATATTTCAAGTCAACAACATCAAACTCTCTTCACCAGATTTGGTTTGAAAGTTCGAATTTGACTTTACTTAATTACTTCCCCTCCCATCTCAGTCATTATCTCTTTCTTTACCCTTTTTTGTTGGTGTGCAGGTTGGATCACCCTTGATCTTTCAAGGAAGCCTGAGACGTCCATCAGTGGAAAACACAGAGAGACAAGAGACGGAGACATTGGGAGATGGCATCTAGCGGTATGATTCTCGCACAGAAAAAACAACTGACTTAAATGCGAGAGGCGGGGATCCAAAGCCCGTATGAGCCCCCGCTCTTTAGTCCAAAATCCGCAATTCCCTCCGTTTGGTGACATTGCAGAAGCCACAGCGCAGAGTACTGACTACTACAGGATCACGGCGCCAAACATCAAGTACTGCGTTACTGGCCTGACCACAGCAAAGTCACGCACGGCACTGCTTAGAAAAGATGGATTTTGGGTGAAGAGTTCAAAATCAGCAGCGCCAGTAATAATGGCAGCGGTGGAATTCGCCCCACGCCCCCGACAGGAGCCTTAATCCAGAATGGGAACGAGAGCAGCCGCAGTTACATTTAAAAGGATTGTGGCCCTTTTACACGCGAAGAAACGCACCCCTGGAGCGTCATGAAGACAAAACAAAGGCCCCGCTGGGAATCGAACCCAGGATCTCCTGTTTACTAGACAGGCGCTTTGACCAGCTAAGCCACGGAGCCAAATCACGCCTGTCATGTGCTGCCTCTACTCACTGATAACTATCAGCAACCTGTCACTGCCTGTTCGAGTCTGAGGCCGTTTTGTCTTGACCATCTCTCTTGTCTATTCCGCCATGTGTCCCGATGCTCTCTGCATCTCTGTGTCAATCTGTGAGTTGATTCTGAATGAATACCTGTGTTTGTGTCTTACATGAAATAAATGAGAGGTTCAGACAATTCTCCCTCTGACACTGGGGAACTAATGATTCGACATTTATAACAAGATATTGTTTATTGTGATGCAGCAAATACAGTATTCCACCTTGAATGATTTAGGTTCAATTCTGTGCCAAAGGAATTGTGACCCCCAACTTGTTCTCAATAGGCCGCCTTTTAATCTGACGTCTCAAATGCCACCATTGCAGCTCAAGATGATTCATAACTAATAAACAGAGAAGTCAAGCAGTGTAACGGTATTTGTAGAAAGGGTTGTGAGGCTGTGGAATGCACTGGCACGGAGCAGCAGATTTAAAACAATGTTTACAAAACTGGCAGCGTGTGGGAGGAAGGGGAGAGAGAGGCAAGAGAGCCACAGGAAACCCACACAGCAGCTTTGTGCGTTTTTCCCTGACCACAGCATAGTTGCGCACGGCACGGATATTTTTGCTGTAAGATATGAATAAATTGCAAGGTATGTTTGCAGCTGTTTATATTTCTGTCATGTTACACTCATAGGAACATAGAAACAGGAGGAATCCATTCAGCTCCTCGAGCCGGCTCCGCCATTCAATTATATGTCTGATCCTCTCATTAATTCGTTTGCACAAACTTCGGGAAAAGACGGACGTGGAAATGTTTTACAGGGAAATCATCTAAACATATCCTCAAGTCTCCCGGTCACCCACAAAGAAGCTGAAACTCACCCATTCAGAGCCCTCCGATGTGATCGGCTCTGTGGCGCAATGGATAGCGCATTGGACTTCTAGTTTAATGGTTGGAAAGGTCATTCAAAGGTTGCGGGTTCGAGTCCCGCCAGAGTCGCTGTTTAGTCAGGTTTCGGTGATGAATTTTTGAAGCAAACCCACAACTCGTTCATTGATGTCCTTCAAGGACCGGGAATCGCCAATGAGGTCGTTTTGAATTGTGAACAATTAACATTTCAGCTTCAATCTGCGCACCTTGTGCAAATGTAAAAAGACATCATTTGAACCTGGGACCCTCTCCCACATCAATCAATGAAACCCCCCAAGCGAGAATCAACGAAGCCGTTAGATTTCTTTGCCAACCGCACCCTTTCAGACTGCATCTGTCCGTCCAATCCCGCTTTCCTATAAATTGTACAGCAGTATCAAGCGGTACACGCAATATTTCAAGTCAACAACATCAAACTCTCTTCACCAGATTTGGTTTGAAAGTTCGAATTTGACTTTACTTAATTACTTCCCCTCCCATCTCAGTCATTATCTCTTTCTTTACCCTTTTTTGTTGGTGTGCAGGTTGGATCACCCTTGATCTTTCAAGGAAGCCTGAGACGTCCATCAGTGGAAAACACAGAGAGACAAGAGACGGAGACATTGGGAGATGGCATCTAGCGGTATGATTCTCGCACAGAAAAATCAACTGACTTAAATGCGAGAGGCGGGGATCCAAAGCCCGGATGAGCCCCCGCCCTTTAGTCAAATATCCGCAATTCCCTCAGTTTGGTGACATTGCAGAAGCCACAGCGCAGAGTATTGACTACTACACGATCACGGCGCCAAACATCAACTACTGCGTTTCTTGTCTGACCACAGCAAAGTCACGCACGGCACTGCTTAGTAAAGATGGATTTTGGGTGAAGAGGTCAGAATCAGCAGCGCCAGTAATAATGGCAGCGGTGGAATTCTCCCCACGCCCCCAGCGACTGGAGCCTTCATCCAGAATGGCAACTAGAGCAGCCGCAGTTGCATTTAAAAGGATTTTAGCCTTTTCACACGAGAAGAAACTCACCACCAGAGCATCATAAAAAAATAGGCCCCGCTGGGAGCCGAACCCAGAATATCTCCTTTACTAGACAGGCGCTTTGACCAGTTACGCGATGGAGTCGAATCACGAGACAAATTCTCGTCTCCACTCACTGATGTCTATCAGCTACCGGTCACTATCTTCTGGTTCTCAGGCCGTTTTTTTTATTTCATCAACTCTCTTGTCTATTCTGCCAAGTGTCCCATTGCTGTCTGTATCTCCCGCTTTGTTTATCTCAGTGTCAATCTGTGAGGTGATTCTGAATGATTACCCTGTGTTTGTGTCTTACATGAAATAAATGAGCGGATCACTCACTTCTTCCTCTGAAACTGGGAAAGTAATGAGCCAACCTTTATAACAACACATTGTTTTTTCTGATGCAGCAAATACAATATTCCATCTTGAACGAGTCAGGTTCAATTCTGTGCAAAAAGAAACTGTGACCCCAGCGTGTTTCCAATTCGGCGCCTTTTAATTGGACGTCACAAACGCCACCGTTGCACCTCAAGGGCACTCATAACTAATAACCAGAGACGTCAAGCAGTGAGACGGTATTTGTAGAAAGGGTTGTGAGACTGTGGAATGCACTGGCCCAGAGCAGCAGATTTAAAACAACGTTTGAAAACCGGCAGTGTGTGGGAGGAAGGGGAGAGGGAGGCAAGAGAGCCACAGGTTAGATCACCTTGGAAACCACTGACCCGAATCTGCTTTAAATTGAAACAAATTTAATGTCATATTCACATATTGATGTATTTGAGCAATATTTGAGATTTCACGCTGACTCTGATCTAAAATATCTGCTTTATGTATGTGAAATTATCATTGCCGAGTTTAAACACTCAGTGTTGGGGCAGTGGTCTTTGGTCTACGGTTGTGATTCTCGTTTTGGGATTTCACATCAATTAAAATGCAAGAGGTACCGGGTTTAAATCCCGAACGAGCCCCAACATTTTAATAGAACCACTTTCCTCGGCCTGGAGACATTCCACAAGTCTTCAAATAATAACTTCCAGAAAATCAGCCTGTGTTCAGTACATCGCAAGAAAACGTCAATTTTATTATTTAAAGCAGGAATTCAGTCCCAGAAGTGCCGAAACTGTGAGGTATATATGTAAATCTGTTTGATTCCAGAAGCCTGCTCCACATTATCCACATTGTCAATCTGGGAGCACGGGCAGGACATGCGGTAAATGGACTTTATTAAAGGTTGTTTCTACCGTTTGGAAACAGAAATACTGAGATAAAAGGGATCTCCTTTTGGATAAAAATGTTAGATCGAGGTTGGTGAGAGGTTATAGTCTCAGCACTGTTAATCCAGTTGGAAGATACGTGGCCTGAAAATGTTACAGTCCCCAAGTTAGACAATATTTTCTCTCCCTTTTTGGTAAAATTCTCCCACTTTCTCAACCTAATATTTCACCCAGCTCAAATGGAAAGAAGATCGAATCGAGTGCTCCTCCCTCTTTCCTCCCTTCCTTCCCTCCTTGCTTCATTCCCTTCTTCCTTGTTCGCGGTTTCCTGCCTCATTGGACAATGAGCCTGACTTTTGTTAACTCTGTGATCGATATCTTATCATTTCCAGTCCTAATCTCGTCTTTTTGCAGATTTATTAAAATCCATTTTGATGGAAACTCTCCAACATATAATAAAACCGCCCATTTAATGCCTGTGAGTTAAAACAGGCGTTGTAATGTTGAGGAAAATATTAGAGGAACAGAACAACTCCTGCAGCAATAGAAATAGAGTCAGTGCCCAGCTTTGCTGTTCGTGGCAATCCTCGCCTCCTCGTGTTTCATTTTTACATCGATGGGAAAAGCTGAGAGCGAACTCCAATTTACACGGGCTTTACACTCGTTAACAGGCAGAAAACAAAGAATGGGGATAAACGGGTCTTTTTCAGGATGGCAGGCTGTGACTAGTCGGGTACCGCAAGGATCGGTGCTTGGGCCCCAGCTGTTCACAATCTATATCAATGATTTGGATGGGGGAACGAAATGTAACATTTCCAAATTTGCTGACGATACAAAGCTAGGTGCCAGTGTCAGTTGTGAAAAGAAGGTGAAGAGGCTTCAAGGGGATCTCGACAGGTTCAGAGAGTGGGCGAGAACATGGCAGATGGAATATAATGTGGATAAATGTGAAGTTATCCACTTTGGTAGAAAAAATCAGAAAGGCAGAGTATTTCCTAAATGGTGAAAAATTGGGGCATGCAGACGCTCAAAGGGACCTGGGTGTCCTTGCATATGAGTCACTGAAAGTGAATGTGCAAGTGCAGCAAGCCATTAGGAAGTCAAATTGTATGCTGGCCTTCATTACAAGAGGATTTGAGTGCAGGAGTAAAGAAGTCTTACTCCAATTATATAGGGTCTTGGTGAGGCCACACCTGGAGTACTGTGTACAATTTTGGTCTCCTTTCCTAAGGAAGGAAATACTTGCCATAGAGGGAGTGCAGCGAAGGTTCACGAGATTGATTCCTGGGATGGCAGGACTGAGAAGAGATTGAGTAAACTAGGCCTGTATTCTCTTGAATTCAGAAGAATGCGAGGGGATCTCATTGAAGCATACAAAATTATTACAGTGCTTGATAGGGTGGATGCTGGGAGAATGTTTCCCAAGGCTGCGGAGTCTAGAACCAGGGGTCACAGTCTCAGGATAAAGAGTAGGCCATTCAGGACTGAGATGAGAAGAAATTTCTTCACACAGAGGGTGGTGAATCTTTGGAAATCTCTACCCCAGAGGGCTGTGTAGGCTCAGTCATTGGGTATATTCAAAACAGAAGTAGATAGATTTCTGACTAGTAAGGGCATCAAGGGATATGGCGATAGGTCCGGTGAATGGAGTTGAGGCAGAAGATCAGCCATGATCTCATTGAATGGCGGAGCAGGCTCGAAGGGCCGAATGGCCTACATCTGCTCCAATTTCTCATGTTCTTATGTTCTTACAGCGCTTGAAAGATTAACGGAAAAAGCAAATGATGAGGGAGCTGGAAGAAAGGGTTAACCTTATCCTTTGGAAATGAATTGAATTTCAAACGTTTATCGATCTTAGACCAGCGCAGTTTTCTGATTCGCAACAAGTCTGTACATTTTGTTTCTGTTAAACTTTATTCCTGCTCCCGCTCTTCATAAAGAACACAGCGTCCCGCGCCACGGGCATTCAAAGACATTTCAATTATGGCCAACCTCCTGTAATCGCTGCTTTCACCCACTAGCTCTCTTTCCATTTATCCTCCATTTGTTTCAATCGCACTCTTCACAGAACTGATAAGATTAAGACGGAACACTTCCGATCTAACTGCACCGCAACAGCGGGCCAATAGTTTACATTTAAACCCTCATTGGCAGCTATGTAGCGCTGCCCGTCGCTCACGCACTGCAACAGTTTTGGGAAAAGCGCCAACCAGCATCAAGACAAAACCCAGTTCTTCAGTTAACAAACATCACAAGATTCTCCAAGAAAATTTCGTGATCAATCCGGCCGCTGTCCTTCTGAAGTCCAGTTCTGCTTTCGTAGCGCTTATCTGTCAAGCGGTCACATAGATCTCAATGTATCGACTGGTTGTACATTGGTGCAAATGGGACATGTGCCCCCATGAACCGCGGAGGTAGCAGAGAGAACTTATCCACGGAAGCACATGAAAGTGAATGTTAGATTAAGGTAATACCGCAGGCAAGTAACAATGAAATGGAAGGAGGCAAGTAAAGATTGGCTACTGATTGTGGAAGTAGAAAAAGCTGGGAGAAGAGGCGGGTTTGAATTATGGAGCATCAAGCTCAGGCATGTGAGAGCACGGGGTTTTAAAGGAGTAAATAGGTTTTCACCGCCAACAAAACATCACAGTACCCCAAACCCCACAGCCCACTTCTTCCTCCTTCCCAAGATCCACACACAGGGCTGCCCTGGTAGACCAATCGTTTCAGTCTATTCTTGCCCCACGGAACTGATTTCTTCCTATCTCCACTCTATTTTCTCTCCCCTTGTCCAGTCTCTTCCCACCTACATCCTCGACTCTTCCTCTGCCACTTTAACAGTTTCCAGTTTCCTGGCCCTAAACGTCCCCTTTTCATTATGGACGTCCAATCCCTCTACACCACCATCTCCCACGCGGACAGCCTGAGGGCGCTTCGCTTCTTCCTTGAACCAGAAGCCCAACCCGTCCCCATCCACCACCAAACTTCTCCGCCTGGCTAAACTTGATCTCACATTGAACAACTTCTCCTTTGACTCCATTCACTTCCTCCAAATTAAAGATGTTGCTATGGGAACCCGCATGGGTCCCAGCTATGCCTGCCTTTTTGTGGGATATGTGGAACATTCTATTTCCAGTCCTACTCAGGTCCCCTCATTCTCCTCGTTTTCTGGTACACTGGCGACGGTATCGGTGCCGTTTCCTGCTCTCGCTCTGAACTAGAAAATTTTATTCACTTTGGTTCCAATTTCCACCCTTCCCTCTCCTTCACATGGTCCATCTCCGACTCCCCCCTTCCCTTCCTCGACTTCTCTGTCTCCATTTCTGGGGATAGGCTTTCGACCATCATCCAGTATAAGCCCACTGACTCCCACAGCCACCTGAACTACACTTCCTCCTGCCCGCTTCCCATTTTCCCACTTCCTCCATCTCTGTAGCTTCAGTTCTGACGATGCCAACTTCCATTCTGGTGCTTCTGATATGTCTTCCTTTTTCCTCAACCGAGGATTAACCTCTACCGTGGTTGACAGTGCACTCGACCAGGTTAGTTCCATTTCCTGCACTTCTTCTCTCACCCCTTCCTCTCCCTCCTAGAACCACGGCAGAGTTCTCCTTGTCCTCACCTTTCACCACACCAGCCTGCACATTCAACGGATCATCCTTCGCCATTTCCGCCACCTCCAGCGTGATCCCACCACCAAACACACTTCCGCTCCCCTCCCCTTTCAGCATTCCGAAGGGACCGCTCCCTGCAACATCCTGGCCCACTCCTCAATCACCCCTAACAGCCTTCCCCTTCGCCTGCCACCTTCCCATGCAAGCGCAGGAGATTAAACACCTGCCCTTTTACCTCCTCCCTTTCCACAGTCCAGGACCCCAAACATTCCTTCCAGGTGAAACAGCGATTTACTTGTACTTCTTGCAATTTATTATACTTTATTCGATGCTCACGATGCTGTCTTCTCTACGTTGGGGAGACCAAACTCAGATTGGGCGATCGCTTTGCGGAACACCTCGGTTGAGTAAGGGTGACCCCGAGCTTCCAGTTGCCTGTCACTTTAATTCTCTGTTCTACTCCCACTCTGATCTCTCAGTTTTCGGCCTCCTCCACTTTTCCAACGAAGCTTAACGTAAGCTCGAGTAACAACGCCTCCTCTTTCGATTAGGCACATTGCAGCCTTGTGGACTTAACATCGAGTTAAACAATTTCAGACCATAACCTCGGCCCCAATTTTTTCAGATGGCAGCTGTTGATGTTTCTGCTATTCCCATTTACACCTCATCTAGACCCATCTTTTGTTACTTTACCTGTTCCATTGCCATCTCCTTTTGCCTTGCACCATCATCCCTTTTGTCTTTTAATCTCTCCTGCCTTCCATCCTATCACAGACCTTCCCTTTTGTTCTTTCCTCCAATCCCCTCCTTTGCCTGCCCCTACACGTGCTTAAAATCTTTTACATCTTTTACGAAAGGTCAACTGCCTGAAATGTTAACTCTGTTTCTCTCTCCACAGATGCTGCCTGACCTGCTGAGTATTTCCAACATCTTTTGTTTTTATTTCAGATTTCCAGCATCCGCAGTATTTTGCTTTTGTGTCAGCCCGGCCCGCTCCCCATGTGAGAAACGCTCAGTCAGCACAGGCCGGGGATGGAGCGGGGACTGGGCCTGGCGGCTGCCGGTGGGGGAAGCTTGGGCCCTGGATTGTGGGCATAGAGCCGACTTTGGCCACAACCCATCAGTGGGATGTCAGTGTGGGAGGAGCTGGCGTCACAGCTGACACTGGCAGTGAGTTTAGTCCAGATAAACAGGGCAAAGGACAGAAAAAAACTATTTAATATTAAAGTAAGTAATTCAAACAATTTCATTACTTGCAAATATATTAAAATTATATATAAGCACAATCACAAAACAGACTCCTGTATTCCAGTTACAGATTCTGCGATTAATATAAATTAATTTTTCTATTGATAGTTTCTGGGAGTGAGTAATTTTTCAGGAAGGTTGAGAGAGAGAAGTAGAATCTTCGCCACACTAACTGGGACTGGAGAAATGACGATGGATTCAGAGAGCAGATCTGGTGGGAACTAAACCCCCAGTGTCGGAGACGGGATAAAACGGAAGCTTCAACAATGATTGGAAAGGTAAGGAACTTTTCTGATAATCCTCCCAGTCCAGGATTTTGCCGAGGTGAGAGTGTAACCAGCGACCTGGAGCTTTTCAAAATCTGTCATCAGGATCGGCCTTTGATGTGGCAAGTTGAGCGGAGCATAACTCGTATATAAAGCTCGCCCATACCTCACTGGGAGTGTGTGGCACTAACATGTAAAGGCAATTTTACTCTGTCTTCACCCCATGCTGTAACAAGTCATCCTCGGTTCCGAGGGACTGCCTAAGAGAGAGAACTGAGTTGGTTGTGCTTCATTGGGTAATGTCAAGGGAGCTGTATGCTGCATTGAACGCATACTGTATCTGAGCTGGTTGTGATTGATGAACCAAATTAGAAACATAGAAAAATAAGAGCAGGAGTAGGCCATTCGGCCCTTCGAGCCTGCTCTGCCATTCAATATGATCATGCCTGATCCTGTAGCTCAATACCATATTCCCGCTCTCTCCCCATACCTCTTGATGCCTTTTGTGTCTAAATTAGAGGGAGCTTTACTCTGTATCTAACCCGTGCTGCACCTGCCCTGGGTGTGTATGATGGGACAGTGAAGAGGGATCTTTACTCTGTACTTAAGACGTGCTGTACCTGCCTGGGAGTGTTTGATGGGGCAGTGTAGAGGGAGGTTTATTCTGTACTTAACCCGTGCTGTACCTGCCCTGGGAGTGTTTGATGGGACAGTGTAGAGGGAGCTTTGCTCTGTACCGAACCCCGTGCTGTCCCTGCCCTGAGAGTGTTTAATGGGGACAGTGTAGAGGGAGCTTTACTCTATATCTAACGCCGTACTGTACCTGCCCTGGGAGTGTTTGATGGGGACAGTGCAGAGGGAGCTTTACTCTGTATCTAACCAGTGCTGTACCTGCCCTGGGAGTGTTTGATGGAGACAGTGTAGAGCGAGCTTTTCTCTCTATCTCACCCGTGCTGTGCTGCCCTGGGTGTGATTGAATGGGAGAGTGTAGAGGGAGCTTTACGCTGTATCTAACCCGTGCTGTGCCTGCCCTGGGAATGTTTGATGGGACCGTGTAGAGGGAGCTTTACTCTGTATCTAACCTGTGCTGCTGCTGCCCTGGGAATGTTTGATTGAACAGTGTAGAGGGAACTTTACTCTCTATCTAACCCGTGCTTTACCTGCCACCGGAGTGTTTGAGCAGTGTCTCTCTGTTCTCTGTCTGTGTACCTCTCTCCCTCTCTCACTTTCTCTCCCTCTCTCGCTCTGTTTGTCTGTCTGCCTCTCTCTTTTTCTGTCCGTGTGTTACTCTCTTTCGCCCTCTCGCTCTTTCTCTCTCACTCTCTTTCTCTCTCTCTCTGTCTTCCTCTGTCTCTCTGCGAATAGTGTAAACTCAATGTCTGCTTTTCCCATGCCTCACATTCTTCAGCTTTAACTCAGTTTGTGTTGCTCAGTCCTGTTATTACAAAACTCTTTCTGTTCACCCAGGAAGGGTCTGTCCTTCGCTTGTGGATAGCGCTGTATTACTATTGAACGGCGGGAGGAGTCACGGTCAGACCGGATCGTGATCTCCCCCAGCAGGCTCCCGCAACCGACTCCACCCCTCTCCCCGGCCAGCGTCTGATGCTGAACCAGACTGTTCGCAACCGCGGCGTCTATTTTGCGCTGAGCTGAGCTTCCGAAACCATATCTTCCAGATCACCATCTTCTCCACCGCCTAATTCCACCTCCTTAATACCGCACGACTCTGCCCCTGCCTCAGCTCATCTGTTGCTGGCAACGTCATCCATGCCTTTGTTGCAGTCAGACTCGACTATTCTAACGGTCCCCTGGCCGACCTCCCATCTTCCACCCTCCATAAACTTGAGGTGATCCAAAACTCTGCTCCCGTGTCCTAACTCGAACCAAGTCCCGTTCTCACATCTACCCTCTGCTCGCTGACCTATATTGGCTCCAGCAACATCGCGATTTAACAAATCTCATCCTTGTTTTCAAACCCTCCATGGTCTCGCCCCTCCCTATCTCTGTAATCTCCTCTAGCCCTACAAACCTCAAAGAAATCTGCACTCCTCCAATTCTGGCTATTTGTGCATCCCCGGTTTCAATCATTCCATTTAATCGTGCCTTCAGCTGCCTCCGCCCTTTGCTCTGGAATTCCCTCACTAAAACTCTCCTCCTTTAAGATGTTCCTTAAAATCCTTCCCCTTTTACCGAGCCTTTGGTCAACTCTCCTAATATTTCATGTGGCTCGGTGTCAAACTTTGTCCGATAACGCTCCTGTGATGTGCAATGGGGAATTTTACTAAGTTAAAAGCTCTATATAAATGAGCGGGATGTTAACCTCCCGGAGTTTGGAGCTCTGACCCTGGCGGGTTAAAAGGAAATCCTTGCGGCCTCTGTTTACTGCACCCTGACTGACCGTCACACCTAATGTCTGGCGACAGTCCAGTTAATCTTTAATCTTTTACAGTAACAGACCAGGATGGCGGGCGCCCGTATCGTTCATGCGCCTCGCTCCTAGCAGAGAGCATCAGCAGGCACTTCAAGCGTGGGCAACAAAACTGCCTCTACTGAGGGAGCGCTGCACTGTCGGAGGTGCCGGCTTTCGTATGAGACGTTAAACCCAAGGGAACCGCTTGCCGTCTCAGGTGGACGTGAAAGATTCCACGGCCACTATAGGAAGAAGAGCAGAGGGAGTTCTTCCCTGTGTATTTAACCCTCAACCAACACCACTAAATAATACATCAGTTGATGATTATCATATTGCTGTTTGTGGGAGCTAACTGTTCGTTGATTGGCTACTGCGTTTCCCTACATTAAAACAATGATTACACTTCAAAAGTATTTCATTGGCTGTGAAACACTTTGGGGCGCTCTGAGGTCGTGAAAGGCGCCATATTCCTTACACACATTATCTGTAAGTACAGACCCTTTCTGTGACTCCCCTGTGGAGTCTCTCTAAGTACAGACCCTTTCTGTGACTCCCCTGTGGAGTCTCTCTAAGTACAGACCCACTCTGTGAATCCCCTGTGGAGTCTTTGTAAGTACAGACCCACTCTGTGACTCCCCTGTGGAGTCTCTGTAAGTACAGACCCACACTGTAACTCCCCTGTGGAGTCTCTGTAAGTACAGACCCACTCTGTGACTCCCGGTGTGTTGTCTCTGCAAGTACAGACCGACTCTGTGACTGCCCTGTGAAGTCTGAAAGTTCAGATGCACGCTGTGACCCCCCCTGTGGTTTCTCTCTAAGTACAGACCCACTCTGTGACTTACCCTGTGGAGTCTCTCTAAGTAGAGATACACTCTGTGACTTCCCCTGTGGTGTCTCTCTTAATACAGACCCACTCTGTGACTCCCCTGTGGTGTCTCTCTTAATACAGACCCACTCTGGGACGTCCCTTTGGAGTCTCTGTAAGTGCAGACCCACTCTGTGACTCCCCTGTGGGGTCTCTGTATGTACAGACCTACTCTGTGACATGAACTGTGTAGTCTGTAAGTACAGACCCACTCTCTGACTCTCCCTGTGGATTCTATGTAAGTACATACCCACTCTGTGACTCCCCTGTGGAGTTTGTAAGTACAGACCCACTCTGTGACTCCCACTGTGGTGTCTCTGTAAGTACAGGCCCAATCTCTGAGTTTCCCTGTGGGTTCTATGTAAATACAGACCCACTCTTTGACTCTCCTGTGCAGTCTGAAAGTTCAGACCCACACTGTGACCCCCACTGTGGTGTCTCTGCAAGTACAGACCGACCCTGTGACTTGGCCTGTGGTGTTACTCTAAGTTCAGACCGACTCTGTGACGCCCCTGTGGAGTCTCTGTAAGTACAGACCAACTCTGTGACTCTCTGGACGGTTTGCACCTGGGCAGGACCAGGACCGATGTCCTAGGGGGAGTGTTTGCTAGTGCTGTTGGGTATGGTTTAAACTAAAATGGCAAGGGGTTGCCAACCTGTGCAGGGAGACAGAGGAAAGGGAAGCAAGGATAGAAACAAAAGACAGGAAGGAGAAAAGCAAAAGTATAAGGCAGAGAAATCAAGGGTGTAAGTCAAACATGGCCACAGTAAACAATAATTCTAAATGGTCTAAGAGTGTTAAAAAACAAGCCTGAAGGCTTTGTGTCTTAATGCGAGAAGCATTCGCAATAAGGTGGATGAATTAGCTGTGCAAATAGATGTAAACGGATATGATATAATTGGGATTATGGAGATATGGCTCCAGGGTGACCAAGGCTGGGAATTCAACATCCAGGGGTATTCAATATTCAGGAAGGACAGGCAAAAAGGAAAATGAGGTGGGGTAGAATTGCTGGTTAAAGAGAAGATTAACACAATAGTAAGGGAGGATATTAGCTCTGATGATGTGGAATCGGTATGGGTAGAGCTGAGAAATACCAACGGGTAGAAAACGTTAGTAGGAGATGTATACAGACCCCCAAACAGTAATGCTGAGTTTGGGGATGGAATTAAACGGGAAATTAGAGACGCGTGCAATGAGGGCACAGCAATTATCATGGGTGACTTTAATCTATAGATAGGTGGGCTAACCAAATTAGTAACAATACTGTGGAGGAGGAATTCCTAGAGTGTATACGGGATGGTTTCCTGTACCAATATGTCGAGGAACCAACTGGAGATCATGCTAT
Organism: Squalus acanthias; assembly: GCA_030390025.1. NCBI lineage: Eukaryota > Metazoa > Chordata > Chondrichthyes > Squaliformes > Squalidae > Squalus > Squalus acanthias. Next base: position 38,990 of record JASTWF010001261.1, on the reverse strand, counting down.
CTTAGACGGGTATTATGTAATGGGAAAGGAATAATTAGCAATCTTGTTGTGCGAGGCCACCTGGGGATGATATGATAGAATTCTTCATTAAGATGGAGAGTGAAGTAGTTGACTCAGAGACGCGGGTCCTGAATTTAAAAAAGGAAATTACGATGGTATGAGGCGCGAGTTGGCTAGCATGGATTGGGGAACGTTACTTAAAGGGTTGATGGTGGATAGGCAATGTCAAACATTTAAAGATCGCATGGATGATCTACAGAATTTGTTCATTCCTGTTTGGCATAAAAATAAAACAGAAACGGTGATTCAACCATGGCTAACAAGGGAAATTAGGGATAGCATAATATCCAAGGAGAGGACATATAAATTGGCCAGAAAAAACAGCAAACCTGAAGATTGGGAGCAGTTTAGGATTCAGCAATGGAGGACAAAGGGATTACTTAAGAGGGGGAAAATAGATTATGAGAGTAATCTAGCTGGGAACATAAAAACTAACTGTAAAAGCTTCTATAGATATGTGAAGAGAAAAAGATTGGTGAAGTCAAGATCAGTCCGAATCAGGGGAATTTATAATGGGGAAGAAAGAAATGGCAGAATAATTAAATACATACTTTGGTTCTGTCTTCACAAAGGAGGACACAAATAACCTCCCAGAGATGTCGGGGAACATAGGATCTAATGAGAGGGAGGAACTGAATGAAATCAGTATTTGTAGGGAAATGGTGTTAGTGAAATTGACAGGATTGAAGGCCGATAAATCCCCAGAGCCTGATAATCTACATCCTAGGGTACTTAAGGAAGAGGCCCTCGAAATAGTACATGCATTGCTGGTCATCTTCCAAAACTCTATCGAATCTGGAACAGTTCCCATGGATTGGAGGGTAGCTAATATAACCCCATTATTTAAAAAAGGTGGTAGAGAGAAAACGAGGAATTATAGTAGCGGTAAGCCAGACATCGGTAGTGGGGAAAATGCTGGAGTCCACATAAAAGATGTAATAGCAGAGCACTTGAAAAACAGTGACAGGATCGGACAAATTCAACATGGATTTACAAAAGGTAAATCATGCTTGACTAACCTACTGGAATTTTTTGAGGATGTATATGGTAGAATAGATAAGGGAGAACCAGTGGATGTGGTGTACTTGGACTTTCAGATGGCATTTGATAAGGTCCCGCATAAGAGATTAGCGTGCAAAGTTAAAGCCCATGGGATTGGGGATAAGGTACTGACTTGGACAGATAACTGGTTGGCAGACAGGAAGCAAAGAGTTGGAATAAACGGGCCTTTTTCAGAGTGGCAGGCAGTGACTAGTGGGGTATCGCAGGGATCGGTGCTAGGACCCCAGCTATTCACAATATATATTAATGATCTAGACGAGGGAACTAGATGTAATATCTCTAAGTTTGCAGACGACACAAAGCTGGGAGGGCGTGTGTGCTGTGAGGAGGATGCAGAGAAACTCCAGTATGATTTGGATAGGCTAGGTGATTGGGTAGATGCATGGCAGATGCAGTATAATGTGGATAAATGCTAGGTTATCCACTTTGGTGGGAAAAACAGGAAGGCAGATTATTATCTGAACGGCAATAGATTGGGAAAAGGGGAAGTGCAACGAGATCTGGGAGTCCTTGTGCACCAGTCGCTGAAGGTAAGCATGCAGGTGCAGCAGGCGGTTAAGAAGGCAAATGGTATTGTGGCCTTCATAGCGAGAGTATTCGAGTACAGGAGCAAGGATGTCTTTCTGCAGTTTTACAGGGCCTTGGTGAGACCACACCTTCAGTATTCTGTGCAGTTTTGGTCGCCTTATCTGAGGAAGGATGTTCTTGCCATGGAGGGAGTGCAGAGAATATTCACCAGCAGTATACCTGGGATGGCAGGAATGACATATGCAGAGAGATTGGGTGGATTGGGCTTGTACTCGCTAGAGTTTAGAAGAATGAGAGGAGATCTCATTGAAACTTATAAAATTCTTACAGGATTAGACAGACTAGATGCAGGAAGGATGTTCCCGATGGCGGGGGAGTCCAGAACCAGGGGTCACAATCTAAACATAAGGGGTAAGCTATTTAGGACAGAGATGAGGAGGAATTTCTTCAGCCAGAGAGTGGTGAACCTGTGGAATTCTCTACCACAGAAGACAGTTGAGTCCAATTCATTAAATGTATTCAAGAAGGAGTTAGATATATTTCTTAAGGCTAAGGGGATCAAGGGATATGGGGAGAAAGCAGGGACAGGGTACTGAATTTGGATGATCAGCCATGATCTCATTGAATGGCGGAGCAGGCTCGAGGGGCCGAATGGCCTACTCCTGCTCCTATCTTCTATGTTTCTATGTTTCTGTGTTTCCCCTGTGGAGGCTCTGTAATTACAGACCCACTCTATGACTCCCGGTGTGGAGTCTCTGTAAATACAGACCCACTCTGTGACCTCGCTGTCGAGTCTCTGTAAGTACAGACCCACTCTGTGACTCCCCTGTGGAGTCTGTGTAAGTACAGACCCACTCTGTGACTCCCACGTGGAGTCTGTGTAAGTACAGATCCACTCTGTGACTACCCTGTGGAGTCTCTGTAAATACAGACCTACCCTGTGACACGATCTATGGAGTTTGTAAGTAAAGACCCACTCTGTGACTCTCCCTCTGGATTCTATGTAAGATCAGACCCACTCTGTGACTCCCCCTGTGGAGTCTGTAATTACAGACCCGCTCTGTGATTTCCCCATGATTGTCCTTGGGATTTGAGCATCACATTCTGAGAGTAGAAAGCTTAATTTCAAATCTGGTTAAAAATATGTTTTGATGCTAGAATTGTTGGTTTGAAATGCTAACTGAACCTGATTGTCTTTCACACACACATATATGAGAGAGAGAAAGTGGCAGAGTGAGAAATAGTGAGCAAGAGGCAGCGAGATAGACAGAGCGAGAGAGAGAGAGATAGAAAGAGAGACAGAGCCAGACAGACAGTGTCAGGGACGGACAGAGAGCGACAGAGTGACAGACAGAGAGACAGAAAGAGACAGAGATAGACACTGACACAGACAGACACAGACACATGCAAACACACAGTCAGATAAAGAAAGAGAGAGAGACAGAGAGGGAGAGGGAGAGACAATGAAAGAGAGACAGAGGCAGAGAAAAAGAGAGCGAGAGAGACAGACAGGAACGGAGATGGACACCGAGAAAGAGAGTGAGAGAGGGAAATAGTGTTTTATACACGGAGCTTTACTGCGTATTTAAACCGTGCTGTACCTCATTTTGGAGTATTCGATGGATCGGTGTAGAGGGTGCTTAGCACTTTATCTAACCCGTGGTGTACCTGCCCAGGAATGTTTCACGGGACAGTGTAGAGGGAGCTTTACTCTGTATCTAACCCGTGCTGTACCTGGCCTGGACTGTTTGACGGGACAGTGTAGAGGGAGCTTTACTCTCTATCTAACCCGTGCTCTACCTGCTCTGGGAGTGTTTGATGGGACAGTGTAGAGGGAACTTTACTCTCTATCTAACCCGTGCTCTACCTGCTCTGGGAGTGTTTGATGGGACAGTGTAGAGGGAACTTTACGCTGTATCTAACCCGTGCTCTACCTGCCCTGGGAGTGTTTGATGGGACAGTGCAGAGGAAGCTTTACTCTGTATCTAACCCGTGCTGTACCTGCCCTGGGAGTGTTTGATGGGACAGTGTAGACGGAGCTTTACTCTGTATCTAACCCGTGCTGTACCTGCTCTGGGAGCGTTTGATGGGACTGTGCAGAGGGAGCTTTCTCTGTATCTAACCCGTGTTGTACCTGCGCTGGGGGTCTTTGATGGGACACGGCGGCTAATGGATGTTAAAACAGCTCTGGGAGATCTATTACAGAGTCTGACTCCTCACTGGGTGAGATACACAATGTACACGGGAACAAGGAATACAAAAATGAAACACACATAGATGTTTGGTCATTATGTTTGAAAAGTGGTGCTTTGTTATAAAAGCTATCTCTCGCCCTGTCTCCGACCCTCTCACACACATCCATTTTTTGCTCTTTCCTGTATTTCTCACTTTCGGTCTCTCTCCTCATGTCTCTCTCTTTCTTCCTTCAATCTCTGTCTCGGGTTCCTCTCCCTATCTCTCACTCTCGGTCTCTCTCTCCATGTCTCTCTCCCTCGCCCCTTCAATCTCTGTCTCGGGTTCCCTCTCCCTATCTCTCACTTTCGGTCTCTCTCCTCATGTCTCTCTCTTTCTTCCTTCAATCTCTGTCTCGGGTTCCCTCTCCCTATCTCTCACTCTCGGTCTCTCTCTCCATGTCTCTCCCTCGCCCCTTCAATCTCTGTCTCGGGTTCCCTCTCCCTATCTCTCACTCTCGGTCTCTCTCTCCATGTCTCTCTCTTACTTCAATCTCTGTATCGGGTTCCCTCTCCCTATCTCTCACTCTCGGTCTCTCTCTCCATGTCTCTCCCTCGCCCCTTCAATCTCTGTCTCGGGTTCCCTCTCCCTATCTCTCACTCTCGGTCTCTGTCGCCATTCTTCTCTCGCTCTTCCCTTGTGCCTATATTTCTGTTCCCCTCTCCGTATTTCTCACACTCTGTCTCTTTCTCCATGTCTCTCTTGCTCTTCACTTACGTCTGTGTTCCTCACTCCCTTTCTCTTATGATACGTCTTTAGCTATATCTCATTCCCCTGTATTTATATATTTTACTCACAATATCTCTCATTCTCCCTATGTCTCACCAGGTCTATCGGTCTGTCTGTCTCTGTTTGACTCTTTATCTCTATTTTTCTCTCTTTCTCTCTCTCTCTCTGTCTCACCCTGCTTGTATCTGCTTTTCGCCCCTTCTCCCTATCATTCGCTTTCTGTCTCTCTCTAGTCCTGTGTTTCCTACTTTGCCTCGCCTATTCTCTCACCTTTTCTCGCTCTCTCCGTCTTGTAGTGTGAGGCCCGTGTGTGTCTCAGTGTCAGCTCCTGTATATACAGATAAATGCAGAGTGACTGAGAATGACAGAGAGCGAGAGAGAGAAAGCTGAGGCAGGCCAGGCGACAGAGTGAATGAGCTTTGCCTACAGGAAACCCATGCCACAGAGTTACTATGAACTATGTGTCTCAAAGCATGTGTTAAAATATATTGTGGATTTGTGGGAGAATATTTTTGCATAAGGAATGTCGCTGGTAGTGTTTTAATATGTGCCGGGTCTTCTGTGATTCAGTTAATAATTACACGTGGACTCTGTTAATATATACAGGGTATTTCTCTCCCTCCCATTTTAAATATAAGCCAAGAGTCTGTGGGAGTGTTTTATTGATTACTGTCAGCTCTTGACAGTATAATAGCATGGACAGAGTGTGTCAGTGAGTGTGTTAATATTAACTGGTGGTTTCTGTCAGAGTGCTGCTATCCTGAGGTTAGTGGGTCTGTTTTACAGTTCACAGTGTGTCTCTGGTGGTGGGTTATGATGTACACAGTGTGTCAGTGAGTGTGCTAATATTAACGTATATTACTGGCCCCGCGGGGAAAAGTGGTTCCGACAGAATATGAGGTGGAATTCAGTTCTAATGCTGGGAATTCTTTAGTTCTTCTCATCATTTAATGAATTTTATCATTACAGTACAGGGATATTTCACCACATTCTTCAACTGCTCTCTGAACATAGTCTGGGTCACGGCATAAATACAAGTGTTGGTGCAGCAACTCAGGAGCTGGAGCATGAATCCCATTTGTCGTATATAAAAAGGTGGATTTACAGACTTAAACCCCAAAACCAACATTCGCCACCATATAGAAAACACTTTAAACATTGCCCATAATAGTATGAAATTTCCGGAGATAACAAACAGTAAAATCATGGTTTTCCTTCTGCTCTCCATCTCTGGGTCTCTGGGACTCTCCCCACTGCTGTGACCCCGGAGTCTCCTGCGGGCTCTGCTGGCCACTATAATGTGTCTGACGGTCAAAGCATTGAGCAGCAGAATCAGAACAAATGGGACACCCGGGGTGAGAATATAATGAAGGAACTCGATTGTTCCCCAGACCCGTGAATTCTCAACATCGACTGTTACAACACAAAACCAGGGGAAATTCATAAGCCAATATTTCCCTGTTAACATAAAATACCAGGTGATGTCCTTTAAGCAGCTCAGTACAGTCACTGTTCCCAGAACCACAGCCGCCGTTTTCTCGGTGCAATATTTAGTTTTCAGTTTCTGGCAACAAATGGTCACAAATCGATCAAGGTGAAAGTGACGGTGAACCAGACAGAACAGTCTGTGGCTGCATAAAGCAGGACTGCGTGGATATTACACACTGGAATGTAGTGCAGGAAAGAAAACTGAATCCAGTAAACAATTGGAATGTGCCTCAATATCAGATCGATGATAACGACCAGTAGATCCGCCGCTGCCATGGCCACCAGCTAGCGAGTGACACATTTGGAGAGACCGCATTTACCCCGAGAAAGGATCATAATCGTCAACAAGTTAACTGTAAAGGCGGGAAATAAAAAGGCAAATTATACATCAGGCTGGGAGCAAAGTTACCAGATTGATTGAGTACTTATTGAATTGTAATGTATTACTGTATCCAGTGATATATTGAAATGATTTGAAACAGGGATTAACAATCAATCAAATCAACCATTAAATGGAAATTAATATTTTGGATGAAATAACTCATGAGGAACAGCAGCTAATAAGAGATCAGACTTAAATTTTCTACGGATCTGATCGTTTCTTTCATGCTCCAGTGTAAAGAGGTGTTTGTTGCAGCAAATAATAAAGACCACAAGAGCCACGCTCCAGTTGGGGGAAGTAGAACTGAGCTCAGTGACCGTGGGTTAGTGCGGGGCAATCAGCCCAGGTTCCTGCCCCTGATCATTACCCAGTGACCCTAGGTTAGTGTGGGGGAATCAGCCCAGGATCCTGCTCCTGATCATTACCCAGTGACCCTGGGTTAGTGCGGGGGAATCAGCCCAGTTTTCTGCTCCTGATCATTACCCAGTGACCCTGGGTTAGTGTGGGGGAATCAGCACAGGATCCTGCTCCTGACCATTACCCAGTGACCTGGGTTAGTGTGGGGGAATCAGCCCAGCTTCCTGCTCCTGATCATTACCCAGTGACTCTGGGTTAATGTGGGGGAATCAGCCCAGGTTGCTGCTACTGATCATTACCCAGTGACTCTGGGTTAGTGTGGGGGAATCAGCCCAGGTTCCTGCTCCTGATAATTACCCAGTGACTCTGGGTTAGGGTGGAGGAATCAGGACAGGTTCCTGCTCCTGATCATTACCCAGTGACTCTGGGTTAGTGTGGGGGAATCAGCCCAGGTTCCTGCTCCTGATCATTACCCAGTGAACCTGGGTTAGTGTGGGGGAATCAGCCCAGGTTCATGCTCCTGATCATTACCCAGTGACCCTGGCTTACAGACTAAGTCCCACCTTCTGATCTCTGCTCGGTTATTCTGTGTAATGAAGGGATATCAGTCAAGGAATAAGCTGTCAGTCATTGCTCAATTGCTCCTTTGGAAAGTGTGTATGTGGATGTCTGATGCAGGCGGGTTGTATCGGGTATGATGGCCCTGAAGTAACATGACTCCACTCTCACAGTTTAACAATTGGTGCATAACAGGCGGTCGATGCGACACCACCCGCTAATCGCCAACGCCCAAGATGGATATCTACCTCAGAAACCGGGAGCTGGGTTGGAGAATGAAGCAGTGAACAGGGAGTGTGGGTAAATATCAGCCCAGAAACCGGGAACTGGGTTGGAGAATGAAGCAGTGAACAGGGAATGTAGGCGAATATCAGCTCAGAAACCGGGAGCTGAGTTGGAGAATGAAGCAGTGAACAGGGAGTGTGGGTGAATATCAGCACAGAAACCGGGAGCTGGGTTGGAGAATGAAGCAGTGAACAGGGAGTGTGGGTAAATATCAGCCCAGAAACCGGGAGCTGGGTTGGAGAATGAAGCAGTGAACAGGGAATGTGGGCGAATATCAGCCCAGAAACCGAGAGCTGGGTTGGAGAAAGAAGCATTGAACAGGGAGTTTGGGCGAATATCAGCACAGAAACCGGCACCTGGTTTGGAGAATGAAGCAGTGAACAGGGAGTGGGGACGGGACCAAACTTGGCTACGATGCCTCCTGTGAGCACCGGAGCCCCCGTGGAACCGGAATCCAGCAAGAAGACACGCCCAGGATAGGAGAGGAGAAACTGGTTAAAGATAGACCAGGATCAGAAACCATTGCTAAGATTGTACTTTCTCAGTCCACCATCAATTAGATAGTTTATTGAAAATGGAGCCAGGAAACTAATTATTTGTTGTAACCGGAACCATCTGCCCAACATATTGTCATTCATGTAAAAGCCGATGTTCCAATGTGATTGCAAATGCTTTCTATAATAATGTACTATTATTTTACACAGTCCATTAATATTGCCGATGGGATACATTACCCTGAGGTCTCAAAAACTATCTGAGTGACTCTGACAGGGCTAATGTAATACATGTCGCCATTCAGTGATAATTGTATCGGTTTCCAAAGGGGTGAAGACAGTAAAATACCAAAGCGATCCTCTATTCACAATACCGCAGTTATAATCAGATACAAACATTTACAGTAAAGGAGAGAAGGACATGACAGGAAGTTAAGTGTTGGCCTGACTGAGAGATTCCCTCACCTGTGACAGGCAGCGCGCAATTCAATTATTTCAAAACAATGATTCGAAATGGGTACACTGAAAAATCAAAGAAAGAAACTTATTTTTGGAAGATATATCACGCTTGTTCTAATATAAAGCGAACCAGAAAAAGAGACATTGATGTAAAGCCCAAGATGGTGGAAAGTGAGCTGAAGGCTGGAGGTGGATTCTGAGTCATTAGAGCGAAATATTCCAACATCTATCTGTGATCTATCTGTCCAGACGGGTTTCTAAAACGCGGTATAGTTATCTGTATCTAGCAGAATCTGATTTCAGATTTCTAACCTCTGCTGAAAACTCATAGAATCTTTGAATCTTAAGAAGAATACATTAGGTGGGAGAAATGCTGAAAGTGATGAGGCGCCATTCATTGAACTCAGAACAATATATGAGCTACTGTGTAATAATTAAATCAAGGGAAATTAAAGCTACATCACACCCAAAGCAAAGGAAGCTCACTGAATAGAAGTAATAGCTAGATCTACTGACTTAAAATGACGGGAACAGTAATACAGTTCCAGCTTTTTTCCAGTTCTGACGAAAGGTCTTCGACCTGAAACGTTAACACTGTTTCTCTCTCCACGGATGCTGCCTGGCCTGCTGAGTTTTTCCAGCGTATTCTGTTGTTAATACAATGAGACATGGTTTATAGAATTAATAGCTGGATACAGAGACTTAACAGGAACAGTAATAGCAGCAAGGAGAGGAGAAAGTAAATGACAGCAACAGTAATACAGTGAATCGTTGGTTTATAGAATGAATAGGTGGATGTAAAGACTTACCAGGAACAGCAACAGCAGCGAGGATGGGATAGTAAATCTCTTGAACTTTATATAGAAGCATTTCTATCTGGGCGGCTAATGTATGACTTTTTTCCATTCTCTCCCTCTCTCTGTGCAGCCGCTGATCCCAGTTAGTGCCGGAGGTGATGCTCTGACTGATACTGTGGAATGACACACTGAATGGATTATCTTATTAATAGAAGAGGGAACCCCTCCAATGCCATAATTAGGGTCCATGGAGACTGACATTAATTACAGTCACTGAACAAACATGGTTCTGTTAAAGCCTTTCAAACCAACACTTTCTCTATCACAACATATATGAAATCAGATTTGAAATAAAACTCTCTAAACCCAGAATAACATTTTCAAAAGGGGCTGACAGACAGACATACAGAGAGAGAGAGAGATAGACACAAAGCGAGACAGAACGCGAGAGAGACATACCGAGATACAGAGTGACAGAGAAAGGCTAAGAGAAACAGAGGAACATAGAGGGTGAGGGAGAGAGAGAGATGGTTAGACTGAGAGAGGGACAGTGTTAGAGGGACAGAAAGCGAGACTGGCAGAGAGTGAGTGACAGAGAGAGAGTGAGCGATTGAGAAAGTGAGACAGAAAGAAAGTGTCAGAAAAAAGGAGCGATTCAGCCACTCCAGTGTTTTACACACGGACAGAAGGCGGCCGACGGGCACAGCAAGTCGAGCTGGCCTCACAAGCCTACATCCTCCAGGTGGACGTGGGTGAGCGAACCTGGCCCATTTCTTCCGATACCCATTTAACCTGCTTATCGCGACCGATTATTAACCCATCTGGGAGAAAAGAGGGTTCACCTCAGCGGTGGGGAAAATGTTACCCACCGCTGAACTCCTGCAAAATACTTTGGAACTGGCCCGAAATAAAAAGCATCCGGCAGCTATTATAAAAGCAAAGGCAGGTTCTAAAAACAGACAGAAAGCAGGAGAGCTGATTTATTGGCTAAAGCTCCCCAATAAAACTCCCTATTCACAATTAACTGCTCTTTTACTGTTACTTTCGATTTAAACACTAGGTTTTTATCAAACTGTGATTATCTTATACCGGAACAATGTTTAAGGGATGTGGTGTGTTTATTTTCTACACAGTAACTCTGTGACCAGTGTGAGAAGTAAAACACAAACCGCCCAGCGCGGGGCTCGAACAATCCGGACAGCTTTTATCACAGTTGTTTAGAGCGTGGTGCTAATATCGCTAAGGGCACGGGTTCCATCCCTGTACGGGTCATCAGCAGTTTATTTCTTACTTTTTCGGTTTCTTCTGACATTGAAAATCCAGACTTTACAAAAAATCTGCACAAACTGTCCGGGGGAAATTATTTTGAATAACATCCATTGCACCTTTGCACTGGGCGGAGTAACACATCTTTCTGGTTATTTGTCTTTCTCCGGTTTGCTGATAAACGTTTAACTGGCGGCCTGTTCCCGTTAATGGTCAAAAGCAGTAACAGACAGACAGAGCGTGTCTGACGGCCGAGATGTGCAAAAGGCATCAGTTTAGGACAAATGCATCAAATCAAATGTTCACCTGGCACCGAGAGAGAATTAACCGGAGAAAAGGGCAGAAGGAGACAGAGAAATAAAAGCTAAATACAGACAATAGTAATAGTTCCCATCCTTGATGTCTCTCTCTATTTAAACCCAACCCTTCAGTGGCGGAGAAAAGACTTCAGTTTAAATTGGTAAGTTCGAGAAAAGGAACCCAAAGAAAGAGACACAAAATATCTAACAGCCGCCGAATCCCAACTGAGCTGTTTCGGCCTCACATCAAAGTGATTTTCGCGTAATTCTTTTAAATAAACTCTAATCCCTCCTGCTCATTAATCAGTTCGGGGGAATGGGACACGACCAGATCTCGGAGCTCAGGTTATGTTAATGTTCTGCTGACGTGTTTATAAACATCTGAAGCTGACACACCAGGGAGACCTCACAGGGTTGGACACGGAGTGAAGTATACTGGAGTTTTTATAAGAAGTTACAGAGCACAACATGTGTGTAAAATTCCCCGTTGTTTTCCCGGCACTGTTGCGTTGTGAAGGGAGAGACTGTCCCGAAGTCCGACTGAGCCGCACTGACGCCGAGCTGCAGGTGAAATGATATGTAGTTCAACGAGAGAGAGATAAGAGTCCAGAATCATGTAGAGATTTTCAGATATTGTTGTTGAATCTCATTTGCATCAAACACTCCGTGGACTCTCTGCCGCCGAATTCAGAGCTGGGGATCGCATGTAAAATCAGCAGTAAAAATAACCACACAACGTGGGACTCGAACTCACGACCCTGAGATTAAGAGTCTCATGCTCTACCGACTGAGCTAGCCGGTCCTGTCGCCAAGGGTTTCCTCTGTCTGTCTTTATCAGAAAATCGAACGGTCAAAGCCCGATTGAAAGCTGGATTCCTCTCACTGACCGATCATAAAGCTCAGATCTTCTGTTATTTCACCTTCTCAGATCAGCCATGATCTCATTGAATGGCGGAGCAGGATCGAAGGGTCGAATGGCCTACTCCAGCTTCTATTTCTTAAGTTCTTAAACATTCGCATCCATTTTGCTCAGTATTTATTTCTCTCTTTTTTTATTCTGTTCGTGCTTTTTCTTATCAGCGTTTCACTATAGTTATTTATTCGAAGGAAGAAATGACCAGAAGTGATTTATTGGAATGGTACCAGGGATGAGGGACTTCAGAATGTGAGGGACTGGAGAAGCTGGGGTTGTTCTCCTTAGAGCAGAGGTTTTGACAGAGGTGTTTAAATTCATGACCGGTTTGATATCGTAAATGTGGAGAAACATTTTTCCAGTTGCTGAAGAGTCAGTGACCAGAGGACACAGATTGAAGGTGATTGGCAGAAGAATCCGAGGCGGCATTAGGAACCTTTTTTTACACTGCGAGTGGTTTGGATCTGGAATGCACTGCCTCAATTCACAACTAAACAGATGCGCCCCAATAAATAAATAATTAATTCAGATATAGCTACAGACACTTGTAACTTGCAGAGATAACAAACATTTACATCGAACACAAGTCAGGAATACATTTGTATCTGGCGGGGATACACCCACTATATTTACAGCTCTCACAGCTGCTGGGTGGAGCGTTCCTTGGTGGGCCAGGGGTTGGAATTCGGTGCAACCAGAGCACGGAGTTGATTTCCGGTCTGATTTTTATAAAACAGTTGAGCAGCTTATTAAATCAATGACACGAGCATATAATTAAAGGAAGTATCACGATGAATAATTGTTTTAATCGCCATTAATAAACCGATAACTTTCTGTTGCTGACTGGAGGAAATGTTAAAATGTTGGCCGAATGGCAGTCAGACTTTAATATGTATTTGTGATGAGCCTTTATCCGTTCCCATCTCAAAGGATTGCAGCACTTTCAAACGAGAAGCAACCAACCTCGGTGGGATCGTAAGAGAATATTTTGTTATTTAAAAATGGCCCCGCTTGTATTCGAACCCAGTCTCTCCTGTTCAGTTAGCACAGGCGTTTTGACCAGCTGAGCTACGGAGGCAGCTCACGGCTGAAATTCTTCTTCTCCCCTAGCTGATATCTGGCACCTGTGGTATCGCGTTCGACATTCCAAACACTCTTTGCATAAAAAGGTTTTTCCTGAATTCTCCACTGGATTTATCATTGACTATCTTATATTTATGACATCTAGTTTTACTTAGTGTGACACAGGATGACTAGCGGCTGCTATTGTATAAAACCCACTGTCAAAGACCCACACTCCGTACATGCACTCCTGAGGTTGAATAATAGTGGGGACTCTGGTGAAGATTGTTGAATTGAGGGGGCACTGGTTGGGTTTATATGGTAGAGTGGAGCAGTACTTGCCGTTGTGCGGTAGTGAGGTGGGCAATATTTTGGTGAATTTGTCTGGAGCTGATTTTTCGGTCCAGTTGATTTGCTCCTTCCAAAAAAACCAACCCTCCCTCCATCCACGGCAGGTTTTCACTTCCTTCGACTCATCCCCAAAACCCAGCTTTAAACAGCAATAAAAACACTGGAACCACACGGCGGGTCATTCAGCATCTGTGGAGACAACAGATACGTTTACTTTCGGGGTTTGGACCATACATAGGAACACAGGAACAAGGGGAGGCCATTTAGCCCCTCGAGCCTGTCCCCCATTCAATTATATCATGGCTGATTAACTCAACTCAATCTGTATCTCAACTCAATCCACCCGCCTTGGTTCTATAGCCCTTAATACCCTTGTCTATTATTTGTCAGAACTGAATAAAGAAACAGTGAACAGGAGGGGATATATACAGAACAGATAAATACAGCGAGGAATCTCGGATTAGGGCAATTTTCCTTCCTTGCTTACATTAAAAAAGCGAAACAAACCAAACAATAAAAAACACAGCTCATGTATTCATACAAAGCTTTATCTCGCCCCCAATAGCATCGCAAACAATGAATTATATAATCATCGTGTTCATTAATTTCGAATATTTTCACATTTACCTTTCACTTCGCTGTCACAGCAATTTGATGCAGTATATTTCTGGCAGAGTTTGCAATATCAGGATGTCGAGACAGACGACAATGTACCTTCAGAGCAATTGATTCTGACAAAACAATTCGTAAGTGGAAAAACACTTTTGTAAAGAGAGGCTAACATTTTTAGCTTGAAATAGTTACAGTACAATTTAATATTGCAGAGCACAATGGATTAGTACTGCCTTCGGTTTTACTGGTCGGTCTGAAGCCAGATTCAGAACAAAGAAGAAAAAGTTTCGCCCAGTGAGTTAAACGAGTGCGCACCACTCCGCTGCTCCCCCACCCCACCCACCCCACCCACAGTCCTACAAGGTTTTCCATTCCGACTATATATTAGTAATTTGAGCCATGCCATGAGCTAAGTGCAGCATGCTTGGGAGGAGAAGGTGACCTTAGACAGAAGGATCTGTGGGGTTTTTGTTTTAATTCTCTTCACCCTTTAGGGTAATCAGAGCTAAGAACAACCAAGGCTTTGAACATTCCTAACAGTTGGTTTTATTAACATTATAATACAAGTTTTACAGAGAGAGATTTTTACATACTTTAACTCAGTGGTGCAACTCGAAACTCAGAGCAACCAATTTTTTGCTGTCAGCTGTGGCTCAGTGGGTAGCTCACTCGCTTCTCAGTCAGAATAGTTGTTGGTTTAATTCTCACTCCATGGACTTGAGCACATAAAGCTAGGCTGACACGCCAGTGCCGTGCTGATGGGGTGCTGCACTGTCAGGGGTACCGTCTTTCGGATGAGACTTTAAACCGAGACCCCATCTGTTCTCTCAGGTGGACGTAAAAGATCCCATGGCAATATTTCGAAGAAGAGCAGGGAAGTTATCCCGGGTGTCCTGGCCAATAGTTATCTCTCCATCAACATAACACAAACAGATTATCTGGTCATTATCACATTGCTATTGGCGGGAGCTTGCTGTATGTAAATCGGCTGCCGCGTTCCCCACATTACAACAGTGACTGTACTTCATGGCTGAAAAGCGCTCTGAGACGTCCAGAGGTCTTGATAGGCGCTATATAAATGCAAGTCTTTCTTTTGGAGTAGGAGAGATGAATTATATGTTGGTGTTTTTTTTCTGGTCAGTCTTCACGATCTCCTCTCCGTTTGTCTGCTTCCTGGAATGTATTCTGCTTTTTCCTTTAGAATGGCTGCTCTTGTACCATTGCTGCTGACAGGAACATGTCTTCCAGTGAATTTCCATTCTCTCTCTCCCATGGTTACACAGATTGATGCTACCGGACAGCACCGAGTGTGTGCGAAGGTCCCTCAGAGACTCTCCAGGCCTCCTGATCTGTAGCTTCCAGTCAATCTGCAGAACACTTTTGAAATTCGGTCAGCAAACCCAGCATGCCTTCTTGAAGTACATAAGTAATCCAGGACTCTCGCCAATCCTTTAGTTTCCTTAAAACCGGTTATGAAAATTCCAAAGTCCTTCCAGAGGGAGCAGATTGAAGAAAATAAATCATTTGAAAGAATTGATTCCAATAATTAGAGAACCCGCTGCAAGCAGGCTTTGAACCGGCGCGGGGAAACCCCAGTGGCTTTCAAGTTCAAAGCGTGAAGCA
The DNA here is from genome assembly GCA_030390025.1 of Squalus acanthias. Classification (NCBI taxonomy): domain Eukaryota; kingdom Metazoa; phylum Chordata; class Chondrichthyes; order Squaliformes; family Squalidae; genus Squalus; species Squalus acanthias. The sequence continues at coordinate 23,433 of JASTWF010001261.1, read as the reverse complement.
CTCGGCCATCTCAGTTGCGAAAACATCGCCTCCAACAAGTTAAATTGTCAAATCGCTGACCCTGTTTAGTATTGGCAATAATTTGCTACAAATTCATCAAATCGAGAAGAATCGCAGCGATCATAATAATAATGGAAAAATTCCGATATTTAACGGTAATGTAAGATGTTGAGAACAGTATCGAATATTCTGTAGGATAATGAAAATAAACAGCAGGAATATTGTGTTCTGCTCCCACATGACACAGATCAACCTCAGCCTCTATTCCCTGCCCGCCGGCTGCTGAAATCTTGTCTCCAGATTATAAACTGATTCTAGGTTGCAGATAAATAATCAGGCTGGAAATTAAACACAGTGGGTGAGTTCAAATATATAAAGCAGTTATTTTAGACCACAGACAGTGTCAAATCTCATATATTGCTCAAATGCATCAATGTATGAATATGGCATTAAATGTGTTTAAATACAGTGGGGGGATTTAAAGAAGATTCGGGGCCAGTGGTTTCCAAGGTGATCTTTCCTGTGGCTCTTTTGCCTCTCTCTCCGCTTCCTCCCACGCTTCCTGCCGGTTTTTAAACCTTGTTTTATATTTGCTGCTCTGGGTTAGTGCATTCCACAGTCTCACAACCCTTTCTACAAATACCGTCTCACTGCTTGACTTCTCTGTTTATTAGTTATGAATCACCTTGAGGTGTAATGGTGGCGTTTGTGACGTCAAATTAAAAGGCGGCCTATTGGAAACACGTTGGAGTCACAGTTTCTTTTTGCACAGAATTAAACCTAAATCATTCAAGATGGAATATTGTATTTGCTGCATCACAATAAATAATATCTTGTTACAAATGCTGGCTCATTAGTTCCCCAGTATCAGAGGAAGAATTGTCTGATCCCCTCATTTATTTCATGTAAGACACAAACACAGGTATTCATTCAGAATCAACCCACAGATTGACACTGAGATAATCGCAGCGAGAGATACAGACAGCATTAGGACACCTGGCGGAATAGACAAGAGAGATGGAGAAATCCAAAACGGCCTCAGACTCCAACAGGCAGTGACAGGTAGCTGATAGATATCAGTGAATGGAAGGGAGGGATTTAGGCGTGGTATGGCTTCGTCGTTTTGCTGGTCAAAGTGCCTGTCAAATAAACAGTGTACCCTTGGTTCGATTCCTCAACGTGGTCTTTGTGTTTGTCCTAATGACCCTCCAGGGGTGAGTTTCTTCTCCTGAGAAAGCGCCACAATCCTTTTAAATGTAACTGCGGCTGCACTCGTTCCCATTCTGGATTAAGGCTGCAGTCGCTGCGGGGCCTGGGTCGAATTCCACCGCTGTCATAATTTCTGGCGGTGCTGATGTCGGCCTCTTCACCAAAAATCTAACTTTTTTAAGCAGTGCGGTGCATGAATTTGCTGTGATCAAAGCAGAGCTGCAGCAGCTGGTTTGTGGCATTGTGATTCTACTGCAGTTAATACTCTGCGTTGTGGCCGCATCAACCTCGTTTCGAATGCGAATTACGACACAGCTCGCTTTATACCTTCTGTTTCTCTGCGGCAGCTGTTCAGAAAACACAGCGAGGAGTCAGTTTTTACTACATGAAACAAATATTGTTTTGTTGGTGGAGAAAAACTATTTACTCCTTCAAAACCCCACGCTCTCACACGCCTGAGCTTGATGCTCCATAATTCAAACCCGCCTCTTCTCCCAGCTTTTTCTTCCTTCCACAATCAATAGACCTCCTTTACTTCCCTCCTTTCATTTCTTTGTCACTTTCCTGCGGTATTACCTTAATCTACCATTCACTTTCACCAACTTACATCGTTAAGTTTGCCCTGCTGCCACCGCAGTTGTTTAACTTCTCTCAGAGGGTGGTGAACCTGTGGAATTCTCTACCACAAAAGGCTGTGGAGGGCAAGTACACTGAATATAGTTAAGAAGGAGATAGATAGATTTCTAGACACAAAAGGCATCAAGGGGTATGGGGAGAGAGCGGGAAGATGGTATTGAGATAGAGGATCAGCCATGATTATATTGAATGGCGGAGCAGTCTCGAAGGTCCGAATGGCCTACTCCTGCTCTTATTTTTCTATGTTCTATGTTTTGATGGGCTGTAAGAATCTAAGTTTTGACGAAAATCTAGCGAGGCTCGCCCGGGATCTCGCATCTCAGCTGTGAAAGCCAACAGCGAGAATCACAACCCTAGACCAGCAAGCCGCTGACAGACAGATGCGAAACTGATGGTCAGGCTGTACTGAAATAAGCTGTCTCTGAGAGTGCTAGCTAATTAGTCCCACTCTCCATAGTCCAACAAGTGTTTTCCCTTTAAAGTGTATATTAGTAATGTGAGATATGACATGAGCTAAATTAAGCAGTGTTGGGAGCAAAAGGTGAACATGGACATGACGTTTCAGGTGAATGACAAGAATCGAAGCTGTCAAACGTTTAACACAAACGATGATGATTCGAACCCACGCGTACAGAGCACAATGGATTATCAGTCCACCGCCTTAACCTCTCGGCCACCTCCGCTCACAAATGCAGTGCCCTCAGCCATTCCATTTCCTGATATTTGCCTCTAAACAGAACGACTCTGCAACAAAGTCTCCTTCACCGCTTGTCCTGACCGTGCACCCAGATCTACAATGTTGAAAATGTACAATCAGCTTCTGTAAGCGAAAGGCCTTCCGTTACTGCAGGTGAAAGGTCTGTCAGAAATGGTCGGTTTCAAGACAGATTCAGAACAGAGAAGTGAAAGTTTGCCGAAGTCAAAAAGTTGTTGTGCGGAGAATTGCGAGTAAATCCAGGGCAACAGCTCACAGAAATGAGTGGATTTAGGAAATGATTATCATATTTCTAATTAATGAAGAGATGCGCTGAGAACTGGGTTCGCACCTGCGCAGAGAAACCCAATGCAACTTCGAACACAACACCTTAACAACTCGGTCGTCACAGCTGAAATCGCACTCCTTTTAAAAAGATTAACAGACAGAATGATCCGGGACTATGAGTAAACCCGTTTTCAATAGACACAAAATGATCTGGAAATGACAACAATCCCGCTTGAAACAAATACAGAATGATCCCAGATTCACAGCACAACCATTTTTTAAACAGACAGATAATAATGCGGGAATGACAGCACAACTGAAATCGCGCTGCTTTAAAAAGACTAACATGAGAAGTCGCACAACACCAGGTTATAGTCCAACAGATTTATTTAAAATTACAAGCTTTCGGAGCTGTCGCCCCTTCCACAGGTAAAGTTACAATGAGTGAATCTACAATATTTCACAGTATATAAACACAGAAACTGCAGAGATACAATCTTTCAGGGAAGGTGTCCTTACATCAAAGACACACCAAGAGCACAGCTAAGAGAATGAGATGTGCAACAGGGGGTCCAACGTGTCAAATCCTGCAGTCTGCAGTTTTTTTTTTGTGTTTTTTTGGGGGTTTGTTTTTTTTGTGTTTTTTTTAAAAAACTGGAAAGACAGAAAACGATGTCGAGTCACGTTCTGTAGCGTGACATGAACCCGATATCCCTATTGAGGCCGTCCTCATGGGTGTGGAACTTGGCTATCAGTTTCTGCTCGATGATTTTGCGTTGTCGTGTGTCTCGAAGGCCGCCTTGGAGAACGCTAACCCGCAGATCCGACGCTGAATGTCCTTGACTGCTGAAGTGTTCCCCGACTGGGAGGTGACAATCCTGCCTGGCGATTGTTGCGCGGTGTCCGTTAATACGTTGTCTCAGTGTCTGCATGGTCTCGCCGATGTACCTTGCTCTGGGGCATCCTTTCCTGCAACGTATCAGGTAGACAACGTTGGCCGATCACATGAGTATGTACCATGTACCTGGTGGGTAGTGTCCTCACGTGTGATGACGGTATCTGTGTTCATGATCTGGCATGTCTTGCAGAGGTTGCCGTGGTAGGGTTGTGTGGTGTCCAGGTCGCTGTTCTCCTGGCAGCTGGGTAATTTGCGGCGAACGATGGTACTTTTGAGGTTAGGCGGCTGCTTGAATGCGAGTAGTGGAGGCGTGGGGATAGCCTTAGCAAGGTGTTCGTCGTCATCGATGACATGTTGAAGGCTGCGAAGAACATGGCGTAGTTTCTCCGCTCCTGGGAAGTACTGGACGACGTAATGTACTCTGTTGGTTGAGTCCCATGTACGCCTTCTGAGGAGGTCTATGCGGTTTTTCGCTGTGGCCCGTCGGAACTGTCGATCGACGAGTCGAGCGTCATATCCCGTTCTTACGAGGGCGTCTTTCAGTGTCCGTAGGTGTCCATTTAAAAAGACTAGCACACAGAATGATCGGGAGCTGCGCGCTCACCCCTTTTAAAGAGACAGAGAATGGTCCGTGACTGACAACAATCCCGATTACGATTAGCAGCGAAATGAGTCGCCTTTTCAATCAGGCCAAGGAAATTTCGTGTGCAATCCGGTTATTTTGCTTCCGAAAGCCTTCCCTGTTTTCGCAATGCTTCTTTGTCGAGCGGTCCCGCAGGTCTAAATGGATCGGTTGGTTTCAATTCACCAATTCAGATTGGTGCGATTGGGACATGTGCCCCCAGGAACAGCGGTGGCAGCAGAGCAAACTTAACGGTGTAAGTAGGTGAAAGTGAATGTTAGATTAAGGTAATACCGCAGGAACGTGAACTGGAAGGAGGAAAGTAAACGAGGGCTATTGATTGTGGAAGGAAGAAAAAGCAGGGAGAAGTGGCGGGTTTGAATTATGAAGCATCAAGCTCAGGCATGTGAGAGCGCAGGGTTTTGAAGGAGCAAATAGATTATGTCCCGCCATTCCTACCCTTGTCTACAAAAAGCTATCGATCTCAGATTGAAATGATTAATTTAATTGGTAAATGAAGCAGAGGTGAGATGAGATTGTTTTATTCCTCAGAGGGTAGTTATGATCTGGAATGCATTGCCTGAACTGTTGGTGGAAGCAGATCCGATCGCAGATCCAATAGTAACTTTCAGCAGGGAATTGGAGAAATACTTGATGGCGAACAATGTGCAGGGCTGTGGGGAAAGTGTGTCATTCTAGGGTTCTATGATGCGACAATCCTCTACCTCAGTGAGCTTGTGTTTTCACCTGTAAACCTCAGGTCACGGCTTTAATTCCCGTCCGTGCCGGCAGATACTTCCTCACCTTTAATGTGATGTTTCTCTTTTTCTCGCTCTATGATTCGCTCTATTTCTCTCTGTTTCTGTCTTTCTATCCGTGTGTCAGGCTCTCTGTATGTCTAACATTTCTAATTGAGTCTCTGTTTATCCGACCAGCTGTTACTTTCTCTCCGTCACTCTTTCCATCGCTCCCCACATAATTTTACTCTGCACCTGATGAGTTAACCCTTTAAGTGCTAGTTCTGTTTGAGCTTGCTGATCCTGGGTGTGTGACGTGCAAGTTAACATTATTCCTTCCAAGGTGTTCGGTGTTGACGGGAGGGCTGCATGTTCTGAGGGCTAAAAGCCGAGGGATTTCTTGTCTAGTTACGAACGGTCAGCTCAAGGCGTTGTTTGACCAGCTGCTGTGTCTTTGCAGTTCAGCTGTTCACCGTCCGTAGTTTTAGAAAATGTCTTTATCCTCTCACATTTTCAGATTTTGCTGACGTGTAGTTTGCTCTGCGCTCAAAACTAAATTTAGAGTCTGCAAGGGATTTGTCGAATTTTGCAGCACTGCGTGGCAGGGCTTCTATCACCAGGATGGCCGAGTGGTTCAGGCGTTAGACTTAAAATCCAATGGACGTGCGTCCGCGTGGGTTAGATCCCCACTCCTGGTAAATGCTCAGACAACGCGGTTGCAGGTAAAACCTGAAACTATTTTTGGTATGAAACCTCGTAAGAGGTTTATAATCCCTGCAAGGGTGGTGCCATATTTATAATTCACCCTTCAAGAGAGCGTTTTTTCATTTACAATATGTGTTCTGCCCATTGAATGAACATAGGGACAGGGGGAGGCCATTCAGCCCCTTGAGCCTATTCGCCATTCACTTAATTCCTCTCTGAGCTGTGTCTTAACTCCATCCATCTGCATTGGCGCCGCATCATTATAACCCGTGTCTAGCAAAAACCTACCCATCTCAGATTTAAATTATTAATTGAGCTAGCATATACTGCTATTGTGTGGGAGAGAGTTCCACACTGCTACCGCCCTTTGTGTGATGAAATGTTTCCTAAGTTCTTTCCCGAATGGCCTGCCTCTGATTTTAAGATTATGTCCACTTGTCCCAGACTCCCCACCAACGGCGAAAAAAGGTTTCTCTCTATCTACTTTATCAATTCGTTGCAAAATCGTAAACACCTCAATCAAATCACCACAACCTTCTATATTCCAGAGAGTACAAGCCAAGTTTATGTAATCTCTCCTCATACTTTAACCTTTGGAGCACTGGTAACATTCTGGTCAACGTGCACTGCACTCCCTCCAAGGCCAGTCTCATCTTTCTAAGGGGCAGTGCCCAGAACTGTACACAGAACTCCAGATGTGGTCTAACCAGATTGCTGTAGAATAACAAACTCCCGCTTATATTCTAGCCCCCTAGTTATAAAGCCTAACATGCCATGAGACTTTTTGATTATTTTTGTACCTTACTGCTACATTTTAGTGGTATCTGTACATGGAGCCGAAATTACTTTGGAACTCCACTGTTCCGAGCTTTGGAATTAATACTCGGATCTACGCTTTTTTGGCCTAAAATTGATGACCACACACTTACCTGCGTTGAAATCCACCAGCCACTGTTTCGCCCGTTCACTTAATCTATCAATATATCTTTGTAATTTTATGCTGCCGTCTGCACTACTTACTGCATCTCCACTGCTGGAGACATACCTAGCATAAAGGAAGATGATTGTGGTTGTTGGAGGCCAATCATGTCAGCACCAGAACATCGCTGCAGGAGTTCATCTTCACCTGCTTCATCAATGACCTTCCCCACATCATAAGATCAGAAGTGGAGATCTTCGGTGATGACTGCACCGTGTTCAGTTCCATTCTCAACTCCTCAGATAATGAACGCGATACCACAGGTGCCAGATATCAGTGAGGGGAGAAGAAAAATTTCAGCCGTGAGTTGGCTCCGTAGCTTAGCTGGACAAAGCGCCTGTCTAGCTAAGCTGGAGAGCATGGGTTCGAATTCAAGCGGGGCATTTTTTAAAGAACAAAATATTCTCTTACGATCCCACAGAGGTTGGTTGCTTCTCGTTTGAAAGTGCTGCAATCCTTTGGGATGGGAACGGAGAAAGGCACATCACAAATACATATTAAAGTCTGACTGTCATTCGACCAATATGTTAACATTTCCGATAGCAAAGTACTGCAGATGCTGGAAATCCGAAATAACAACAGAAAACGCTGGAAAAACTCAGCAGGCGAGGCAGCATCCATGGAGAGAGAAACAGAGTTAACGTTTCAGGTCGATGACCTTTCGTCAGAACTGGAAACAGCCGGAAATCGAATAGATTTAAGGCAAGGATAAAGCTGGGAAAAGGGGGAGGGGATGAAAGAACAAAAGGAGAGATTAAGAGATAATAAGAGATAAGACCTTAACATTTCCTCCAGTCAGCAACAGAAAGTTATCGGTTTATTAATGCCGATTATAACAATTATTCATCGTGATACTTCCTTTAATTATATGCTCGTGTCATTGATTTAATAAGCTGCACAACTGTTTTATACAAATCAGTCCGGTAATCAACCTCGTGCTCTGGTTGCACCGAATTCCAACCCCTGGCCCATCAAGGAACGCTCCACCCAGCAGCTGTGAGAGCTGTAAATATACTGGGTGCATCCCCGCTCGATACAAATGTATTCATGACTTGTGTTCGATGTAAATGTTTTTATCTCAGCAAGTTACAAGTGTCTGTAGATATATCTGAATTAATTATTCATTTATTGGGGTGCATCTGTTTTAATTGTGAATTGAGGCAGTGCATTCCAGATCCTAATGTCGCCTCGGATTCTTCTGCCAATCACCTTCAATCTGTGTCCTCTGGTCGCCGACTCTTTAACCTCTGGAAAAATGTTTCTCCTAATTTACGATATCAAACCCGTTCACGAATTTAAACACCTCTGTCAAAACCTCTGCTCTAAGGAGAACAACCCCAGCTTCTCCAGTCCCCCACATTCTGAAGTCCCTCATCCCTGGTACCATTCCAGTAAATCACTTCTGTTTATTTCTTCCTTCTAATAAATAACTATAGTGAAACGCTTCTAAGAAAAAGCACGAGCAGAATAAAAAAAAGAGAGAAATAAATACTGAGCAAAATGGATGTGAATTTTTAAGAACTTAAGAAATAGGAGCTGGAGTAGGCCATTCGGCCTTCGAGCCTGCTCCGCCATTCAATGAGATCTTGGCTGATCTTAGAAGGTGAAATAACAGGAGATCTGGGTTTTATGATCGGTCAGTGAGAGGAATCCATCTTTCAATCGGGCTTTGGCCGTTCGATTTACTGATAAAGACAGACAGAGAAAGCACCAATGTACAGGCCCGGCTAGCTCAGTCGGTAGAGCATGCGACTCTTAATCTCAAGGCTGCGGGTTAGAGCCCCACGCTGGGCGGATATTTTTACTGTTGATTTTCCAGGCAATCCCCAGCTCTGAATTGTGTGACAGACCGTCGAAGGAGTGTTTGATGTAATTGAGATTCAACAACAATATCAGAAAATCTCTTCATAGAAACATAGAAGATAGGAGCAGGAGCAGACCATTCAGCCCCTCGAGCCTGCTCCGCCATTCAATGAGATCATGGCTGATCATCCAAATTCAGTACCCTGTCCCTACCTTCTCCCCATATCCCTTGATTCCTTTAGCTTTAAGAAATATATCTAACTCCTTCTTGAATATATTTAATGAATTGGCCTCTACTGCCTTCTGTGGTAGAGAATTCCACAGGTTCACCACTCTCTGGGTGAAGAAATTCCTCCTCATCTCAGTCCTAAATGGCTTACCCCTTATCCTTAGAATGTGACCCCTGGTTCTGGACTCCCCGGCCATCGGGAACATCCTTCCTGCATCTAGTCTGTCTAGTCCTGTTAGAATTTTATAAGTTTCAATGAGATCCCCTCTCATTCTTCTAAACTCCAGCCAGTATAAGGCCAATCGACCCAATCTCTCCTCATACACCATTCCTGCCATCCCAGGTATCAGACAGGTGAATCTTCGCTCGAATCCCTCCATGGCAAGAACATCCTTCCTCAGATAAGGCGACCAAAACTGCACACAATACTCAAGATTTGGTCTCACCAAGGCCCTATACAACTGCAGCAAGACATCCTTGTTCCTGTACTCGAACCCTTTCGCTACGAAGGCCAACATACCATTTGCCTTCTTAACCGCCTGCTGCACCTGCATGCTTACCTTCAGCGACTGGTGCACAAAGACACCCAGGTCTCGTTGCACTTCCCCTTCTCCCAATCTATTGCCATTCAGATAATAAACTGCCTTCCTGTTTTTGCCACCAAAGTGGATAACCTCGCATTTATCCACATTATATTGCATCTGCCATGCTTCTGCCCAATCACCCAACCTGTCCAAATCATACTGGAGTTTCTCGGCATCCTCCTCACGGCACACACTCCCACCCAGCTTTGTGTCGTCTGCAAACTTGGAGATATTACATCCAATTCCCTCGTCTAGATCATTAATATATATTGTGAATGGCTGGGGTCCGAGGACCGATCCCTGCGGTGCCCCACTAGTCACTGCCTGTCACTTGGAAAAAGACCCGTTTATTCCAACTCTTTGCTTTCTGTCTGCCAACCAGTTCTCTATCCAGTACAGTACCTCACCCCCAATCCCATGTGCTTTAACTTTGCACGCTAATCTCTTATGCGGGACCTTATCGAAAGCCTTCTGAAAGTCCAAATACACCACATCCACTGGTTCTCCCTTATCTATTTTCCCAGTTACATCCTCAAAAAATTCCAGTACATTAGTCAAGCACTATTTATTTTTGTAAATCCATGTTGACTTTGTCCGAGCCTGTCACTGTTTTCCAAGTTCTCTGCTCCATGATTCTGGACTGTGATCTCTCTCTCGTTGAACTTCATATCATTTCACCGTCAGTGAGACTCAGTGGGACTTCGGGCCAGTCTCTCCCTTCACAATGCATCAGTGCCAGGAAAACAACGGGGAATTTTACACACATGTTGTGCTCTGTAACTTCTTATAAAAACTCCAGTATACTTCACTCCGTGTCCAACCCTGTGAGGTCTCCCCTGGTGTGTCAGCTTTCCGTGTTTATAAACACGTCATCAAACATTAACATAACCTGAGCTCCGAGATCTGATCGGGTCCCATTCACCTAAAGTGAGGAATGAGCGGAGGGGCAATTCCACCTGTGGGAATACTTTCTTCCAAAGAATAACACGAAGATCACTGTAAGGTGAGGCAGAAATAGTTCAGTTCGGAGAGCGTTAGACTGAAGATCTAACAGGTCCCGGGTTCAATCCCGGCTTTCTGCAGCTTTTACTTACTTTGTGTCTCTTTCTTTGCTCCGAATCTCGAATTGAACGATTTAATCTGACGTGTTTTATCCGCCAGTGAAGGGTTGGGTTGGAATAGAGAGACATCAAGGGTGGGAAATATTTCCAGTGTCTGTACTCAGTTAATCTCTCGCTCTCTCCTTCTGCCCTTTTCTCTGGTTTATTCTCTCTCGGTGCCGGGTGAACATCTGATTTGATGTAATTGTCCTAAACTGAAGCCTTTTGCAAATCTCGGGGCGGTCAGACACGCTCTGTCTGTCTGTTACTGCTTGTGACCATTAACGGGAACAGGCCGCCAGTTAAACGTTTATCAGCAACCGAAGAAAGACAAATCATCAGAAAGATGTGTTACTCCGCCCAGTGCAAAGGTGCAATGGATGTTATTCAAAATAATTTCCCCCTGACAGATTGTGTAGATTTTTTGTAAAGTCTGGATTTTCAATGTCAGGAAAAATCGTAAAAGTAAGAAATCAACTGCTGATGACTCGTACAGGGATCGAACACGTGCCCTTAGCGATATTAGCGCCACGTTTTCAGCAACTGTGATAACAGGCCGCAAATAGCTGTCCGGATTGAGTCAAGTCCCGCGCTGGGCGGTTTTACTTCTCACACTGGCTCACAGAGTTATTGTACAGACAATAAACACACCACATCTCTTAAACATTGTTCCGATATAAAATAATCACTGTTCGATAAAAACCGAGTGTGTAAATCGAAAGTAACAGAAAAAGAGCTGTTCATTGTGAAAAGAATGATTGCACCAACAGTGAAGGGGAATCTGCCGGCCTCCGCCATTCTAATCCTGTGACTGGGGGAGTTTGGGTCGGGCAGATGTTTGACTGTGACGACACGAGCCCCTCCCCCAACTCCACCCCCACCATCCATGTTAAACCAGAAAAGTGTCTGGCAAAGATTGGGAGCAGACGGGGAGGCTGTAACCCATCGGAGAGGTTTGTGTTTCTGAATCCCGAACTCTTCTGGCTCTTTTTGACATGTCCCCATTCAATGTCCAGACTCTCTCCTGAGTCTGTCCCTCGAGACCTGTCACCTCACATTTCTCTCCAGCTAATTTCAGAACATGTTTTGCAGACCCCTCAAGGATTGACCTGGAATCCCCAATACTGTGTCAATTGTAGCACCATTCTGAAATACTAACCGTGCCGTGTGTTAGTGAAGAGAGGCAGAGGGGAATTAGGCAGACCAAGCGTGGCTGAGTCTTTGCTGTAGTGAAACAGGGGTTCATTCCATGAAACAGTGCTACAGCTTTCCGAATAGAGGCCTGCTGGGTTCCACCGAAACCAAAAGGGTTTGAGATGTTGGCAGGCAGGACAGATAGAATGTGGTGAGTGTTTAAACCAGATGCGGGGGGTGTTGCAGTAGTTGTTCTATGCTTAGAAATGCCTTTATTTTCCTGCTTTCAACGATTCAGAGAGCAATCAACAAGAAAGGCAGCTTTCTATTAGCACTCAAGTGTTTCAAAACTGGAGCCGGTTTAAAAGTGCTAGCGTGGTCGAGTGGTCTAAAGCGCTGGATTAAGGCTTGAGTTATTTGCGGTGGGAGCGGTTTCAAATCCCACCGCTATCAAGATTTGAAAATATTTATGTTTTGAATGCTTCACCAATCCATTGTCACTTGCCTGCGCTATTTCCTAATCTAACATGCACTTGCACATTCTTCCGTCGTTACGTTTGCACTGCTGTTCCTTGGGGCACATGTTCCATTCGCACCAATGTCCATTCGTGCCTTGAAATCAGTCGATACGTTTGGATCTGTGTGACCGCTCGACAGACAAGCGGTGCGAAAGCAGGACTGGCCCACAGAAGGACAGCGGCCCGAATATACACGAAATGTTCTTAGGAAAATTGTGATACGGGGATGCTAACGGAAGAACTGCGTTTTATTTTCATGGTAGTTGGCGCTTTTTACTAATCAGTTCAGGTTCCTGTACAGTGTAGAGTGAGGCCCTGGAAAAGCGAGTATCTGGTGATTGAAATGTATCTTTCTTTCTGATCGCCCTCTGAATCCAGGGCTTTGCACTGAAAGGAGGAAAGAAAAGGGCTTCCGAGCCACGCTCATGTGACGAAGTTGCCGAGTGGTGAAATTGTTGGATTGCTGATCCATTGCACTCTGCAAGGTACGAATCCCATCCTCGTCGTTATTGCGTCTTAGGCCTGATGTGTAGTATGTTTCGAGCGCTGCTAGCTTATCTCCGATCAAAGTGTACAACGCTGCCCTGGTGAAGCGAGTCTCTCCACAGATGGTGCCTGACCTGCTGAGTGTTGCCAGCATTTTCTGTTTTTAATTTCGTGCTTTCACTGCAGCAGTTTTCCTGACAAAATGCAACTTGTCTCAAGGGCGCAGCTCCGAGCACAACTTTCTTGTGCTCTTCTCACACACAAGGTCGCTCTTTACTTTCTTACACGCGCGCTTAAAAGTCTGCCGTTTCCGACCACAGCGTCCTGCGCCCCGGGCAATCATCAGACCTGTCGCCCCTGGACAACCTCCTGTAATCGCTGCTTTTCGCCACTAGCGGTCTTTTCATTTATCGTCTATTTGCTTCAATAGCACACTTCAACCGATCTATTAAGACGAAGGCGGAACACTTCTGATTTTACTGCACCGCCCCAGTTTGAAAGAAATACACATTCCACCTTCATTGGCTGCTGTGTGACGCTGCCCGTCGCTCACACACCTCAACTGATTAGAAAAAAGTGCAAATTACCATGAAATCAAAACCCAGTTCTTCAGATAGCATCCCTTGTATCACAAGATTCACCCAAAAAATGTCTTGAACAATCGTGCCGCAATCTGTTGGAAGGCCGGCCTTGCTTTAGTAATGCTCGTCTGTCAATTGATTGCGGAAGGAAGTAAAAGCGAGTTTGAATTCTGGAGCTGCAACAGAGGCATCTGAGAGCGCGCGGTTATGAAGGAGTAACTAGGTTGTTGCTGCGACCAACAAAAGACATTCGTTGCCTGCAATAGAGGTCGCGTTCTCGCGGTGTTCTACTCGCAGTTGCCAGCAAATAAAAGTTGCGCTGTGACTCGGATTCGAATAGTGTTTGCTGCGGCCACGGTACCGAGCATTAATCAAGATTCCAGCACCGCGCCACACAGCCGCTCCTGCGAGTTTGTTGCTGGCCACAGGAAAGTAACGCACGGCACTGCTCAGAAAAGCAGGTGTTTTGTTGTAGAGGCCAAAATAATCACCGCCCGATATTCTGGCAGCGGTGGGATTCGAGCTCTCGGCCCGCAGAGACTGGAGCCTTTATCCAGTACCTTTTTTAATGGATTTAATTCACATTAAACACATTGACAACATCGTGATCATTCCTTTGGAGCAGACAATCATTCCTTTACCCCTTTTTAGCTGCAGAAATTAATTGAATCATTAAAGACATTAACATGATTATTATTCTATTACACTCTGCAGTCTTTCCATTACCATTGATCAGCTTCAGAAATTAAAGTTCAATTTCTCACTGATGATTATATTAATCTATTGAACTTCAAATCTATGTTTGAAATATTCTTTCCGAGTTACACTTCTCACCTTATAAAACAGAGCATTCCTTCTTTGAACGATCCGGATTCAGGCCACACTGGACATGACTTGACTCGCCGCTCGGGCAGACTCTCCTGCAATGGGGACCGGTAGCAGAGCGATTATATTAATGCACTAGTAATCCAGAGGCCTGGAATAATGATCCGGAGGCAGCTGTGTAATTTAAATCCAGCTAATTAACTAAATCTGGAATAAGAAGCTAGTATCAGTAAAGGTGACCGTGAAACAACCGAATTGTGGGAAAAACCAAATGTTCACTAATGTCCTTGAGGGAAGCAAATCTGCCGTCCTTACCCGGTCTGGCCAATATGTGACTCCGGACCCACAGCAATGTGGTTGACTCTTTACTGCACTCTGAAATGGGCTAACAAGCCACTCAGTTGCAGCAAACTGCTATGAAAAACAATAATAAGAATAAAACCGGACGGACTACCCGACATCGACCTCGTCACCGAATTCGGACACGGCCAAGGCACACCCAGCCCAGTCGACCCTGCAATTCCTCCTCATGAACACCTGTGGATTTGTGCCAAAAGTGGCAGAGCTTTACCACAGACTAGTCAAGCAACAGTTTGACATAGTCATACTCAAAGAATCACACCTTTATAGCCAAAATCCCAAACTCTCCCATCAACTTCCCTGGGTATGTTCTGTCCCACCGGCAGGACAGACCCACCAGAGGTGGCGGCACAGTGGTATCCAGTCGTGAGGGAGTGACCCTGGGAATCCTCAACATTGACTCCGGACTCCATGAAGTCTCATGGCTTCAGGTAAGGCATGGGGAAGGAAACCTCCTGCTGATTACCACCTACCACCCTCCCTCAGCTGATCAATCAGTGCTCCTCCATGTTGGACACTACTTGGAAGAGGCACGGAGGTTAGAAATGACACAGAATGCACTCTGGGCTGGAGGCGCCACTATCCATCACCAAAAGTGGCTCGATAGCACCACCTTCCGAGCTGGCCGAGTCTTGAAGGACAAAGCTTTCAGCCTGGGTCTGCAGCAGATGATAAGAGAACCAACACTAGGGAAAAACCTGATGAAAGGTCATCGACCTGAAACGTTAACTCTCTTTCTCTCTCCACAGATGCTGCCTGGCCTGCTGAGTTTTTCCAGCGTTTTCTGTTGTTATTAGGGAAAAACCTACTTGACCTCGTGCTCACCAATCTATCTATCGCAAATGTAAGGGGTATCTTAAAGGGGTATCTTCGCTTTCTGACACAGTGAGCGGTTCGAATCGCTCCCACACCCCTCCGGTTCCTAGACTTTGGACTTATTTAGGGGTTGTGAACAAAATTGCAGTAAACGACAGGTTCTGATGAAAGAATTTTACTTTATTAAAAGAAAAGGGTAACAAACTTGAAACACACTTATTACTTAAACACAGATTGGGGAGCACACGGTACTAGCAAGGGAAATGACAATATATCAAACAAAACCTTATCCCTACCAAAGATCCCACTATCTGGCTAGGTTTTTGTTTCAGTGTATCAGGGGTAATGCTCACCAACGAATCCTTGACAGGATTTTAGAGTATTTTGTTTAAAAGACTCGGTAAGGCCCTTGTTGCTGCGAGGTGTCCGATGGTCACTGAGGCAGTCGCTCTGATTTCTTCTTGCGTGCTGGTCTGTTTTCTGGCCTTCTTCCTCGTGGCTTGTGGTAGGTTTTGCTGGAGCAGGGAGAGAGCTGTGTCCGTGTGGTCAGCCAGTCCGAAAGAGAGAGAAATTATGGCACAGGCGATCAAATTATACTGTTTCTTTTACGCGCCCCAAAAACCCTTACTAAAACGGATTCCTTTATGTTGCAAATGAACCTTGCTTAGTCCAATTGTCTAGTTTTGGCGGGCTTGCCAGTTCCGATGGCTTTTGCTCAGAGTTAAACATGTCTTGATCGTTTTCCGATTTAAACACAGCCTTATACGCACCAAATCTCCACCCTATTTTCCGAGGTCTTTTGGCGGGCTTTCTTAACTGCTCTGGTCGATACTTTGGTTGATGGGTTTTTGATGGGATAATGGCGATGAAACTGTGTGCTGAATTTTCATTGTCAGGAATCGTTTTTAGATTTCCAGCATCCTGTTTGCAGCTGGGGATTTAATGTGTTTGTGAGTTTTTGCTTTGTCTCTTGCACCTTGGTAGCATTTGCCGTGTAAACAATTCCCATACAGCTTGATCTGTTCACTGCCTGGCCACGCCCCTCGCAGCTTGTGTCTGTGAAAGGTGTCTCTCCCAACAGTAAGATTCAAAAAGTCAGTTTCCTCAGGTTTTTTTTTGCTTGCGATCTTTAAAAATCACTTCACTTAGGGTTCTGTTCGAGTTTCTGGGGATTTTTGCGAAGCCTACATCTCCCACTTTGATACTAAAACTGAATTAGTATCATTAACAGGTGAGCAAAGTTTCCGATCGCCGAAAACCAACCTTCCCCTGTATTACCGAAACTGAAAACCCAAACATTCATTCCCCTTTTGGAAGTGGTGTTTCAGGTACATACAGGTAAGAATCAATCTTTATTTCACATCCAAGCACGGAGAGGGTCCGACACCTCTGCACAACTTGGAAAAAACACATCATACACATCATAAAAATGACACAACACTCATACAAAATTTTATATTAAAAGACAAAATTCAAGGTTCGTTCCATCCCTGGCCATAGCCTTTATTTTGATGCACTTCCCAAGTCCCTTTTTGTCTGGAGCGGAGCTCCCCGTCCCTTCCCCTGCACCTTGCACACAGCAGGTAGAGAACTATCCCGAGCTGGCAGACCACCAAAAGATGGGAAGCCATCCTGATCCAGGAAAGCACCTCTATATTCTCGAAAATATCCCACCAGGGTCGAACTACTATATCCAAAATCTCTGCCCCGATTTCAACTGTTTTCTGTTCCAGGTTGTAGAAATGTTTTTGTGAAATCTCTACAGCTTTAAGTAGGATAGTAAGATGTTCGGGTAGAGGGGGAATTTTACATCCAAAGTAAGTCACATACTTTTGCAGGTTGGTGATGTTTTCTGTTACAGTGAGGTGAACAGTGGAGGGTTCAGGAATGGGGACAATCCGTTCCTGGGCCACTTGAACTTCTGCCTCGGGTTTAAAGCAGAAACTGCTGTCACTTACCGGACACCAGAAGTGTCCATGCTGGTAGTGGGACGCACCTGTGGTGACATAATATGTCCCACCCCCTTATATGCTACCTGTGGGAAAACATGGCCATGTGCCATCACCTCCATGGTACAATTTATAGGTCGTGCGCCAGCAGCTTTAAACCCGCACTGTGGTTTGGAATAGGCGTTCAAGTGCTGGGGACACAGTATTATGTGTGAACCCCGGCTCCGGCACCCGGAGAGGTCAGTACCTGTCATGACGTGCTCCCACTTTATGACATAAGGTGGGACCGCTGTAAAACGGATGTGTGCACCCCCTTGAATGACTCCAATGTTCTCCACCCTGTATACCGGTACGGGTCGGGCTGTCCCACTCATGACCGGCATTCCCACTACTATCCCCATGATAGTGTGATTTGAATGCCCACAATCTATTGGAACAGGGTAGGCTTCAGAGGCTAGACGAACTTGGCATGGGCTCTGCGAATTACTAAACGGGTGGAGGGCTGCGAGGTGCTTGTTGCTGATCCAGGAGAGCACTAAACGTTGCTTTAAATCCTTCAGGTTGCTACGGCCCTCGCCCAGCAACCATGCCCCGTACAGCACACACACCTCATTCTGTGCAGCCTGATCCGATGCATTCCTATCCTCCCTTATGAGTGCATTTACTGTTTTGGCATGCCTTTCCAATTCTGCAATAATTTCCTTTAAATGAACCGTCATAGCTTGGTCCTCATGTAGCTCTGAGCCTACTACTGTGTTCCCATCCTTCAGGATCTTTCTTAACTGGGTTTTTAAACCATTTATCCGTGTCTGTAATTCCATGTCATCTAGGCTATTTATTACAGAAGACCCTGTACTATAGGCAGTGAAAACATAATTCCAGGCTCCCCTTCTTTGTCTACCCGTGCCCATAGGGTTCTCAGGGTGTATTCTGTATAGCTCTACTTTGTCTATATTGGCAAAATCAAATTCGTAAAATTTCCTAAACATTTCCTTTAGCAGGGCCTGGTACAGCTGCTCCGTCTCATTAGGACACAACTCAGGTAAGTATACCTCGGTAAGGTTTAATATTACTGAAGCTACTGCATAGTGTACCCCCTGGTATAGTACCTTTTCGGTTGGTACTAGGACTAACCCATTCCCTGGTCCCATGATGGTGGTAGGGCACTTTTCTTCCAGGGTTTTCGGTACTTGGGTCGTGGGTAGGGGCTTTCGGATGTGTGCCACGAGTTCAGTGGCATTAACTGGGACCGGAATGTGTGGGACCACGTACCCATGCAGACTAGAATCCCACCCTATCCCCTCCCCGGCATCTTGCCATTGGCTGGAGAAGATGATGGATACCCCTGTGGGGCAGGCTTCCTCTGATCCCCACATACAAAACGAATTCCCGTCTTCACACTGAGGATACCCTCCATCGTGTTGTATGGCTCTACCGCCGTGCTACATCGGATAGATTCAGAACCACCCTAGCAGCTCAAAGCTGGGCGTCCATGAGGCGCTTAGTTCATCAGGAGCAGCAGCGTTGTATACCACCACAATCTGTAGCCTCAGAATGGGATTCGAACACAATGGATTAGTAGTCTATTGCCGAAACCTCTCGGCCACCTCGTCCCATGGCTACAACTGCCTCAGCCATTCCATTTCCTGCATCCAAACAGAAATATTCTGCAAGAAAGTCCCCTTTTACCGCTTGTCCAGCCCGTGCACCCAGATCAACAGTGTTGAAAATGTACAATCAGCTTCTGTAAACAAAAGGCCTTCCGTTACGTCAGATGAGGGACTGTCAGAAATTCTCGGTTTGAAGACAGATTCAGAACAGAGAAGAAAACGTTTGCCGTCGTCAAAAAGTTGTTGTGGTGAGAATTGTGGGCAAATTCAGAGCAACAGCTCATTTAAAGGAGTGGATTTAGGAAAAGATGATCATATTTCCAGTTGATGAACAGATGCGCAACGAGCTGGTTTCGCAGCTGCGCAGTGAAACCCAATGTAGCTTCGAACACAACACCTTAACAACTCGGTAATCGCAGCTGAAATCGCACTCCTTTTAAACAGACTAACACAGAATGATCCGGGACAGTGAGCAAACACGGTTTAAAGAGACACAAAATGACGGGGAATGACAACAACCGCGATTACGATTAGCAGCGAAGTCAGACGCCTTATCCATTCGGCCAAGGAAATTCCGTGTGCAATCCGGCTAATTTGTTTCCTAAGGCCGGCCCTGCTTTCGCAGAGCTTGTCTGTCGAGCGGTCCCGCGTGTCTAAATGTATCGACTGGTTTCAAAGCACCAATTCAGATTGGTACGAATGGGTCATGTGCCCCCAGGAACAGCGGTGGGAGCAGAGCAAACTTAACGGTGTAATCAGGTGAAAGTGAATGTTAGATTAAGGCAATGCCGCAGGAAAGTGACAATGAAATGGAAGGAGGAAAGTAACGGAGGGCTACTGATTGTGGAAAGAAGAAAAAGCTGGCAGAAGAGGCGGGTTTGAATTATGGAGCATCAAGCTCAGGCATGTGAGTGCGCGGGGGTTTGAAGGAGTAAATAGGTTTTCATCACCACTAAAAAAAAGCTGTTTCATGCAGTAAAGATTGATTGTTCGCTGCGTTCTATTAACAGGTGCGGCAGAGAACAGAAAACGAACGGAACCGCAGTTCGGATTTGAACCGAAGTTGCTACAGGCCACAATGCAGTTCTACTGACCACTATACTACCAAGGCACCACACCGCACCTTTGCTCTGACCACAGTAAAGTCACGCACGGCACTGCTTAGAAACGATGGATTTTTGGTGAAGAGGCCAAAATCAGCACCGCCAGAAATTTTGACAGCGGTGGAATTCACCCCACGCCCCGCAGCGACTGGAGTCTAAATCCGGAATGGGAAATAGTGCAGCCACAGTTAACTTCAAAAGGATTGTGGCCCTTTCACACGAGAAGAAACTCACCCCTGGAGGATCAGTAAGACAATAGAAAGGTGTTGTTGGGAGTCGAACCCAGGCTCCTCCTGTTTATGAGACAGGCGTTTTAACCAACTAAGCCACGGAGCCAAATCTCGCCAACTATTAATCGCCTCCCCCCACTGATATCTATCAGCTACCTGTCACTGCCTGTTGGATCTGAGGCCGTTTTGTTTTGATCCACCTCTCTTGTCTATTCCGCCATGTGTCCCAATGCTGTCGATATCTCTCTCTGTGTTTATCTCAGTGTCACTCTGTGAGTTGATTCTGAATTAAAACCTGTGTTTGTGTCTTGCATGAAATAACTGAGGGGATCAGACAATTGTTCCTCTGACATTGGCGAACTAATGAGCCAAACATTTATAACAATATATTGTTTATTTTGGTGCAGCAAATACAATATTCCACCTTGAAAGATTTATGTGCAATTCGGTGCAAAAAGAAACTGTGATCCCAAAGTTTTTCCAATACGACGCCTTGTAATCTGACGTCACAAACGCCACCATTGCACCTCAAGGTGATTCATAACTGATAAACAGAGAAGTCAAGCAGTGAAACGGTATTTGTAGAAAGGGTTGTGAGACTGTGGAATGCACTGGCCCAGAGTAGCAGATTTATAACAAGGTTTAAAAACCGGCAGCGTGTGGGAGGAAGCGGAGAGAGAGGCAGGAGAGCCACAGGTAAGATCACCTTGGAAACCATTGGCCCCGAAACTGCTTTAAATCCCCCCACTATATTTGAAGACTGTTAGAAATCAGTGGTGTTCAAAATGTATATGTATATGCGGATAAAATTGTGACGCGAATAACGCTGTGTTTACATGATGGTATTAGAACTGGACACAAAAAGTCTCTTCAGACTAATATTAGAATAAGTCCAAAGTTACATTTTGGCTTCAACTCACAGCGTTGCCAAGCTGTAATTTACAATTTGTGAATTTCAGTAGACTGGAAACTGTATTTATTCAAGAGACAGCAAGCAAAATATTTCAGAATGGCTGTTCGAAATTTCACTCTCGAGTAAAATGTGTCTGCAACACATTAATGTGAAGGCACAATTTTGTTCATGGTGCTTGAAAACGGATTTGAGGAAAGTGGCCGTGACACTGAGAAAATCTCCCTCGTGTGTCGCTACTTGAAGATCTGGGCGATATACTATTCAAAAATTAAGGCTCACGACTTTAACATCGAGATATTGGAAGAACAAGAAAATAGAACTGTAGAGAAACACAGGGTGAGCGATAGGATTCAAACTTCGTCGAGCAAAATCTCTAATTTCAATCGGGCCGCCTGGGTGTCATTGTAATGGCCATAAATTGCGGTCCGTGGCGTAGCTCCGGAGTCGGCTGCGGACCTGCGGAAAGAATAGCTGATGGCGGCCCTCCTTGGTAAACGGCTCTCTGACGCTGCGTGCTGGAGGGCAGCGCAGTGGCTCACGGATCCCTGGGGCGCAGCCAGTGCGGAAGGGACCTGGGATCACGTGGGACTGGTCCTCCAATCAGGAAACAAATTGCCTTTCATTCATTTAAATTACTATCTTACTTCATTGCTGCATCCTTTAAAATACAAGCAGATTTAGTTTTTATAGTGGGAATCAAATTTATTACTGATAATTCCCACTTATAAACAAATACTGCACATTCTTCTGAATCGTAATCGTTATTTTTTTTAAATCCTGCAGCTTTAACATACACTAGGATTGCTGCTCGCCATTACATTCAACCTTGAACCCGCTCTGGACATTAATCTCACTGAAGAAGAGTGTGACCGCGGTGTGTCTGTCAGTGGGTAGGTGACGAGGTTGGGGTTGCTGTGGGTCGCGTTCAATCGAGGCTGTGACACGCTGCAAGGGGGAGGGTTGCTCCGAGGTTTGGAACACATTGCCAGTCGGGAGCGGGGCAAATCGAAAGGAACCAAAAAGAAAATTCAATCAGTAGATTTGAGAATCTGTCGATCCGCTTTGGGAAAGTGAATCAGAGCAGAAGGAAGGACGAACTGTCTGACTGCCCAGAAGCGTTCAAGGAGCAGCTCGGTCAGCGCGTTCCCCTGGTTTACGACGCTGGAACATTCCTCACACAGAAATTATTCAACCAAGTGGAAAAAATTCTAACAGCCGATGATTTATTCTGCCGATTGAAGGAATGCCTGACGCGGTTACCGAGTGACGGTGAAAAGTTTATTAACTTTTGTTCCATTTAACCGAATTGTGATGAACT
Organism: Squalus acanthias; assembly: GCA_030390025.1. Classification (NCBI taxonomy): domain Eukaryota; kingdom Metazoa; phylum Chordata; class Chondrichthyes; order Squaliformes; family Squalidae; genus Squalus; species Squalus acanthias. Next base: position 1,106 of record JASTWF010001261.1, on the reverse strand, counting down.
TTGATCTTTTCTCATTTTATAGACTGTATTTGAAGGGTCTCGGTAAAAATGTTCAGTGTTTCTGACAGCGGGGTGTGGGTGCGTGGCTGGTGAGTGTAACGGCTCAGGGCTGGATGCAGGAAGCTCTCTGACAGTCTCTCTCTCTCTCTCTCTCTCTCTCTGATGGGGAGAGTTGATTGACAGCTGGAGGCTATTGGTGGTTTGACGAATGCAGGAAGTTCCCTCCAAACCGTGTTATGATTTACAGCTGCAAACCATTTGTTTGTCCCAGGACACAAGCCAGCGCAATTATAAATGCCAAGTTTAAACACACAGTTCAGCGTTCGTCAAAAGAGAATTTAACTTGTTGGAGAATACCTTTATGCAACGTTGATGGCCGATTGGGTAAGGCGCTGGCATTAAAATTCAACGGGGTTTCACCGCGTACATTCGATCCCTGCTCGCAGCGGGTTTGCACGCAATGCTTCATATAGTTTGTTTCTTCAGAATCACAGAACGCGGCCATTCGGCCCATCGTGTCTGTGCCGGCCGAAGAAGAGCGATCCGGCTCCCAGCAACCGCTCCCCTTTGAAGCTGTTTAACATTCCAATGCCGGTTTTAAGGATACTAAAGTATTGGCTAGAAAGCTGCACTAATTACCTGCTAAATGAGCTGAGCCTGATTAAGATTATTATTTCAATAAAGGAACTAATAAACTAAATTTTCAGGAAGGCATGCTGGGAGGCCTGACCAAATTACGAAATGCTTCTGCAGACTGTCACACAGAACAGAGCATGGAACATATAAGATTCTGAAGGGTATTGACTGGGTAGATACTGAATGATTGTTTACCCTGGCTGGAGAGTCTATCACTAGGGGGCATAGTCTCAGGATAAGGGGTCGGCCATTTAAGACTGAGATGAGGAGGAATTTCACCACCCAGAGGGTTGAGAATCATTGGAATTCTATACCCAAAGCACTGTGGGTGCTGATTCTTTGAGTATAGTCAAGGCTGAGAGAGCTAGATTTTTGGACTCTGGGGCAATCAAGGGATATGGAGATCGGGCTAGAAAAGTGGAGTTGAGGCCGATGATCAGCCATGATCTTATTGAAAAGCGGAGCAAGCT
>JASTWF010001260.1:0-95000 GCA_030390025.1 Squalus acanthias | reverse complement strand
TGTGCGTGTGTGATTGTGTGTGTGAGTGTGAGTATGTGACTGTGTGAGGGTGAGTGAGTGAGTGTGTGAGTGTGAGTGAGTGTGAGTGTGTGAGTGTGAGTGTGTGTGAGTGTGTGAGTGTGAGTGTGTGTGTGTGAGTGTTTGTGAGTGTGTGTGAGTGTGAGTGTGAGTGTGTGAGTGTCAGTGTGTTTGAGTGTGAGTGTGTGAGTGTGGGTGTGTGTGAGTGTGTGAGTGTGTGAGTGTGCGTGAGTGAGAGTGAGTGTGTGTGAGTGTGAGTGTGTGAGTGTGTGAGTGAGTGTGTGTGAGTGTGAGTGAGTGTGTGAGTGTGTGAGTGTGCGTGAGTGAGAGTGAGTGAGTGTGAGTGTGTGTGAGTGAGTGTGTGAGTGTGTGTGTGAGTGAGTGTGTGTGTGTGTGAGTGAGTGTGTGTGAGTGTGTGAGTGTGAGTGTGTGAGTGTGTGTGAGTGTTTGTGAGTGTGAGTGTTTGTGAGTGTGTGTGAGTGAGTGAGTGTGAGTGTGTGAGTGTGTGAGTGTGTGAGTGTGTGAGTGAGTGTGTGTGAGTGTGTGAGTGTGTGTGTGTTGGGTAAAGGCAGGATTGGGCTTGCCAGCATTGCTCCTTCACAGTTGAATACCCCACTAACTCTCATCTTCCAGACTGATGCTTGAAGAACAGTCACTTAGGCCAGGTATTGGAAGGCTGCTGGTGTCAAGATTGGGGGCAAGGTATTGACTTGGATAGAGAACTGGTTGGCAGACAGAAAGCAAAGAGTTGCAATAAACGGGTCTTTTTCCGAGTGGCAGGCAGTGACTAGTGGGGTACCACAGGGATCGGTCCTTGGACCCCAGCTATTCACAATATATATTAATGATCTAGACAAGGGAACTAGATGTAATATCTCCAAGTTTGCAGACGACACAAAACTGGGTGGGCGTGTGTGCTGCGAGGAGGATGCCGAGAAACTCCAGGATGATTTGGACAGGTTGGGTGATTGGGCAGAAGCGTGGCAGATGCAATATAACGTGGATAAATGCGAGGTTATCCACTTTGGTGTCAAAAACAGAAAGGCAGATTATTATCTGAATGGCAATAGATTGGGAGAAGGGGAAGTGCAACGAGACCTGGGTGTCCTTGTGCACCAGTCGCTGAAGGTAAGCATGCAGGTGCAGCAGACGGTTAAGAAGGCAAATGGTATGTTAGCCATCATAGCGAGAGGGTTTGAGTACAGGAACAAGGATGTCTTGCTGCAGTTGTACAGGGCCTTGGTGAGACCACACCTTGAGTACTGTGTGCAGTTTTGGTCGCCTTATCTGAGGAAGGATGTTCTTGCCATGGAAGGAGTTCAGCGAAGGTTCACAAGGCTGATACCTGGGATGGCAGGAATGACGTATGAAGAGAGATTGGGTCGATTGGGCTTATACTCGCTGGAGTTTAGAAGAATGAGAGGGGATCTCATTGAAACTTATAAAATTCTGACAGGACAGGACAAACTAGATGCAGGAAGGATGTTCCTGATGGTCGGGGAGTCCAGAACCAGGGGTCACAGTCTAAGGATAAGGGGTAAGCCATTTAGGACAGAAATGAGGAGGAATTTCTTCATCCAGAGAGTGGTGAACCTGTGGAATTCTCTGCCACAGAAGGCAGTAGAGGCCAATTCATTAAATAGATTCAAGAAGGAGTTGGATATATTTCTTAAGGCTAAAGGGATCAAGGGATATGGGGAGAAAGCAGGGACAGGGTACTGAATTTGGATGATCAGCCATGATCGCATTGAATGGCGGAGCAGGCTAGAGGGGCCGAATGGCCTACTCCTGCTCCTATCTTCTATGATTCTATGAAGAAGTGTCCCCGACCATGAATCCCCACTGTCCAGAGCAAGCAAGAGCAAGACTCAGGGGAAAGCAATTACAAGATTGTACTGGTGATAACTTATTCACTATTTGATACTTGAGCTAAACTTTGATATCGGCCCAGAAATTGATCTCGCTCTGTTCCCGCGGGGGTAAGCCTTCCCCGCGATGTCTCACCTTGCTTATGCTTTTTCAGATCCAGCTCGCACGAACTTGATGTTCCAGACATCAGCTGTGCTGGGCTTGCGTATTCCAGCGGCGTAGTGAATTCGTGCGAGCTGTGGGATCACGTGACTCAGTTAGAGCCAATGGCAGCACACCATCTTCCATTCATAAGTCTCACAGCATGGCTGTGAAATCTATGAATCTTACACCCCCCCAAAATAACAGCTAAACCTCAATTAAATTTTAAAAAAAAACCATCACATTAATAAAATAAGTATAGTTAATTAAATTAACCATTTTAAATAAAAAATTAAATTTTTGAAAAAATTTAAATCTTTTAAAAAGTTATAAAAATAAACTTACCTGTCTTTAAAGTCTATAAAAAAGATATACCTGTAAAAATAAATTCAAAAAAATACTTAATTCACTACTTACCTTCTTAAAAGCGGGTCTTACTCCTCCTTTTTACATTTCCAAAATCTTCCCTACTTACCTGCGCGTCCAAAGCATGAAGTGCACAGCGTGCGCGCAGCCTGTAGCGCGCACGCGATGCACCCAGGCCCCGCCCCCTTTTCAGAAGAGCAATTGCCGGTTTTCAGCGCATGCGCAGGGCATGCAGAAAACCGGCAATTGGAGTGGGAATACGCGAGAGTACGCAGTGCGTACTCTCGCGTCCCGGGATCAATTTTCGGCCCATTATTTCACAACAATGCTTTTCCACTTTTCAACTATCGGCACTGTTGCAGAGTTCCATAAAACAGAACTAACTAGAATCATGGAGCTGCCGCAAAGGGAAGTGTCCAAACCTCTATTTATAGTCAGGCGACAACATCCCTTCACATGTACGCATCAAAAATGTATGGTACTTGGTGTTCTGCACAGTTTCTGTGTGCTTAACAATCTTGTTGAATGAACCAAACATAAGCATTAAAGGATAGTCCCCAGAGCACTCTACACAAGACAAATATAGTATAATAGAAAATGTGGGAACAGGGCTGTGTATAATCTGGGCTGTTATATTGTTAATACAAAAAGTAATACAAAAGGGAGTAAATGTATCAAAAATGCAAGCCCAGGCATGAGTCCCGTGGCACCCTGTGTGTTGGCATCATTGGATGGGTGATGGTTTCTACCTCATTTTTTTTAAATCATCAGATTGGTTCAGTGTTGCTTCTAAATCCCTGGGTTCAAGTCCCACTCCAGAGACTTGAGCACAAAATCTAGGCTGACGCTCCCAGTGCAGTGCTGAGGGAGTGCTGCACTGTCGGAGGGGCAGTACTGAGGGAGCGCCGCACTGTTGGAGGGGCAGTACTGAGGGAGCGCCGCACTGTTGGAGGGGCAGTACTGAGGGAGCGCCGCACTGTTGGAGGGGCAGTACTGAGGGAGCGCCGCACTGTCGGAGAGGCAGTACTGAGGGAGTGCCGCACTGTCGGAGGGGCGGTACTGAGGGAGCGCCGCACTGTCGGAGGGGCGGTACTGAGGGAGCGCCGCACTGTCGGAGGGGCGGTACTGAGGGAGCGCCGCACTGTCGGAGGGGCGGTACTGAGGGAGCGCCGCACTGTCGGAGAGGCAGTACTGAGGGAGCGCCGCACTGTCGGAGGGGCAGTACTGAGGGAGCGCCGCACTGTCGGAGGGGCAGTACTGAGGGAGCGCCGCACTGTCGGAGGGGCAGTACTGAGGGAGCGCCGCACTGTCGGAGGGGCAGTACTGAGGGAGCGCCGCACTGTCGGAGGGGCAGTACTGAGGGAGCGCCGCACTGTCGGAGGGGCAGTACTGAGGGAGCGCCGCACTGTCGGAGGTGCCATCTTTCTGATGAAACGTTAAACCGAGGCCCCGTCTGCTCTCTCAGGTGGATGTAAAAGATCCCGCGGCCACTATTTTGAAGAAGAGCGGGGGAGTTATCCCTGGTGTCCTGGGCACAATTTTTATCCCTCAACCAACATGACTAAAAAACAGATGGGGGGAAAAATTGGTTTGGTTTGCACCTCTCATTAATGCCCGGGGGGGGGGCGCTAATGGGGCGCAAATCCCCTAGTGGCCGGGCACGGCCCCGCTAATGCCTCCCGTGAAATTCAGCAGGAGGTTAGTGGTGGCGGTAGCCGGTAGCGCCCCGCGCCGCTGGCGATGATGTCATCACCGTGAGCAGCGCCCCGCTTGCACCCTGGCCGCAAACTTCCCTTGCGCCCCCTGACCTATCGCCTCATGATATGTGCGACAGGATCAGAGGGCGGTTTGGCAGCGGCGGCGGCGCAAGTTAAAGGGCAGGTGTCGGGCGGCCATTTTTATTTTGGCCGACTGCCAGCACCTGCCCCCTTTCACTTTTGTATGCGGGGTGCCGGCCGCTCCTCTTGAATGCCGGGGCTGTTTTCATGGCACTCCGCTCCTCGGTGGTCCAGCAGGGCCCCGGTGCGCGCAGCGCTAGGCCCCTCCCCTTTAATCAGGGGAGGAGGCCTGCAATGACATGGCGCTACGTGCCGACGCGAGTGGGGCTGCTACACGTAGCAGTGTGAAATTCAGTAGTAGCACCCCGAGCAGGAGGTGGAGCGCTTTCCAGTAGCACCCCACCGCCTGTTTGGGGCGCTACGACTGAATTTAAGGCAGGGGGTTGCTAACTTTTTCGGGGCTCTAAAATTAGCACCCCAGCGACGTTAGCGCCCCAAAATGGGCACCACCCAATTTTTCCCCCATGATCTGGTCATTATCACATTGCTGTTTGTGGGAGCTTGCTGTGCGCAAATTGGCTGCTGCGTTTCCTACATTACAACAGTGACTACACTTCAAAATAGTACTTCATTGGCTGTAAAGCGCTTTGGGACGTCTGGTGGTTGTGAAAGGCGCTGTAGAAATGCAAGTCTTTCTTTTCTTACTGAAGGAGTCGGAGATGCGCTGTCGGAGATGCGCTGTCGGAGATGCGCTGTCGGAGATGCGCTGTCGGAGATGCGCTGTCGGAGATGCGCTGTCGGAGATGCGCTGTCGGAGATGCGCTGTCGGAGATGCGCTGTCGGAGATGCCACCTTTTGGAGGAAGTGTTAAACCGAGACGCTATCTGCCTGTTCAGGTGGATGTAAAACATCCCATGGCAGTTTCGCCAAGGAAGAGGAAGAGAGTTCTCCCGGTGTGCTGGCTGATACTGCTCCCTCAGCCAGCACCACCAAAACAGATGAACTTGTTATTGATCTCACTGCTGTTTGCGGGAGCTTGCTGTGCTCAAATTGGCTGCCTTGCTTACATAACAACCGTGACTACACTTCAAAAATACTGCACTGCGCTATAGAAATGCAAGTTCTTTCTTGAATGAACATTTTTGTGATTTTTTCTCTTTCATTAAAGTGAGGGATATCACAATCACTGATTGAAATATTGTGCATGCAGTGTCAGCATCAATTATAAAGAATGATCAGAACCGACCCGCTAACTACTCATTAACCCAGCAACTGTTACATGTTAACTCTGATAGAAAGACTTGCATTTCTACAGCGCCTTTCACAAGTCTCAAAGCACTTTATAGCCAATGAAGTGTAGTCACTGTTGTAATGTGGGAAACGCAGCAGCCAATTTGCACACAGCAAGCTCCCGCAAACAGCAATGTGATAATGATCAGATCATCTGTTTTGGTTAAGGGAGAAATATTGGTCAGGACACCGGGGAGAATTCCCCTGCTCTTCTTTGAAATAGTACCATGGGAGCTTTTACATCCACCTGAGAGGGCAGACGGGGCCTCGGTTTAACGTCTCATCCGAAAGACGGCCCCTCCGACAGTGCAGCGCTCTCTCAGCACTGCACTGGGAGTGTCAGCCTAGATTTATGTGCTCAAGTACCTGGAGTGGGACTCGAACCCACAACCTGCTGACTCAGAGGCGAGGGTGCTACCCACTGAGTCACGGCTGACAACACTACCGGACTCACATTACTGCCCGGGACTTTAAAAGGGGTGTTTTTTCAAAATAAATAATTCAGCATTTAAGAAGCACGATTCGGTGTATTTTCTGTTGCTTCATAAAAGTGGCAAAAAAGGAAGGTCCAGTTTATTTTGAAAAAGTTTTATTCCACAGTTCTCTCCTATTCCGGTTATTAATGAACACCTATATATATTTTTTACCAAAAATTAAAAACGCGTGTTAGTTCCGCCTTGTGAGAATAAGTCTAAGCGCCGCATGCTGCCTTGTGGACGGATGGGATCCTCTGATCGGAATCTCGGAGCATCTTCTCCATGCAAACCATCACCTTGTGTGTTGAGTGATGATGTGCTCGGCGCTGGGAGGTGGGTGGTTGGTAATTTGCTGGCTGGGAGTGAACACATTTTTTTGATGTACTTTTTCAACAACAACAAAGAAATAAGAAAGCCTTCAAGTGTACCAATGAGCCGGGGGGGCTCTTCAGCCCCACCCTCCAGCTGGGAGGAGCATAGTCGATGTTTGCGGATCAATAACCCCGCTTGTATAAAAGCTGGGCTCCTGAGTGAGCAACACAATATCCCCAAATCGAGCAGTGGAGGATCAGAACAGTCGCGGTAGTCGGTTCAGCACCATGGACAGCGGCCGGCTCCTCCTCGCTATCTGCCTCTCTGTCCTGCTCTCCCTGGCTGTCGGCACCGAGAGCTCCGACCTGGAGTCCAGAGCCCTGAGAGATTTCTACCCGAAAGATTCATATCCTTCCAGCGAAAAGGAACTGGTCAGTTTTTTCCTATTTCCCCCCAGCCCCCCGTTTTTTTTTACTTAACAAGGTTGCTTCCGTTGTTACTTTGCAAGGATTCATTACTGGTAATGGGGACCGAGTGACATTCTTGTACAGTTGAAGGTGAATTGTTATAACGCGCGTTTTTAAAAGTCTGGCTAGAGTGTGAATCTGACTTTTAGAGACATTAAAAGTTAAAACAGAAACTATTTCAAGTGAACAAGGGCAGGAGAAATGCTGAAATAAGATGACTTGAGATTAAAGTCTTGATGGTCCGACCAGCACCAGTGTGGGGCAGGACCAGTTAGTCCTTTCTTGCCCATCAATTTCGTACAAGCAGGGCTAAAATATTCTAGCGAGCATCCCGTTTGGGTCATGTATTATTAATGTTGCGGGTTCCAAATATTTTTGGTGAGGATTTAGTCCATTTTGGGTGCTGGCAATCACGTTAATTTCGATGAAAATGCTTTGGAATCTTTGTTTGCAAGTACTGTTACATATTCTCACCAAACTCTCCCTTCTTTTTCATTCTGAACACCTGGACTGGCCCACAGCTCGGAGCCCTGCAGGAGGTCCTGGAGAAGCTGCAGAGTAAGAGGCTTCCGACCTGGGAGAAGAAATTTGGACAGGTGCCACTGGTAAAGTCAAATCATTCTCTTTTAGCTTCCTGGTCTGAAGTGGTCCTTGTTGTCTTTTGTGGCAGAAATGTGGTTTTTTTTTAAAAAAAAATAGGAAATGGGCAGCAGGAGAGCTTAGTATCTGGTGGAGCAAGAACAGTCAATGTTTCGGGTGGAACTCTTTCTAACCCAGGGTCTCTGCCCTGCGGTGTCTTTCCAGCCTCTGCTGTTTTGGTCGGAGATTTCTTTCTTTTTTTAACCTGGTGTTAGTCTGTTCCGGTAACTGGTATGGTGGGAGAGGTGTCAGTAACCGTTCCAAATACTGTGACATGGTTACACAGGTTGAAACAAACAGAAACACTTCTTTATGGAGATTTTGTGGGAACCCCCGTTTCGTGTCTGACGCAAATGGAGGCAATTTTAATCTAACTGGTGAGATCAGGTGCAACGCTGCTTTACACCCCGCCCAATTGACTTCCAGTTTGAGGCTGTTCAATATCTGGGTGACCATCTCCCTCTAAAATACCCATTGAATTGAAAGAGGTGGGGATTAAATGATGATTAATCCACAGGAGATTCATTTGCGATTTCCATCCCATCTCTGTCACTTGATTACAACCACCACCCACCCTCAAGAAGGGATGACCCAATACCACGGAAGGGTAGGACTAAAAAAACGAGAAATTGTTGGTACATATCCCTCGCTGCAGAATATCTTCCTATCCAACCCATCGCCCACTAACCGTATGAATCTGGAGGACCTCTATCAGACAGTTGTTCCAGCTCCTTTAGTACTTGGGACTGATTCGTTCACTGCTGACTGAAGATCTATGGTTGGTGCACAAGTGTCTGAAGTGACAATCGGTGCATTTGGTCAGTGCTTAGATTCCTGTAAAGCCTGAAAGGTTCCGTGTTAAAGTCGATTGCATCTTCCTCTATAGTCCCTTCAGAGATGTACACTTTCACCATTACCGCATGCCGATTTCCAAATATATAATTTAATAAACTCAAGGACGCCAGCACAACAAGCCCCATTCTCTATACATTCCCAGCAGACAAACCCCCAGGCTGGGTTTCCAGCCATTGAATTACTTTTTCCAGTAATTTCCCCCCTTTTGCAATAATGCAAAATTTGGGGCAACATATTACTCTACCTTTTAGGGAAACATTTGGATGGTGTCTGCTAGCTGGGGTGTTGCAATTACCTTCAGTGGCCCCGGGTGTTGAGAGGAAGATCAGCCAGGGTTCCTGCTCCTAATCCGCTGACCCCCCTCCCCCACTCTCGGTGTGTGGATTTCGGATGAGGAGAGGATCCGGCTTCTACAGCGGAGGTTCATGGCCAAGACTCACGCCTGAATAATGGCCAGATCACAGCGAGATGTCTCGAGTCTTCAGGAGAGGACAGCAACAAGAACGCTGGCGAAGAAAAACTGGCAAGTGAGAAAATAAACACCCTGGTGGTTGATTCTGGCAGAATGTTCATTTCCTTCCACCGCCAGCTGTTCATAATATCTTTCACTTAGACTTTGGACAGGGCAAGGAAACCAGGTTCAGGATTAAACACCAGTGGCCTTAAACACAATGCATTCTTTCACCCAAGAGGTTTCTTAAATGGACAACATGAGCCCGGAAGTTTGTTGTTTGATAAAACTGTGTTTGATAAAGGGCGCATTGCATGCAAAAACAGGTTTCTCATCAAGCATGACCTGATCTTTCTATCCTTAGATCTTACAGGGGATTTAAGAGCTGTCAGTGGGGGAATTGAATGCAAAACTTGCTGAAACGTTGCACCAAAGGAAAGGATGGCTGAATAAAGCACAACATTTAAATTAGACAAAGTAGTGGGTTTGCCTCCCCAAAAAACCTCGCGAGCCCCTGTGTTAAATTATCCTTTCCGCAGCTATTTCATTCTGAGAACTTTTTAATGGGGCCATAGCCAGGAAGAGGTTAGCGTGATGTTTCATCTTAACAAAGACAGAAAACAGATACCACATTCAATAAGGTTTAATGTATTCTTAGATATTGATTCGCACGCTTGTTGTTGTAAAGACCTGAAGAAATGTCCAATCTTTATCTGATTAACTTGTGGTGGACAATCCCATTACTCTGCTGGAAGAACTTGTCACCATCTGTGTCTACATTTTGTGAAGCCGGCAAGAAATATAGAACAAACTTTTTTACAATCTTGAAATTAAATAGAAATTTGCAATGAAGCCAAAGTGTGAGAATTTCACTTTTTGCTCTCCGTCCTCATTATATTGAGAATTGGCAGCGATGAAGCTGCGGGATAGATCGTGCCTGTTCTCGAGCATGTAGATTTCCACCCAAGAGGCCAATACTGAGCAGAATTGAGGCCAGTTATTAAGCCTCTGCCAACAATCTATTCAACACAGACCGGGACTCAAACTTGTGCCCTTCCTAGTCTGTACTGGGTGGCTCTGCCACTCAGTGCTTCAACCCGCAGGTCCATCAAGGGAGCAGACATCACTCTACATTTACTGCAGCTAGTTTCTTATATTTCATATTCATTGTGCTTCAGCCTTTCACTGATCCACATTTAAACAGACTTTGTCCACAACCTGCTTTCTGTAACTTGTCTGTGTGCACTGCGATGAGGTGACATAATCGCCCAAACTCCTCACAGAAAGTGAAGTCTGGTAATTAACATGGCAAGTTCCCTTTTAAGAAAGTGATGATTGTTATTCAAAAGGAAAAATACTGGAAATCTGAAATAAAAACAGAAAATGCTGCAAATACTCAGCGGGTCAGGCAGCAGCTGTGAAGAGAGAAACAAGAGTTAACGTTTCAGGTCGATGACCCTTCGTCAGAACATAACAAATAACTAGACTAGCACGCGAATAGCCTGAGTTCGGGACACTGCGCAGTATCGCAGTGTCCTTTTCACAACTTTGAAAAACCCACAGCTCCCCCTGGGCGCAGGTGAGATTAAATCATCTTGGGTCCTTAAGCAATTGATCAGATGTCAGTAATGTGCAGAGAACTGAGCAAAAGTCCTGAGCAATGTCCTGAGCAATGTCCTGTTAGTCAGCTTGTGTCTAAATGAATTTGCATTGTTGCTTTTATCCTCACTGGCCTGTGTTATTATCAAGGAATTTGAAATCATTGTTTCTTGTCCTACAATTTAACGCTTATTGGATGAAGAATGGCTCTGTTTGGGACCAACTTCACACCAATTTTGGGCATTAAATGCTCCTGGATGAGCATCACTCTGTAAATCTAGTTTCCTCTATGATCCCCCACTTTCAGAAGCACATATATCCATTTCTACCTCCACCTCTCTCCTCCTTTTTAAAATGCTCCTTAAGACCTACCTCTTTGACCAAGCTTTTGGTCCTAGTATCTCTATCTGGCTTGGGGTCAAATCTTGGCTGATATCGCTCCTGTGAATCGTCTTGGGACGTTTTACCATGTTAAAGGCGTATCTGTAAATGCAAGTTGTTGTTGTTGTCTAGTAACCTTGCTATTGTTCTAGCCTCTTTGCATAATTATTGCTCAATTATACATTGCTTTAATCTAAGAACATAAGAAATAGGAGCAGGAGTCGGCCATACGGCCCCTCGAGCCTGCTCCGCCATTCAATAAGATCATGGCTGATCTTCTACCTCAACTCCACTTTCCCGCCCGATCTCCATATCCCTTGATTCCAAAAATCTATCGATCTCAGTCTTGAATATACTCAACAACTGAGCATTCACAGCCCTCTGGGGTAGAGAATTCCAAAGATTCACCACCCTCTGAGTGAAGAAATTTCTCCTCATCTCAGTCCTAAGCGGCCGACCCTTTATCCTGAGACTGTGCCCCCCTAGTTCTAGACTCGCTAACCAGGGGAAACAACCTCTCAGTGTCTACCCTGTCAATCACCCTCAGACAATCCCCCTCAGAATCTTATATGTTTCAATGAGATCACCTCTCATTCTTCTAAACTCCAGAGAGCATAGGCCCATTCTACTCAATCTCTCCTCATAGGACAATCCTCTCATCCCAGGACTGTAACCTTGTCTTGAAAGACATTTGGTTTACAAGCCAATGAGATCCCTGTTGATGGAATCAGTAGGTAGATGCTCAATGGTAGCACCCTCATTGGGTCAGCTGGATGTTCCTCTGCTGTTAATCCGATGCTGTGGTCGCCGATGTCTCTAAAGACAGGAGCAATAGAGCCCTTTGAAGTCTCTAACCAGTACGTCTTTGTTTTTGTGTATTTCCAGTGTGATGTTGGGGAACAATGTGCCGTGAGAAAAGGAGCCAGAATCGGGAAACTCTGCGACTGCCCCAGGAGTGCTGGCTGCAACTTCTTCCTGCTTAAATGCTTGTAGAAAATCCAAGAGATTTGACAAAATCATTTCTATTTTCAATGGCCAAGAGGAGAAAAAATGAAGACAGCTGGTGGACATATTTTAAATACAAAAATATTGCTAGCGCTTCGCATACTGTCATAGTTACATAGAACGTTCCCGTACAACTACCTTGTTGTGTCTGTGTTTCAGTGTCCTTTGGAAAGATTGAATCTATTATTAAATATGTTACCCAGTTTTTTTAAAGCAGTCTGTCTGGTCTCTAGATTTCAATGTTTTGGTACAAAAATAGCCCGTTTTGGTGCAGTATTACAGGGTGTAGTATTGCCTGCCTCGAAATAAAATGGTCGTGCGTTCGAATGCCAGGGATGTTTTTTCTCCATGTAGATCTGCCACGCTTTAAAATATTAGGTCTTCTGACAAGGTGGGCACCTTCTTTTAAAAAAAAAATCATTCTCGGGATGTGGGCGTCACTGGAAAGGCCAGCATTTATTGCCCATCCCTAATTGCCCCTTGAGAAGGTGGTGGTGAGCCGCCTTCTTGAACCGCTGCAGTCTGTGTGGTGAAGGTGCTCCCACAGTGCTGTTAGGGAGGGAGTTCCAGGATTTTGACCCAGCGACGATGAAGGAACGGCCGATATATTTCCAAATCAGGATGGTGTGTGACTTGGAGGGGAACTTGGAGGTGGTGGTGTTCCCATGCGCCTGCTGCCCTTGTCCTTCCAGGTTGGTAGAGGTCGCGGGTTTGGGAGGTGCTGCCGAAGAAATACCCTAATACAATTTTACTGAATGGCTTGTTAGGCCACCTCAGAGGGCAATCAAGAGTCAACCACATTGGTGTGGGACTGGAGTCACATAAGGGCCAGGCCGGGTAAGGACGGCAGGTTTCCTTCCACTAAAGGACATTAGTGAACCAGTTGGGTTTTTATGACAATCCAACAGCTTCATGGTCATTTTTACAGATTTAAAAAAAATGCCATGGTGGGATTTGAAATCATAAGAACATAAGATTAATAGATACAAATCTAGATTAATAGTCCAGTAACATAACCACTACACTACCGTACCCATGATAATAAGGTACTTCTTACCAAAGAGAGGAATATGCATAAGGCTCATTCTTACAGCAAGCTTTGTTATTAATAAGCCAAGTGAAGGGACAAGGTTTATATTTCAAGGCACCTTCAAACCTGGAAAATTAAGAAACATGAAGTAATCACGTTTTGGTTGAGTGGTGAGATGACATCGAGCTTGTTTTTTTCAACAACAAAAAAGCTGTAGGTTAGGATGAGGAAGGAAAGCATAATGGAGATAAAAATAGTTTTGAAACCCTCAGAATGAATCATTTAGAGATAGGATAGTGTGGTGAATTTTAATCATAGAATCATAAGCACAGAAGGAGGCCATTCGGCTATCCAATTAGTTCCACTCCCTTGCTCTTTCCACAACATCCACAAATTCCAAAGATTCACATCACTCTGAGTGAAGCAATTTCTCCTCATCTCAGTCCTAAATGGCCGACCCCTTATCCTGAGACTATGTCCCCTAGTTCTAGACTCTCCAGTTAGGGAAACAACCTCTAGGCATCTACCCTGTCAATCCCCTTCAGAATCTTATATGTTTCAATGAGATCCCCTCTCATTCTTCTAAACTCCAGAGAATATAGGCCCATTCTACACAATCTCCCCTCATAGGACAACCCTCTCATCCCAGGAATTAAGCATCTGAGAGCGCAGCCTGCTCCTGGGCAATCACCAGTTGGCTAGATTCAGGAGGTGTACAAGTGTGTGCTGGTGAAATTCCCCACTTAACTGTTTGCCTCCCCTTGTTGGGGACCTCTGGGTCTCTACTAGGTGCCTCCCCAGGACAGTTCATCTGAGATTGGGAGCTGAAGGCAGCAATGGAACCAAATCCCCATGACATGGCACTGGACATCTGTGCTCCTCTGAGCAACATCTCCACACTCCTGTGTAGCTAGATTCTAACTAGAAGTTGCCTACTTCAGTTGCAGTTGCAACATCCCACAGGAGGGAACCATTCCATTCTGAGAAGAGGAAAGCCTGAAATTGCCCAATTAGCTCGAGCTAAGTTGCACAATAGAGGAGACAGTATATCATAGAATCATAGAATAGAGTCTGCGCCGGCTCTTTCGAAGAGCAATCCAGTTAGTCCCACTCCCCCTGCTCTTTCCCCACATCCCTGCAACTTTTTCTCCTTCAAGTATTTATCCAATTCCCTTTTGAAGGCTACTATTGAATCTGTATCCACCGCCCTATCAGGTAGTGCCTTCCAAATCCTAACCACTTGTTGTGTAAATAAGTTTTCCTCATGTCGCCTCTGGTTCTTTTGCCAATCACCTTAAATCTGTGCCCACTGGCTGGTGCCCCCTCAGCCACTGGGCACAGCCTCTCCTTACCCACTCCATCAAAATCCTCCATGATTCTAAACAACTTCAGAGTGAAAGACCCTTTTTATTTATACTGCACCACCTCATTCATAAGAAATGATCTGATTTAACATCTTGAAAGGTAGGCTTTCTTCAAGTGATCATTAACATTGAAAACTCCGCAATAAAATGTTGAATGCATTTTGCCACAGTTTCTTGCTTTATATCGAGATGCCCATGTTACTGGCATAAAGGGTCATAGAGTCATAACGGCACAGAAGGAGGCCATTTGGCCCATCGAGTCCGTGCCGGCTCTCTGTAGAGCAATCCAGTCAGTCCCATTCCCCCCGCTCTATCCCCGTAGCCCTGCAAGTTTATTTCCCTCAAGTGCCTATCCAGTCTCCCCTTGAAAACATTGAGTGTCTCTGCTTCCACCACTTCCATCGGCAGTGAGTTCCAGGTCCTCACGACTCGCTGTGTAAAAAGGTTTTTCCTCACGTTCCCCATGTATCTCTTGCCCGAAACCTTAAATCTGTGTCCCCCAGTCCTTGCACCATCAACTAGTGTGAACAGCCTTTCCCCATCTAGCCTATCCAAACCCGTCATAATCTTGTACACCTCTATCAAATCACCATGTATAGAAAGTTTGCTAACTAGTACATGGAGGCTTAACAACTCTCAAAAATAGGAGACCATTGTCCACTCTGTCCTGAGGGTGAAAGCAGAGCTCCAGAAAACTCTACCACACAGTATAGAATCATAGAATAGTACAGCCATTCAGCCCATCGAGTCTGCGCCGGCTCTTTCGAAGAGCAATCCAGTCAGTCCCACTTTCCCCACTCTTTCCCCACATCCCTGCAACTTTTTCTCCTTCAAGTATTTATCCAATTCCCTTTTGAAGGCTACTATTGAATCTGTCTCCACCGCCCTATCAGGCAGCACGTTCCAAATCCTAACCACTCGCTGCGTAAAAAGCTTTTCCTCATGTCGCCTCTGGTTCTTTTGCCGATCACCTTAAATCTGTGCCCTCTGGTTATCGAGCCTTCAGCCATTGGAAACAGTTTCTCTTTATTTACTCCATCCAAACCCTTCATGATTTTAAACACCTCTATCAAATCTCCTCTTAGCCTTCTCTGCTCCAAGGAGAACAACCCCAGCTTCTCCAGTCTCTCCATGTAACTGTAATCCCTCATCACTGGAACCATTCTAGTAAATCTTTAACACAGAGAACAACTTACTTCCTCCTGTCCAGTCTAGGTTTTAAACCAGGCCCGAGAGGTAAAATCAGTAGGCCAACCATAAATTTCCTCCCTGCCTTCCTCACCAGGAGACCACAATAAAGCTATTCCAGCTGGACTCGAATCAACCCCTGAATTCTCTAAAGTTAAAAAGATTGTGATCTTTGTTTTTAGTTACTGAGAAGCCTTAGTGAAAGTTCAAAATCCACAATGCATCAAGATTGAAAAGAGTGGGAAAGAAGTTGAGAGAAATCCAGAAATAGTGATTAGGTGACACAAGGGGCGCGATCTTGCCAGCCCTGGGGAGGCGGGTATGGATCGGGACTGCCAGGAAAATGGCAGAATTTGGGGGCAGGTGCCCATCCCGCCCCCAACCCGCCTCCGTGCCATCTTGCCAGGAGGCGGGTAGCCGTCCCGCGCCGGGTCCCGTCTCCTTGGAGGATTAAAGTCTATTAACTGCCTGTTAACAGGTAGTTAACAGGGCGAAAATAGGATTATCCCCTTTTTGCCCTCACAAGTGCGGGCATCCCGAAGGCTCCGAAACTCGCCAGGTCAGCGAGGCGAGTACTGGGTCTGCGGGGGTCGGGGGGGGGGGGGGTGGTCCTAAAGTGTGCTGTGGAGGTGAGTGATGGGTGCAAGAGTGTAGAGGTGCGTATCTGAGGTAAGTGCAAAGTGTTAGTAAAAGTGTACTTACCTTTGTTTCTCCCTGCAGGCTTCAGTCGGTGGGTATGCGGAGAGTCTCGCACCTCCGCGGCAGAGATGACAGATGGCCGTTGCATTCTCCAATGCAACAACCATCTCATTTCTGCAAAAGAAAGAGGTTCGATGAGGTCTTGAATTCAAGACCTCATCAAACTACAGAGAATGTCAGTGTTTGATAGCTTCACAGAGCTGTCAAATGATGACAATTCATCTGTCAAAAATATTTGACAGATGAAACGTCATACGTTGTCGTTCTCTGCAACCGGCTTTCCCTTAATTGGCCTGCTAAGCCTGCTGGGCGGGCTTAACAAGGTCAATCAAGGGAAAATAGCGTGGGCTGGCCAGAAGTTGTTGGAGGCGGGACTGAAACCGACAAGTGGGAGTCCCGCCTCCAAAAGCTCCCCATTGAGAAAATCACCCCCCAGGATTGGGTCTTAGAAGCTTGTCGATGGTAACAGAAAGGTAGGACTGAGGGAGGTGAGGAGGTCCACAGTTTTGAGGTCCTACAGAACAATGAGTTAGAAGTTGGAGATGCCACAATTAGTCTCGATTTCAAAACAGTAAGAAAGCAGGGAGGAAGAATGATGTGAAGGATGATGTATCTAGAACTGAAGAGGAGCAATAAAGGAACGTGGACAGCAACAATCGCCACAGCAATATCGATAAAGACACCAAGGGTTTTAATGGAAAGAGGGCATCACCCATCAGGCAAGAAGTGAGTTAGAGCAGGAGATAAGTCTTCATTATTTCAATACATTTTAGCATATTGGACCATGGAGTGTCCTGCTCATCTCATCTCTTAGTTTATCTATGAGATATGCCTCATTAGAGGCTGTTCGTTTTGCAGAAATTGATAGATGCCTCTGGATAAATCAGCTGTGTTCGGTGACATCGAATCAATAAATCCTTCCTTTTTATGAATTCCATCTCAACTCCATGCTGATTAAATTCTTGGTGTCAGTAACCGATGAGAAATATGTTAGTGTGTTTTATGAGTTTTCAGCGGTTAATAACTGCAGAGATGATTTATAGGAGGAAACCACAAGCAATCACAGAGATTAGAATCAACACAAGGATTGGTAACTGAAGTCAATGGTGATGCCCTTACTGCTGCACTGACCAAAATCGGCTAACCCGGCTGGGGATCAAACCTTGGACATTTCTGGTCTCTGTGGGACTCCATACCATACTTGGGCAGTGCATTTACTCACTGACTCAGTTACTCCATAAACTTGAGCTCAAGTCCCTCCATGGCTCCTCGCCCCCCTCCCTATCTCTGTAACCTCCTCCAGCCCCTACAACCCTCCCTATCTCTGTAACCTCCTCCAGCCCTACACCCCTCCCTATCTCTGTAACCTCCTCCAGCCCCTACACCCCTCCCTATCTCTGTAACCTCCTCCAGCCCTACACCCCTCCCTATCTCTGTAACCTCCTCCAGCCCCCTACACCCCTCCCTATCTCTGTAACCTCCTCCAGCCCTACACCCCTCCCTATCTCTGTAACCTCCTCCAGCCCCCTACACCCCTCCCTATCTCTGTAACCTCCTCCATGGCCCCTCACCCCCTCCCTATCTCTGTAACCTCCTCCAGCCCTACAACCCTCCCTATCTCTGTAACCTCCTCCATGACCCCTCACCCCCTCCCTATCTCTGTAACCTCCTCCAGCCCTACAACCCTCCCTATCTCTGTAATCTCCTCCAGCCCTACAACCCTCCCTATCTCTGTAATCTCCACCAGCCCTACAACCCTCCCTATCTCTGTAACCCCCTCCAGCCCCTACACCCCTCCCTATCTCTGTAACCTCCTCCATGGCCCCTCACTCCCTCCCTATCTCTGCAACCTCCTCCATGACCCCTCACCCCCTCCCTATCTCTGTAATCTCCACCAGCCCTACAACCCTCTGCGATATCTGCGCTCCTCCAATTCTGCCCTTTTGAGCATCCCCGATTTTAATCGCTCTACCATTGGCGGCCGTGCCTTCAGCTGCCTGGGCCCTAAGCTCTGGAATTCCCTCCCTAAACCTCTCCGCCTCTCTACCTCTCTGTCCTCCTTTAAGACGCTCCTTAAAACCTACCACTGTGACCAAGCTTCCTGTCCTAATATCTCCTTATGTGTCTCAGTATCAAATCCTGTTTGACAACGCTCCTCTGAAGCACCTTGGGACATCTTACAATGTTAAAGGCGCTATATAAATGCAAGTTGTTGTTGCTGAGATAGCCCTGCCCACTTGTACCCTGAATAAGATACAGTGGGGGTGAAATTCAACCATTGTGGAAAAGAAAGTTGGATGGAGTGTAAAATGGGCTACCGATGCCCTAACACCCATTTTACACGAACACCCATTTTACACTAACGCCCGTTTTACACTAACGCCCGTTTCGCGCTGATGCCCACATTTCACCCCCAGTGTCCGTGAAAGCTAAGGAAATCCTTTTGCTTTAAACTGCAGGGATTCTGACTACAGCTTGTTGTAGAATGTGTCTGCTTCAATTATTACCCACAGCCATGTTATTTACATGGTATCAATATAGTTAAATGTAACCTGCCATGATTATTCTTTGCCTGGATGAGTGCAGCTCCAACAACACACAAGAAGCTCGACACCATCCAGGACAGAGCAGTCCGCTTGATTGGCACCCCATCCGACGGCTTAAACAACCACTCCCTCCACCACCGGCGTACCGTGGCTGCAGTGTGTACCATCTACAAGATGCACTGCAGCAACTCGCCAAGGCTTCTTCGGCAGCACCGCCCAAACCCGCGACCTCTTCCACCTAGAAGGACAAGGGCGGCAGGCGCATGGGAACACCACCACCTCCAAGTTCCCCTCCAAGTCACACACACCATCCTGACTTGGAAATATATCGGCCGTTCCTTCATCTTCGCTGGGTCAAAATCCTGGAACTCCCTCCCTAACAGCACTGTGGGAGCACCTTCACCACACGGACTGCAGCGGTTCAAGAAGAAGGCTCACCACCACCTTCTCGAGGGCAATTAGGGGATGGGAAATAAATGCCGGCCTTGCCAGCGATGCCCACATCCCGTGCATGAATAATAAAAATACCTAGCGCTGCCTACCAATATTGCAATACTTTCTGCTCAACTCTACTTTTTGTCGACATGTGGAACAAGAGCAGCACGATCGTTCCCAAAATGTCTTCTTCAGATTCTCCACAAATAACGCAAGATGAGCAATGATGAATATGTTGTTTAAAATCGCCCTGTGGCCTTTGTGAAGTATGATGGCATTTCTCTGCTGACACTATTCCATCCAAACTAGCATCCCTTCATGAACAATTCAACTCCAGCAGATGGTTCTCCGCTGTCAAAATCTGTATCAAAGTACAGTATTAGTGGAGAATGTTAAATTGTTGCTGATGTAAGTTACGGTATGAGGAAATTATTTGGCACCTTCCCACACAGTCCTTATACACCTATTAGCTTCTGCAATTCATCTTGAGAATATTTCAGTGCCATCATTTGATATAAAAATATCCGTATCATTTAAATACATATTAAAATTCTTACATCTGCACACACACACATCCTGTCAACAAACTCTAATTTCCTGTTTTTGTCACATTTTGTCACACTTTTGTGTACACTTTCAAGTTCTGTAAAATAAAGACTTGCATTTATACAGCGCCTTTCACGACCTCAGGACATCCCATAGAATCATAGAATAGTTCAGCACAGTAAGGAGGCCATTCGACCCATCCAGTCTGCGCCGGCTCTTTCGAAGAGCAATCCAGTTAGTCCCACTGCCCCCCGCTCTTTCCCCATATCCCTGTAATTTTTTCTCCTTCGAGTATTTATCCAATTCCCTTTTGAAGGCTACTATTGAATCTGTATCCACCGCCCTATCAGGCAGCGCATTCCAAATCCTAACCACTCGATGCGTAGTCCCAAAGCGCATTACAGCCAATGAAGTGTAGTCACTATTGTAACGTAGCCAATTTGCGCACAGCAAGCTCCCACAAACAGCAATGTGATAATGACCAGATCATGGGGTAAAAATTAGGTCGCGCCCCATTTGGGGCGCAAATATCGTCTGGACGCAAATATTAGCGCCTGGCGCTAATTATCGGCACTGACTGGAAACTTCACTTTTACCGCCCCGGGAGGTGAGTGGAGCGCTAAATCAGGCGCTGCACACCTGTCTTAAGGCGCAAAGGCCAAGGAGTGAGGTGCTACCTCAGAGCGCTGGCGAAGCTCATGTAATGTCAGTCAGCAATGGAACACACACACAATGGCACGGGCCAGTTCTTAAAGGGGATGGTTAATCTTGCTTTCCATCCACATCCTGTTCATTGCAGCCTTGAATCTCGGCCTGGAGAGACTTGCACATCAAATGTGCTGGAAAGAACAATGGAGAGTACCAGGCAAAGAGCTCAGAGTGCAGCTCCCACAGTCTCTGCTAAATCGATACAAGGAATGGCAAATCAAAATGAACCTGCAAAGTGCTGCTCAGTACCCAAAACTCCTTCACACAACGTTGAATCTCTCCAGAAGTCTCTCCCTCTCTCTCTCAGAATGCGTAGTTCAAAAATGCCACCAACAATAAAAGACAGGAAGAGGCCCCCTTTAAATAGCGCCCCCCCCAGCCCCACAGCGATTGATAGCGTTCCAGTCTTCTGGTCGTTGGATGCGCCAGGCGGTAAGGCAGGGGGCGCCACTCAATTTCCGCTCCGGGGCGCCACAAGGGCGTTGCACCATGGAATGACGTCACAATCTGCGCGCGCAGGTGGTCGCAGCGGTAAGTTTTAGCGCCACCGCACAATCTCTAGTTAAGTTCCCGAGCGGCGCAAACATCGCTGCGCCCGGGCGTTAGCGACTTTGCGCCCCATTAGCGCCCTCTTAAGGCGCTAACGGGAGGCGCAACCAACTGAATTTTTACCCCCATCTGTTTTAGGTGTTGATTGAGGGATAAATATTGTCCCAGGACACTGGGGAGAACTCCCCTGCTCTTCTTCAATATAGTGCCATGGGATCTTTGACTACGTCCACATAGATCACTATCCAGTAATCGCCTGGGTGGACACTGAGAGAAGATAGGCTCATCCTCGACTGTGATGCCCTCCATGAACGAATAGCCTGCCGCCCCATCACTGTCATAATAAAAATCTGTAATGAGGAACTGGCGGGGTTTGGCAATCTAGAAAAATGGACTGAAAGGCCTTCTTTAAAATTGTATTTGAAGAGGAGAAAATTGGTGGGGAAAAAGTCCTGCTTTTAAAATTCACCACTCCTCTGCACATTTATTGATTGAAATCCTGTATTTTTCTGACAGGGTAGCTATGGAGCTCATGGGGCAGTCCACCACCTATGACATTGGAACTGTCAGAATCTTGACGGGAGACATCTCTCAGGGGTCGCTTTATCACAGAAAAGAGACACACACAGTGGAGCCCATTCGGAACGACCATCACGACATGTCGTGACGTGAGTCACAGAATACTGACAAGACTATCTTCTACACCATTGATGTGTGTCTGCCGGTTGCAAACGCACGAGGGAGAAATCTGTCAGCGTTCTGCTCTTCAGCTGACAGAATAAAAATTGTTTCTGTTGATGCTTCAAAAGGTCATTGCACAAAAAAGTTCATTTGGACCTGAAACAAAAGCATTATTTTATTTTAATGTTGTCATTGTCTGGGTTATTTGATTGCGCTGCGCACACATTAGAGGTGGGTACCGAGCATTTCAATAATGGAGACGCTGCTCTGTACTGAAGGCTCCTCTCCTGAAAGCACTGATTGTTGCTGGGATAAGGTTCCACCAGCGTGGGCAACTCTCCAGGCACACCTTGCCCCTCCCAAATCTTGTAACCTGTCTTTTCTCTTTATTGATGCTGACTGACCCGCTGATAAAGTGTTTAGAATTATGAAAAGGACGGGACAGGCTGGATAGAACCTAGTGGCAGGGCCTTGAACATGGGGCCATAGATATAGGATTTAGAACATAAGAACATAAGAGTTAGGAGCAGGAGTCAGCCATATGGCCCCTCGAGCCTGCTCCGCCATTCAATAAGATCATGGCTGATCTTCGACCTCAACTCCACTTTCCCGCCCGATCTCCACATCCCTTGATTCCCCTAGAGTCCAATTCATTGTAAGAGATTTAGAACAGAGCAAGAGAAACTTCTTTACACTCTCGCCTCTGGTTCAGAAGGTCGTGAGTTCAAGTTCCACTTGTGTGTACCATCTACAAGATGCACTGCAGCAACTCGCCAAGGCTTCTTCGGCAGCACCGCCCAAACCCGCGACCTCTACCACCTAGAAGGACAAGGGCAGCAGGCGCATGGGAACACCACCACCTCCAAGTTCCCCTCCAAGTCACACACCATCCTGACTTAGAAGTATATCGCCGATCCTTCATCGTCGCTAGGTCAAAATCCTGGAACTCCCTCCCTAACAGCACTGTGGGAGTACCTTCACCACACGGACTGCAGCGGTTCAAGAAGGCGGCTCACCACCACCTTCTCAAGGGCAATTAGGGATGGGCAGTAAATGCCGGCCTTGCCAGCGACGCCCACGTCCCATAAACGGATTAAAAAAAATTCCAGAGACTTGAGCACACAATCTAGGCTGACACTACCAGTGCAGTGCTGAGGGAGTGCTGCACTGTCGTAGGTGCCATCTTTCGGATGAGACGTTAAACCGAGGCCCCGTCTGCTCTCAGGTGGATGTAAAAGATCCCACGGGCACTATTTTGAAGAAGAGCGGGGGAGTTATCCCTGGTGTCCTGGGCCAATATTTATCGCTCAACCTACATCCCTAAAAAAACTGATTAACTGGGCATTATCACATTGCTATTTGTGGGAGCTTGCTGTGCATAAATTGGCTGCTGCGTTTCCTACATTACAACAGTAACTACACTTGCAAAAAGGTCTCACAAACCCCTGCTCAAGTGCGCTGCGAATGACTTCATGCACAAATCAAACGGCACAGCTTGTGTCAGGGTCAGGCTGAAACCACTACACAGTCAGCACAAAATTGTGTACTATTCCTAGCCCATAAGATCACATCAGAAAAATATCAATAACTACAAAATGACAAGATAATTATCAAACAACCATCAGCACTGTGCTGCTGGACACAAATCAGATACGAGAGTCGAAGCTTGCTGCTTTGATTCGATAAACAAGAGGGGTTGGACAATTGAAGGCACGGGGCACATGGCAGGTCTGACCGAGCCTGTTACTTACATAGAATTACATCAAATTTACAGCCCAACTGGTCCATGCCGGCGTTTCTGCTCCACACGAGCCTCCTCCCACCCCTCTTCCGCTCACCCCATCATCATAACCTTCTTTTCCTTTCTCCCTAATGTACTTACCTCGCTTCCCCTTAAATGCATCTAAGCAAGGGGGTGAAAGGTTATCGGGGGTAGGCGGGACTGTGGAGTAATCGGATCAACCATGATCTCATTGAATGGCGGAGCAGGCTCGAGGGGCCGAGTGGCCGACTCCTGCTCCTAATTCGTACGTTCGTATTCGCTTCAACCACCCCTGTGGGAGCGAGTTCCACATTCTCACCACCCTCTGGGTAAAGACGCTTCTCCTGAATTCCCTATCGGATTTATTAGTGACTATATTTATATATTGATGGCCATCTAGTTCTGGTCTCCCCCCACAAGTGGAAACGTCTACCCTATCGAACCCTTTCACGATCTTGATGACCTCGATCAGGTCACCCCTCAGCCTCCCCTTTTCTGGAGAATAGAGCCCCCCAGCCTGTTCAATCTTTCCTGATAGTTATAACCTCTCAGTTCTGTTACCATTCTTGTAAATCCTTTTCGCACCTTCTCCAATGCCTCTGTAGCAATGATCCCCCTAAGGTGAGCGGCCGCGCACCAATCAGGAGGTCCCGTGCTGCTGCCACTGGAATATACCGCACAGCAAATTTAAAGGGACCGCGCACACTTAGACGGCAAATTAGAGGGAACATTGCTCTATATTCTTTTTGTGATATGGAGCCCAGAACTGTGCACAGTACTCCAAGTATGGGCTAACCAAGCTTCTTTTAACATATCGGGCTGGATTTTCAATGACCCGTGGAGTCGGGTTTGGAGGTGTGTGGGGGGTTAAAGTTGCAGATTCGGGGGTCCCGACCCCATCCCGACTCCATTCCGCCTCCACGCAATTTTGACAAAATCGGTTGCGGGGTTCCTGACTCTGTCCCGCCTCCAAGAGGCGGGAGAGGCCATTAAAGCCCTTAACAAGCCCTAAATTGGCTCTGTAATGCCATTTTGAAACGTTTTAGCTAGTTTAACCCTTTTCCGACGTGAAGTACACCTGATGTGAAACATGCCAGTGAAACCTGGCGGGAGCACAAGTGGATAGCTGACTATCAGCTGCAGGTCCACTATGACAACGGAGATGTGATGAAGGTAGTAGTAGTATTGTGATGAAGGTAGTAGTAGTATTAGGTCTGAAAGTCGCCTCTGATGCTGCTGCATTGAATGTCTTCAGAGACTGCCTGGGAGGACTCGGTTGCAAAAAAAATTCATTCTCTCTCTCTCTCTCTCTCTTTCTCTTTCTCTTTCTCTCTCTCTCTCTCTGTGAGACGCTGCTCATTTTGCATCCAGGTCCTCTCACAGCAAAGGTCAGGCAATCTCTGAGACCAAGCAGTCTCTGACCTGCAATGATGACATCATCAGCGGTGACTTTCAGACTGAAACCACTAATTGGTTCATGGGTTCCCATATGCTGGAACTCAATTACCCAATTAAGTGAAAATTGCATCATTCATCCACATTAATCTGGAGTCAGGGGGGCAATACGAAATGCGGGTAACACGACCCCAACCCGACCCCAAGACAAAATCCAGCCCGATCTCTTCCTTTCAATTCTATTCCTCTAAAAATGAACCTCAGTGCTTGGTTCGCATTTGTATGCCCTTGTTAACCTGCGTTGCTACTTTTAATGATTTGTGAATCAGTACCTCTAGATCCCTTTGCTCCTCTCCCCCATTTTAAGACTCTTAGGGGGAGAAATTCAGTATCGCCCCGTTTGGGGCGCAATTATCGGCCGGGCGCAAAGTTTAGCACCTGGCGCTAATTATCGCCTCCGACTGCGAACTTGGCTTCTATCGCCCCTGGAGGTGATCGGAGCGCTAAATCAGGCGCTACGCACCTCTCTTAAGGCGCTAACGCCGAGAAGCGAGATGCTACCTCAGAGCGCTGGCGAAGCTCATGTGCTGTCAGTCAGCAATGGAACACAGACACACTGGCGCCGGCCAGTTCTTAAAGGGGAGGGTCGATCTTGCTTTCCATCCACACCCTGCTCATTGCAGCCTTGAATCTCGGCCTGGAGAGACCTGTACATCAAATCTGCTGGAAAGAACAATGGAGAGGCCCAGGGAAAGAGCTCAGAGTGCAGCCCCCACAGTCTCTTCTAAATCGATGCAAGGAAGGTCAAATCAAAATGAACCTGCAAAGTGCTGCTCAGTACCCAAAACTCCTTCACACAGCGTTGAATCTCTCCAGAAGTCTCTCTCTCTCTCTCAGAATGCGTGGTGCAAAAATGTCGCCGACAAAAAAAGGCAGGAAGCGGTCGCCTTTAAATAGCGCTCCCCCAGTCCCTTCCCGACTGCAAAACGCTCCCCTCAACCTGTCGTTGCTAGCGGCAGGCGGTAAGGCAGGGGGCGCCACTCAATATCCGGTACGGGGCGTTACCGGGGCGTTGCACGCTCAACTAACGTCACGATCTGCGGGCGCAGGAGATCGTGGCGGTAGTGTTTAGCGCCGCCGCAAAATGTCTGGTCAATTTCGCAAGCGGCGCAAACATTGCCGCGCCCGGGCGCTAGTTGCTTTGCGCCCCATTAGTGCCCTCTTAGGGCGCTAACGGGAGACGCAAAGCAACTGAATTTTTCCCCCTTATTTTCCAAGGAGTAGGTGGCCTCCTTACTCCCATTAGCAAAACGCACCACCTCACGCGGATCTGTATTTGCGCAAATTACATCAGCTGCCCGCATCACCTGCTCCGCAAAACACACAGGGCTAGAGATTCGTCTCGGGCGGAGACGCAGTGCGGGCGGTATCGGATCGGCCGCCCGTTATACGCAGCAGAGCACAATGGAACTGATTATCAGGCTCTGCGGATAACGGGTGGCTGATCCAATCCGATAACCGCCCGTACTGCGTCACTGCCCGAGACTAATTTCTAGGCCACGGAGCTTCTGAAAGATGCCGCACTTGTCCCCAAGGAGTTTAGAATTTAATGAAAGAAGATCATTTTTTTAAAACCCTTTCAAGAAAAATTATTATCTTTTGGCGCTTCCTGTAATATAAAATTAACTCTTTGCATTAAAGATTTTGAAGTGGAATTGAAGATATGTTTCGGGAAGTTGCTCAATTGGTGACTACACTGTACGGACTTCCCAGAGTGAAGCCCCGGCGGGGGCTGAGCTGAGTTGGCTCGTCTCAAGCAGGGCAGCGGGAGGGGCGCGACAATTTGCCTCAGTGCCCCTTGGCGAGGGAGGAGAACAAATCACAAGATAATTACAGATGAAAAAGGCCATTTTAGTTTATTAATCCAAATAAATCCTAATCCCCCCCTCCTCCACCCCCAATTATAGCATCCAATTAAATCCGTTCACAACCCCCCCCACTCCAAGATCTCTTCGCTCCTCCGATTCTGGCCTCTTGAGCATCCCTGATATTAATCGCTCCACCATTGGCGGCCGTGCCTTCAGCTGCCTGGGCCCTAAGCTCTGGAATTCCCTCCCTAAACCTCTCCGCCTCTCTCTCCTCCTTTAAGACGCTCCTTAAAACCGACCTCTTTGACCCACCTGCCCGAATAGCTCCTTCTGTGGCTCGGTGTCAAATTTTATTTGATGATCGCTCCTGTGAAGCGCCTTAAGAAAGACTTGCATTTCTATAGCGCCTTTCACGGGCACCGGACGTCCCAAAGCGCTTTACAGCCAATGAAGTACTTTTGAAGTGTAGTCACTGTTGGAATGTGGGAAACGCGGCAGACAATTTGCGCACAGCAAGCTCCCACAAACAGCAATGTGTTAATGACCAGATAATCTATTTTTAGTGATGTTGGTTGAGGGATAAATATTGGCCAGGACACCGGGGAGAACTCCCCTGCTCTTCTTCGAAATAGTGGCCGTGGGATCTTTTACGTCCACCTGAGAGAGCAGACGGGGCCTCGGTTTAACGTCTCATCCGAAAGACGGCATCTCCCGACAGTGCAGCACTCCCTCAGCACTGCACTGGGAGTGTCAGCCTAGATTTATGTGCTGAAGTCCCTGGAGTGGGACTGTGAACCCACAACCTTCGTGACTCAGAGCCTTGGGACGTTTTACTACGTTAAAGGCGCTATATAAATGCAAGTTGTTGTTGTTGATAGCTACATGTGGACACAGGGTAAACATCGGGAAATCGCAAAAACGGTTCACAATTTCACCAACCTGTCGAAATCTTCTGGTTAACAGACAGCAAGCCTTCCCCCATGAATGGTATCTTTATATAACGCAGCATGGTGCTCATTTAAATAAGATGCAAAGGAACAAGACTGAGAATGTTAATACCGTGACCAATCGCCTCAAGACCGAATGTAATTACTTCTTCAGTGTGAAGTAGTTGATCTCTTGCGACTTTCTTCAAGGGCAAAAAATAAAACAAAATTGTCTCTCGGACTTTCTCTCTGCTCCTTTCCCGCTCGGTAATATTCGTTCTCCCCTTCTCTCCTCTTTCCTTCCACTCATTCTCTCTCTCACTCTTCTCTCAGAGGGTGGTAAATCTGTGGAATTCTCTGCCCCAGAGAGCCGTGGAGGCTGGGTCATTAAATACATTTAAGGTGGAGATAGACAGATTTTTGCAAGATAAGGGAGTGAAGGGTTATGGGGGGCGGGCGGGGAAGTGGCTTCGAGCCCAAGATCAGCCATGATCTCATTGAATGGCGGAGCAGGCTCGAGGGGCCAAGTGGCCTATTCCTGCTCCTATTTCGTATGTTTTTATGTTCTGTCTTCCTCTTTCTGTATGGCTCTCACACCCTTTCTCTTGTCTAGTCTGCTACCCGTCGGTGACTATTTTTCTCACTATTCCTCTCTCTCCCTTCCGTGTGACTGCCACTCCCTCTGTATGCCTCTCACATAGATTGCGTTGCTGATTGAAACCTTCATTCATACCTTTATCACCTCTAGACTTGACTATTCCAACGCTCTCCTGGCCGGCCTCCCACGTTCTACCCTCCATAAACTTGAGCTCATCCAAAGGTGCACTAGTATTGGGTTAAGAATTCCCTCTGTATCACCACTGGTTTACACTTGCGGTTGAAAGGCGGCGTGGAACATAGGAACAGGAAGAGGTCATTCAGCCCCTTGAGCCTGTTCCGCCATTCAATTAGATCATGGCTGATCTGTATCTTAACTCCATCCACCCACCAGGGTAGAGAGCTGACTCATAAGAACATAAGAAACAGGAGCAGGAGTCGGCCATTCGGCCCCTCAAGCCTGCTCCGCCATTCAATCAGATCATGGCTGATCTTCGACCTCAACTCCACTTTCCCGTCCGATCTCCATATCCCTCGATTCCCCTAGAGTCCAAAAATCTATCGATCTCAGCCTTGAATATACTCAATGACTGAGCCTCCACAGCCCTCTGGGGCAGAGAATTCCAAAGATTCACAACCCTCTGAGTGAAGAAATTCCTCCTCATCTCAGTCCTAAATGGCCTACACCTTATCCTGAGACTATGCCCCCTAGTTCTAGACTCTCCAGCCAGGGGGAAACAACTTCTCAGCATCTACCCTGTCAATCCCCCTCAGAATCTTATATGTTTCAATGAGATCACCTCTCAATCTTCTAAACTCCAGAGAATACAGGCCCAATCTACTCAACCTTCGACAATTTCTACTTCCGTAAGATTTTCTGGTGTCACCTCCGTCCAATGCCAGATTGGCCACCTAGGTACGGACCAGTACGGTTCAAGTCAGGCACTGATGACGGGGTGATCTCGCATGTCTCATTTTCTGTCAACACCGCCTCACCGATTCCGGACGTTATGTCCCCCTGTACACAACGGGCGCCCTGTGTCGCTAGGTGATGCGTCATGTGGGAAAAACATTGAAAAGGGACACAGTCGGCCACCAAATGGACGGCGACACAGCCAATGAAGACTTCCACCTACTTTTCTTGACCATTCTTCAGCGGAGGCAGCGAGACCATTTTTTTTTACCGAGGAGGCCCCTTTAAGCTGTTGTGTTGGAATCCTGCAGCAACAGCCAATCCCTCCACCCCCGCGCGCCCCTCACCCGCAACCCCACTCCCCAGCGAGCTCCCAAGTGACGGCAGCCACACCGCTGGGAATCCGTCGAAAATATTTGAAACGAGCCTGACCCCGGGGCAACGGGATGGTCGGTTGGGGAGGGAGAAATTCCACCATTCCAATCTTCCAGCGGGAATGCAACTGCGGAGAGGGCAATCCAGGCTCACATCATGTTATGCCATTACTCAACCGCCTGATGTATTTATCACAAAGGTTCCACGCATGTGGATTGTAAGGGTCACACACGTGTATTGTGAGGTCACAGCTCTTCTTGTTATGTCACTTCCTGGTTACAACAAACTCCTATCTTAAGAGCCTCCTCCACAGAACCGTTTTGCCCAGCTGAGAATGAAGCTGGAATTTGACGACCATAAGCACAGCGCCTACATTTTGCAAGCTCTCAATGCCCAGAGGCAGAAGAAGGAATGTTGTGATGTGGTGATCAATGTGGGTTCCCATTCATTCTCAGCCCACCAGAACATCCTAACTGCGGTCAGCCCCTACGTCAAGGACTTAATCTACAGCTGTAATATCCAACCCTCGGACGAGCTGTCTGTCACCATTGACATCGACTACATGAGCCCGGTGTCGGTGGAACAACTGCTGGAATATTTCTACACCGGTAAGATTATCATTGCTGGCAAAAATGTGGAGGATCTGTTGAAGGGGGCCAAGTACTTCATGATCAAGCGCCTGAAGTCCCATTGCGTAGAATATCTGGAGCTCGTCCTCGACAAGCAAAACTACATGTACACGCTCATGCTGGCAGAGACCTACGACTTACCCGATCTGGCTGCAATAGTTTACTCGTACCTTAAAGACCAATTCTTCCATCTGAGCGAAACAAAGGAATTTGTGGATTGCCCATACCACATCTTATTGAAACTGGTCAAAGATGAAGACCTTCACACCGCCAATGAAGATCAGGTCCTACTGACCATACTAAGGTGGACTAACCATAATTGTGAAGACCGGAAGGGTCACTTTCAGAAACTGTTTTCTAACATTTATTTGAATGGTGTCACCGACGAGGTTCTCTCAGACATCAGCAGCGAAGAGCCACTGATCAAGAATAACACGACCTGTGTATGTGCTATCGTGGACGTGCTGAGTCACCGCAAACAGGAAAGCCTCACCAGCCTCTCGTACTTCCAAAGGAAAGGGGCCCTGATGGACGTGGTTCTTGTTCTAGGGGGTCAAAGCTGCGATGGCTGCTTTCGCAACGCAATCTATGCTTACGTCTTTGACGAGAACAAATGGATTAAAGTTGCTCACATGCCTTACCGAGCTGCAGCTCTGGGGGCCGTTTGCACGAGGAAGTACCTGTACGTGACAGGAGGCACCAATGAGCAAAATGCCAGCCTGAAGTCAGCGTGGAGGTATGATCTGGACAAAAGTACTTGGAGCAAACTGCCAGATCTTCCGCTGGGGCTGGTCTTTCACTCCATGATCGCGTGCAACGGGATAGTGTACACGGTGGGAGGGAGCGTGGCACCGAGGAAGTACATCTCCACCATTTACAGGTATGACGAGAAGAAGGAAAAATGGACGACAGTTGGAAGGATGAGTGTTCCCATGGACTGTGCTGAGGTTGTGACCAAAGGGGACAGATACATCTACATAGCAACTGGGAGGTGCATGATCAACGACCGGATCTCCAGGGTCGGAGTGGTGGACTGTTTTGACACCATAACAGGGGAGGTGAAGCAAAGCTTGACGTTCCCCATTGAGTTCAAACACAGGCCGGTTGTCTCGTTCCAAGGGGACACGGCCCTCAGCGTGCAAAGTCACAAGCACACCATCGAGGTGAGCCTGCAGAAGTTCAAGGCGAACAAAACACCCAAGCGAATCCCCTTGCTCCCCAATGTGACCAAACTGGAGGTGTGCCACGCCATGTGCCTCATCAGGGACATGGTGTTCGTCTGCGGAGGAACATCTGCCACAGACGACGGCAATGTTAAGGAATACTCCGTGAACAAAAATGCATTCCTATTAGAGACAAAACTAGGAATATGGAATGAGGTGGCGAAGCCTTCGGAAGCTCTGGAAAGTTCCGCCTGCTGCAGAAGCAAACTACAATGCAAGTTCATACAGAAGACGGAAAAATCCCTCTCCAAACCAAAGCTAGACCACTAGAAAGATATTAGATAAATAGAATATTCAATATTAATATTTTCTGTCCTCTTATCATAAAAAAAATAAAAGCGTTAAAAACAAGCTGGTTGTTGGAAAATGAATTATAAAGTCATAACCAACTGTAAATAATGACATTCAGTTCTCCCTCCCAGATATATTAACTATCTAATATATTAAAAATCTTAAAATTGCGTGCACTTTCTGTCACCTTTTTCCATTATATGTTCCTTTATCCGTATTTATGCGTCTGTGGTGCGCATCCTGTCCAGGAGTAAGACCCGCTTACCTCTCATCCAGCTCTCACTGACCTACATTGGCACCCCATCCCCCAACACCTCAAATTTAAAGTCATCTTTAAATCTCTCCTTGTCCTCAGCCTATTGTATCTCTGCATTTTCCTCCAGTTCTATGTCCCCCAGACAACCAATTCTTCTGACACCAGTATCTGATGTATCCTCCCCTCCCTTTGTCTCCACATTGGCTGCAGAATCTGCAGCTGCCTGGGTCCTACTCTTTGGAATTCCTTCCCCATACCCCTTCAACTCTCCCTTTCTCCCTTAAAAACCTCCGCAAAATCCATTTCTTCAACCAAATATTTGATCATTCATCCCAACCTCTAATTTCCTGGCATAACGTCTGTTTTCCATATTCCTTTTGTGAGGTGCTTTGAGATTTTGAAAAGTTAAAGGCAATATGTTGCATGCATGAGGGAGAAGGGAATGGAGGGAGACAGGTCAGAGTGACAAGAGGCAATTAGAGTGTAAAGAGGCTTGCATGGAGTATAAACATTGGCATAAAAAGAAAAGAAAGACTTGCATTTTATACAGCGCCTTTCACGACCACCGGACGTCCCAAAGCGTTTTACAGCCAATGAAGTACTTTTTGAAGTGCAGTCACTGTTGTAATGTAGAAAACGTGGCAGCCAATTTGCGCACAGCAAGCTCCCGCAAACAGCAATGTGATAATGACCAGATAATCTGTTTTTAGTGATGTTGATTGTGGGATAAATATTGGCCCCAGGACACCGGGGAGAACTCCCCTGCTCTTCTTCGAAATAGTGTCGTGGGATCTTTTACGTCCACCTGATAAGTTGGGCCAAATAGCCTGTTTCTGCTATAGATTCTATTAATGGAGATTGTTATTGTTGGGCCAAGCAGTCACCTTACCTACAGCGGTGAGATCTTCCGAGTGTGCGTGGCTCAGTACATCATAGTTAACCAGTTTGTGGCACTTTGTCACTGACCTGGAACTACAGCTTTCCAACAGCATGGTGACATTGGGTATGGGTGAGAAATGTCCCCAATGAACTACAAATCCCAGCTCAACATACAGAAGGTATAAATAAAGTCTGCTGGACCTGTTTTCATTATTTCCTAATAGTTAAGGAGCTTAAGTCAATATATATATTGCTCAAATGTGGCCTATGCCAGCAAGAAAGATGGCCGGAGTCCAGGACTGGGTGAATTTGTTAGTGCCAGCACTAAAGATGGCAGCAGCCGGCGTCGCACAACGTTGTTCAACGATTGCCAGGAGGAAATATGGCGGCCACTGGCAACCGCCATTTTGGTCCGTTTACTGCCAGTCTCAAAAATGGCGACGAACGAAGGCGCCAATGAGTTCGAGCGGCGGTGACTGCGAGGCGGTTGTTTTAATTTAATCGCAGGGAGAGTCAGAGCGACTGAAAGAAGTGGTCGCCGTCACCGGGGGAGATGATCCACGAGCTGCTGCTGGCCCTGAGCGGATACCCGGGCAGCATCTTCGGCTGGAACAAACGCAGCGGCCTGCAGGTGAGGGAGAGCCTGCATCACCATGGCAACCAAGAACCCGGGCCCCGGGCCTTCAAACTCAGGGTCAGCCACAAGATGACCAGGAAAGAAAAGACCTGCATTCATAAAGCGCCTTTCGCCGGACGTCCCAAAGCGCTTTACAGCCAATGTAGTACTTTTTGAAGTGTAGTCACTGTTGTAATGTAGGAAACACAGCAGCCAATTTGTGCACAGCAAGCTCCCACAAACAGCAATGTGATAATGACCAGATAATCAGTTTTTAGTGATGTTGGTTGAGGGATAAATATTGGCCCAGGACACCTGGGGATAACTCCCCTGCTTCTTCTTCGAAATGGTGGCCATGGGATCTTTTATATCCACCTGAGAGAGCAGACGGGGCCTCGGTTTAACGTCACATCTGAAAGACGGCACCTCCGACAGTGCGGCGCTCCCTTAGTACCGCCCCTCCGACAGTGCGGCGCTCCCTCAGTACTGCCCCTCCGACAGTGCAGCGCTCCCTCAGTACTGCCCCTCCGACAGTGCGGCGCTCCCTCAGTACTGCCCCTCCGACAGTGCAGCACTCCCTCAGTACTGTCCCTCCGACAGTGCAGCACTCCCTCAGTACTGTCCCTCCGACAGTGCGGCACTCCCTCAGTACTGTCCCTCCGACAGTGCAGTGCTCCCTCAGTACTGTCCCTCCGACAGTGCAGCACTCCCTCAGTACTGTCCCTCCGACAGTGCAGTGCTCCCTCAGTACTGTCCCTCCGACAGTGCGGCACTCCCTCAGTACTGTCCCTCCGACAGTGCAGGGCTCCCTCAGTACTACACTGGAATGTCAGCCTAGATTTTGTGCTCAAGTCACTGGAGTGGGACTTGAACACAGGACCTTCTGACTCAGAGGCGATGGTGCTATTAACTGAGCCACTGGCTGACACAAACAGCAATGTGATAATGACCAGATATTCTGTTTTTAGTGATGTTGATTGTGGGTTGTGCAAAACCATCTCTGGTTATCCAGAAAATAAACCCCATTGTACATCTAAACTGTTTCTTAAATGTTTCCAGGGTTTTTTTTTGCCTCAACTACCCTGTTTGGGAGCCCATCTCAAATCTTGGTCAATCAGGGTGAAAAGAAGACAGACTTGCATTTCTATAGCACCTTTCACGAACTCAGGACCTCCCAAAGCGCTTTACAGCCAATGAAGTGTAGTCACTGTTGTAATGTAGGAAACACGGCAGCCAATTTGCGCTCAGCAAGCTCTCACAAACAGCAATGTGATAATGACCAGATCATCATCTTTGAGGGATAAATATTTGCCAGGGCACCGGGGCGAACTCCCCTGCTCATCTTCGAAATAGTGCAGTAGGATCTTTTATGCTCACCTGAGAGAGCAGACGGGGCCTCGGTTTATCGACTCATTCAAAAGACGGCACCTCCAACAGTGCAGCACTCCCTCAGTACTGCACTGGAGTGTCAGCCTGGATTATGTGCTCAAGTCTCTGGAGTGGGACTCGAACCCACAACCTTCTGACTTAGAGGTGAGAGTGCTGCCACTGAGCCACGGCTGACACAAAGGAGAAATGTTACAGGGCTACGGGGAAAGAGATGGGGAGTGGGACTAATTGGATAGCTCTTTCAAAGAGCTGGCCCAGGCACAATGGGCCGAATAGCCTCCTAGTGTGCTGTGTCATTTTATAAGTCAAAAAGTAGTAGCTTGGGTTTCAAAGTCTTGACTCAGGAGGAAGGCTGAAGGAGGTAAAGATTCCATAGCAGTGCTACCCACTGAGCCATGGCTGACACTGTCCAGAGGTTCCTGTTATCAGCCCCCACATTTGCCTTTTAATAGTATGAGCCTTTGTCCTCTTGTTCTACTCCCACAATCTAATGTTCATGGGAACGCCATCACCTCCAAGACACGCACCATTCCTGACTTGGACATATTCCTTCACTGTTGCTGGGTCTATTATCCTTGAGCTCCCTGCCTCGCAGCATTGTAGGAACACCTTCACACCACATGGACTGCAGTGGTTCAAGGAGGCCCACCACCACCTTCTCAAGGATGGGCAATAAATGCTGGTCTTGCCAGTGATGCCCACATCCCGTGAATGAATTAAAAATATATATATATTCTGGGTTCACCTATTCCATTCCTTTAACTATTTTGTGTATCTCTATATGATCAACCTTTCAGATACCATCTTTCTCTCCAGTCTTCTCGCAACTGAAACCCATGACACCAAGGATCAGAATTGCCAGAATTTTTATAATATGTTTGTAGTCCAAAGTCAACCAAATACTAGCCCAAAATTAGCCCAATATTATGTTGCCTAACTAGTTGAAAGGTAGCCC
Source organism: Squalus acanthias (assembly GCA_030390025.1). Taxonomy (NCBI): domain Eukaryota; kingdom Metazoa; phylum Chordata; class Chondrichthyes; order Squaliformes; family Squalidae; genus Squalus; species Squalus acanthias. The sequence continues at coordinate 59,533 of JASTWF010001260.1, read as the reverse complement.
AATAAACATGGTACTTTCAAGTTTGTTAGTATATTTTTAACTTAAGGTATTAAAATGATCAGTGCACAAACACACACACACTATGTTATGAGTAACAGAGTGGACAATTTAGGTTAGTGCGGTCAAAGAAAAAGAATGTTTTACAAGTTTAGTTATTTTAATTCAAGATTATAGTTTGTACTGTATCAATCAACCTTTGCATTTCTATATATCTACACTATTCCTACATTACAACAGTGACTACACTTCAAAAGTACTTGATTGGCTGGAAAGCGCTTTGGGACGTCTTGAGGTTGTGAAAGGCGCTATATAAATGCAAGACTTTCTTTTTATTTAAAGCATTAAAAAAACTAAGGTACCTGAATTCTGATGACGGGTCTGTGTAAGGACAAAGGATATCCAGAGAACTTATGTACACAAAATTAAAAACTTCACAGCGCTCCAATGTTAACAACCAATCAGAGCTCCCACTCAGACAATGGGTTCCCAGGGGCTCCATGGCAACCTAGCAACGTCTCAGCACCAATCAGAACTCAATATACAGAAGGAAACTTCGGACCAATTGAATCCCTGTTGGATACAGATATGTGAATGAATGAGGGGTGATAGCTGGGTGCGGCCAGTCAATGTGCAGCCATGTGAGGGCTGTCCGGAGCCAGAAGGGGGGTGTGGGGGAATGCTGATGGTTAGCAGGTGGCGGGCGGTTGCTGTACTAATGATGCAAACTTGCCCAAAGGTTAGGCGTCCCACTCAAAGCCACTTTTCCCAGCACAGTACAAAAACAAATATGTCCAAATGGGCGTGAAACTCCCGTTCATCCAGCACTGCCAGCGATCAGCCTTGTGGTTCCTTTCTGCACTGCCTCTGGCGCTTGAATATCCACCTTATGTCTCAGCGACCAGAACTGGACACAGTTCTTAAGGTGTGGCCTGATTGTATGGTTTGATCAGTCCCGGGTAATCATCTGCAATATTTAGCATAGGCATATATACCTTACTTAATGCCCTCCCTAAGCTACTCCACCGCCCCCCTCCCCCTCATTTAAGACCCTCCTCAAAACCTACCTCTTTGGCCAAGCTTTTAGTAACTCGATCTAATATCTCCTTGTGTGGCTCGGTGTCAATTTTTGTCTGATTACGCTGCTGTGAAACGCCTTGGGTTTCACCTAGGTAATGCTTTACGCCAAGTTCAATAAGAGGCAAATCAGCCCCATAATCTAGGGCGACCCTCCAATGGAGTGCTGCACTGTTGGCGGACCTGTCCTGTCCTGTCCTCCAGTTGATACATTAAACTGAGGCTTCTCTATTGATGGTTGAGGTGGATTGTATTCATCCATTGGCACTATTAAAAGAGCACCGAGTTCTCCTGGTGTTCTTGGCCAACATTCTATATTGGTGCAAGTTTCCTCCCTTCCTCTTGGTTTACTGGTGTATCAAACAACATAATGAAGGGTTTGTGACAGCCCAACGCTTCCTGGAACCTTAAATACCATCTCCGATAATTTGGCTTTAGCCTTCAGCTCCTGACTATGACTTCATCCTCTTAAATCTTTCCTTGGGCCGCTAGGCCTGTAAATCCCACTCGTTCTGATTTTAGAAATGTTCCAATACCAGCTTAGTCTGAAGTAACACACTAAGGGGGATGTAGGTATAAGCTGGTAAAAGGCAAGTTCAGGACTTCCATTTATTGGACACTAAGGGAATCAAGGGATATGGGGCAATGCTCCCTTTATTTTTTTTTGGTTGCGCGGCCCATTCAAGATACCGCGCGTGTGCCTTTTTTCCCATTTTAAAAGCTGGTGAGTTGGCTGCGCGGGAGCTTCAGAGCACCGCGTGGCCGCACAGCTTAAAGGGAACACTGATAAGTGGATAGGGCAAGAAAGTGTAGAGGTCGAAGATTAGCCATGATCCTATTGAGTGGCGGACCAGGCCGTATGGCCTACTCCTGCTCCTATTATGTTCTTTTGTAGGGCACTGGAGGCAAAACTCCAGAACCATTCAAGAGGCAGTTGGATACTGTGACGGGGGAGCCATAGATTTGCATAGAAAGACGATTTAGATGGACCCAATCCATCGTCCGTACTGATTGTTGTAAACTCAACAGCTCAAGCGTTTGTGGGCTTTATGCACAATCCAAAAGCTAATAGTTACAAGATATCAGTGCTGTTCAAAGCTCAGTTTGAGTTATGCATATTATGGCCTTGAGAGGCAAGTGACCTAAATAATCTCTCTCTCCTATGAGAAGCGCCTTGGAATATTCTATATTAATGGCACCGAACAAATGCAAGTTGTTTATTCAGGAACTTGTTGAGACCCGCGCAGAGCTGACAGTGTTATCTCTGTTTGTACCTAGGTATCTCAGGATCTGCCGTTCCTTCACCCCAGTGAGACCAGTGTCTTGAACCGTCTGTGCAAGTTAGGCACCGACTACATTCGCTTCACAGAGTTTGTTGAGCAGTACACTGGACATGTGCATCAACAGGTAGGTTCTGTGGCTACTAACTTATGCTGAGAGGTTTTCTTTTCCCCCTCTATTTTTCTCCTCCTCTCCTGAAGGCTCTGACTTGTAAGGTACCTTGGCAATGGCAGCTCTCTTGCCTAAGTGACCATTTTTCATGTGTAAGCCTAGATAGTGAATGTCAGCAGGATATACAATGGTGCAAGGCATCAAAATCAATCTCATTCCCTTTCTTACCTGACCTCTAGGTGCATACACTTACAAACACACGAACAATGACAGACGGGTAAAGACCCTCTGGTCCATCGAGCCAGTCCCACACAATTGCGATACCTGGTGTATCACAATATTCACTCTCCACCCCACCCAAAACCATGTGACCTCCTGGGAGAGGCGAAAAACCAGATAAAAAAACCCAGGCCAATTTGGGGGAAAAAGAAATCTGGGAAATTCCTCTCCGACCCATCTAGACGATCGCAACTCGTCCAGGAGCTCACTCTGGCCCTGAATTCCCTGCAGTGCCTACCTTCTGTAAGAGGTGAAGGTCAGCTCTCGCTTGAAGGGATTCAGCGAATCAGCGCCCACCGCAAGAGAAGGCAGCTTGTTCCAGAGGTCCACTATTCTCCGACAGGAATCTCTTGAAATAGATCGGTAGCAGGAGCCCCAGCAGAGTTTCCCCTCCCTAAACCAGGGGGGCACTGAGACGGATTGTAGGCCTGAACTAGGGCACCGGATGAGATCAGACAACTCGGGCTGACTGTGGTTTGAACTGAGACTCTTGTGATCTGGATAGATGAATACCTCTGGCTGGCTGAGTCATCAGGGCACCTGGGATGTTTTTTTTTAACAGAATTATTATAAAATGCAAAGTTAAAAACTAAAAGTTTGAAGTTTGTGCCTCAGAATCATAGAATTTAAGCACAGAAAAAAGCCAATGTGCCTGTGCTGGCAGTAGTTCTTTAACTGGAGCTATCTATTCTAATCCCATTTTCCCTGCCCCTTCCCCATATCCGTCTCATATTCTTCCTTTTCAAATTCTTATCCAATTTCCATTTAAATGATGTTGCAGTGTCTGCATCAGTGGCCACTTGTGGTAAAAGATCCTGTGCTCTAATAAACCTCTGTGTGAAAACATTTCTTCTAACTTCCCCCTTCATTATTCTAGTGATGATGCTGAGTCTGTTCCCCCAATAGCGCTATAAATAATCCATCACTATTTATCCTCTAAAATCCTTTCATAATTTTGAAAACGTCTATCTGATCCTCCTTTAATCTTTTCTGTTCCAGTGAATAAATCCTCAATATTTCAAACTATTCTTCATAACTACAATATAGAATTACATAGAATACGCAGCACAGAAACAGGCCATTCAGCCCAACCAGTCCATGCTGGCGTTTATGCTCCACTCGAGCCTCTGGTGTGGTATCATTCTTCTATGGCTCTAACATCCTTCCTATATGCCCAGAATATACACAGTATTCCCATCAGTGGCCTCACCGATGTCTTGCTACAAATTCAACATCACTTCCTTGCTTTTATGTTCAATGCCTCCATGTCGAAACCTCAGAAGCCCATTTGCCTTTACTTCCACATTCCCATTTTTAAAAAGCAATTGATCTTCATCACTCTGTCTTTCATTTTGTTCTTCTTTTGGAATAATCTACTAAACATGGCAATAGAGACAAAAACACTGTGGTTATTGAAAATGCCATTAGATATTATGACAGGAGCATTATTGTTTTAGAGTGATGAGCTTCAGTGGAATGAAGTTGCAATATGGAAGCAGGCCATTCGGCCCAACCAGTCTGTGTCGGCCTTTACCCTCCACGCGAGCAGATAGTTCCAATCACATTTACCCACCCTCTTCCCATATTCCCTTTATCCCTTTTCCTTCATCCAATCTAGCCTTGCATTGACTTCTCTTACGCTGTGAGTCTTGTGTTACAGGAGTGCCACTCATCCCAGCAGGGCCAGGCTGGACTGCACGGTATTTACCTTCGTGCCTTTTGTACCGGATTAGACTCCATGCTGCAGCCCTACAGACAGGCTCTACTTGACCTTGAGCAGGAGGTAACTGTCTTCAACCTGTACCACAATATTGCAGAAACACTAAACATGAGATGTTTAAGCAATTTCACTATCATTTGAAAACTGTTGTCGGTAAGATTTCAGTAAAGTGTTGGGCTTTATCAAATGCCATACTGTGTACACTTGAACTGTGGGAAAACAGCCAGCAATACAATTCTAGTTTCTCTCCTTTCTTAATCGGAGGCCTCGTCTGCCTGTTCCGATGGTTCAGGTGGATGTTAAAGATCCCATGGCACCAATGTTCCCTGTCTTTTTTTGGCACCGCGCGGCCCATTCAAATTACCGCTCATGCGCGGGTTTTGCATTGAAAAGCCGGCTGTGCGGGATCCCTGGAGCGCCGGGCGGCCGCGCAGCTTAAAGAGAACGTTGCATGGCACCAGTGTTCGCTGTAAGCAGCGCTTTGTTCATCGCAGCCTGTTTCTTTTAATGCGTGGTCCCTTTAAATTTTAGCGCGTGCGCGGTATTTATAGAGTGGCCGGCGCGGGACCTTTCCAATTACTGCGCGGCCGCGCACCTTAGCGGGAACATTGCACGGCACCGTTCAAAGAAGAGCAGGGAGATCTTCTGGGGTCCTGGCCAACATTTCTCCCTCAACCCAACACCACTGTGCTGCAAATCGAGTACACCCTGTGAAGTGCTTTTAGATGTACGAAGATATGAAAATGACAGACCGGCAAAGACCAGCTGGTCCATCACACCTGTCCCATACAGTCACGGTGCAACTGAGAATCCCCAACGCCCCCCAGCCACCAGTAGCTGCGTAATCTCCTGGGAGAGGCAAAAAAAGGCAAGGCCAATTCAGGGAGCACAAAATCTGGAAAATTCCTCTCTGACCTCCAAATGTGATCAAAATGAGTTCCAGGACCCCCTCAGTGACCGTGAGACACCTTGCCAAAGCCCCACCTACTTTCTGTACATCAAAGGAGATTGGCTAGTAAAGAAAGAACTTGCATTTATATAGCGCCTTTCACAATCTCCAGACATTTCAAAGCGCTTTACAGCCAGTGAAGTACTATTTTGAAGTGTAGGCACTGTTGTAATGTGGGAAACGCGGCAGCCAATTTGCGCTCAGCAAGCTCCCACAAACAGCAATGAGATAAAATTTTCTGTTTTAGTGATGTCGGTTGAGGGATAAATATTGGCTATATGCAAGTTTTCTTTTTACGAATCCTTATGTACTTTTCTGGCTCCTAGAAGATAATACAGTTCTTCTTGTATAATTTACTTGCAGTTCTTGGCAGACCCACACCTCTCCGTCTCTCATGTCAACTACTCCTTGGATCAGGTAAGCTCATGTTGCAGTACATTGAAGCTGTTCCAGATTCATTGCATGTTTTCGAACGAGGCCCATTAGTGACTTGCAATCTTGCTGAATCGCTTCTGCCGCTTGCAATGTTGAAAGCAAATCTCCCGATTGGACTGCTTACAGACAGGGCAGTGGAGTGTGCAGTCAAGGGATTTGGGTGCAAGCCATTCAGCCCCTTGAGCCTGTTCAGCAAGGATCAGCACAGGTGATAAAGGGAATACTCCATGTGACGTATGTATCACATTTCTAATCAGGACATGCTAGCATAGAATTATTCATTACAATTCCTCCATTCCTTTCTTTCAGAATGCTGTACATGTGTCGGTTATTTTTTTATTCTCTGGATGTGGGCGTCGCCGGCATTTATTGCCCTTGAAGGTGGTGGTGAGCCGCCTTCTTGAACCGCTGCAGTCCGTGAGGTGATTGTTTTTCCCCAGCGGTTGAGTGGCTTGCATTTCAGAGGGCATTGCTGTGGCTCTGGAGTCACACACAGGTCAGACCGGCAGATTTCCTTCCCTAAAGGGCATTTTTGACGACAATCCAGTAGTTTCATGGTCACCGATACGGTTACTGATACTAGCTTTTTAATTCCAGATTTATTTAATTGAATTTAAATTCCCCAGGTGGGATTTGAACTCATGTCTCCTGGATCATTAGGCCAGGCCTCTGGATTACTAGTCCAGTAACGTAACCACTATGCTACTGTTCCCCTGCATTGTGGAACTACACTACAAGGAACTGGGCTGAGACTACCCAGTCTCATTTCTTCTGTGACACTTGCAGATGACGGGGAGAGGAGCTCTTAACCCCGTCAGTCTGGGCAGACTGAGCCGAGGTGTTCTGATAGAATATTGACCTCTCTTCATGTTTACCTAACAGTTTATTCCTGTTCCCAGTTTCAGCTGCTGTTCCCATCTGTAATGGTGGTGGTTGAGCAAATTAAATCTCAAAAGGTAAGCGTTGGTTTTATGCGATATTTATGATCTAAGTTGTTGCTCAGACGGTTACTGTTCATGGAGCAGGCTGTCTGCCTTTCTCTTGTGGCACCTATTACATGGGATCCAAGCGACGTCATCTCGTTACTGCTTTCTGATTTAACTCGTCTCCTTTCAGCCTTGGTGGTGTATGGACTAGGAATATTTTAGCCAGGGCTCAGTAGTACCATGCTCGCATCTGAATCAGAAGGTCAAAGGTGCTGACTTTCGGATGAAACGTTAAACCGAGGTACCATCTGCCCCCTCAGGTGGATGTAAAAGATCCCATGGCACTATTCGAAGAAGAGCAGTGGAGTTATCCCCAGTATCCTTGCCAATATTTATATGTAGCGAGTTCCACATTCTCACCACTCTCTGGGCAAAGAAGTTTCTCCTGAATTCCCTCTTGGATTTATTGGTGACCATCTTATATTTATGGGCCTCTAGTTTTGGTCTCCCCCACCAGTGGAAACATCTTATCTACGTCTACCCTATCAAACCCTTTCATGATCTTAAAGACCTCTACCAGGTCACCTCTCAGCCTCTCTTTTCTAGAAAAAAGAGCCCCAGCCTGCTCATCCTTTCCTGATAGTTATAACCCCTCAGTACTGGCATCATCCCGGTTCAGTCCCTAGTCTGTGTTGAATTCACTACGCTCGCCCAAGGCAGTATTAGAGGATGTACAGTCAGTCTCTGCCCCTGGGCTCAAGATACTTACTCCTGCTCACTGTGCAATGGCCCTCACTTGAGAGTGCATGCATGTGGATATTGGACGAGGACAGAATCAAGCTCAGTGTGATACCTTACCATGCTTGAATATCATGCTGATACTCAGCATCATTGCTCTTGCCATTTGGAAGCAGTAGAAGAGGCCTGCCGGTGCCCGTGGAACCGTACCCCAGCAAGAGCCGGGAGGAAGGGAGAATAAAATTATATCTTTAAAAATGAGATGGAATATTTTTATCGTAACATTGAATTTTGAGCTGTAAACGGATGGCTACTGGTGCAATAGATAGGTTGGTTTTCACTATGTCTTTGTTTTGCCGCTTTAGATTCATGGCTGCCAACTTCTGGAGACCGTTCACAAACACAGCTGTGGAGGACTTCCGCCAGTCCGCAGTGCATTGGAGAAGTAAGAGAACAGATTTAGTCACGCTCTGTACCACAGGATTCCCGTCACTGTGTAGGGGTGTAACCTTTGCTTCTAAACAACAATCTGTAAACATCAAAAAGCAGTATTTTTTGTTATTAGTAAATTACTCATGGTGTTGCCCATGGTCAGTTAATTTTTTTGGTATACAAGATGGTGACGGAGTTGAGGGAGAGAATGCAGAAACCTGGTCCACAGAGCCCCCTAGTGGCCAGAGCTTGCAACTACACTGTGACAGTTTACATGGCAATTTACAATGGGAAATGTTGACAGAAAAGTGTGACTGAAAATCATGACAGCAGGATGTGCATGTCCTACACAAGATTTTAATACAAAGATATTTCGTTTTATTGCAAAGATTTCTCAACTTAAAGAAATATTGCTGTGGCATTGGTCACAGAATCACAGAATCCCCACAGTGCAGATAGAGGCCATTTCGGCCCATCGAGCCTGCACCGACACATATCCCACCCTATCCCCGTAACCCCACGTATTTAATCCCCCCTAACACTAAGGGTCAATTTATCATAGCCAAATCAACCTAACCCGCACATCTTTGGACTGTGGGAGGAAACCGGAGCACCCGGAGGAAACCCACGCAGACACGGGGAGAATGTGCAAACTCCACACAGACAGTCACCCGAGGCCGGATTCGAACCCGGGTCCCTGGCGCTGTGAGGCAACAGTGCTAACCACTATGCCACCGTCTTGCCCGTCTTGGTCCTGACACACTCAGGTTTTTTTTGTGACTGTCAGTATGGATGAACAGATTGATGCAGTTGTGGCCTGTGTTTTATCTTTTCTGTTCTTTCTGCTGACAAGCACTTCCCAGACAATTGGACAGGGAGATTACCACCTTCCGGATTTCTGGCAAGGCAACTATTTGTCTGCACCAGCGTTCTTCATAATACAACCCAGGGCCCACTTACAGCCCACCTCTCCCTCCCTTATCTGCTGCCTAGGCTTCCATTCACCGTGAGCCCGGCTGTGGGATACAGCACCACGCCTGCTCTCCTCTCTCTTATTCAGTGAGGGAAAGGAAAAGGGTTGCTGTTAGGAGGCAATGCTATTCCAGCATCTATTTAAATAGATTTAAAGTAATTGGTAGAAGGAATCGAGGGGAGTTGAGGAGAACTTTTTTCACCCAGAGGGTGGTGGGGGTCTGGAACTCACTGCCTGAAAGGGTGGTAGAGGCAGAAACCCTCATCACATTTAAAAAGTACTTGGATATGCACTTGAAGTGCTGTAACCTACAGGGCTACGGACCAAGAGCTGGAAAGTGGGATTAGGCTGGAGAGCTCTTTGCCGGCCGGCACAAACTTGATGGGCCGAATGGCCTCCTTCTGTGCCGTAAACTTCTATGATTCTATTCTATGATTCTATAGAGCCAGTGGAAGGAGCACCATTAAAACTGTCAGTACTGTACTATTTGCCCCTCAACATCACAGTCCAGGTTGGTATATTCCAAATTCAGGAGCTGAGCCATTGGGAACTACATATGCTGCTTTGCTGAGAGTGGTTTTTGAACAATAAACTACTTCAGGCTGTTACCCTTGGGATGGGGCGGGGGACTCCTTCAAGATTAGAAGGAATGTGAGAGCTCAATTTCTAATAATATTTTACATTTTTATTATTGCCTCGCTACAGTATTTACTATCAGCGCTGTCAACAGAAACAGTAGGACAGGAGGATTTTTCAATTAAGAAACCCAAATGAAGGGCCAAGGCTCGTAGTACAGGACGCCATCAAAGTTAAAAAATGTAGGGGAGAAGACAAGAAGTTTCAATTAGGCGATGCCAAGCTTGGCTTTTAAAAGCATTGGGAAAAATGGGAGCTTTGAGGGTGTTCAGGATTAGCGCAGTTCTGATGATGTGGGACAAATGAGTGAAACAAAGGAAAGAGATACATTTATATAGCGCCTTTCATGACCTCGGGACGTCCCAAAGCACTTTACAGCCAATGAAGTACTTTTGAAGTGTAGTCACTATTGTAATGTAGGAGTAGGAGAAGGTTGCACAGGTCTTGATTTACAATGAGAATGAAGTCAGGTGGAAGAGCATATAGAGACTAATATTGAGAGTTTGGGAGGGACGAGCGATAAGCTGAAAGGAGAAAAGACCATAATAGCCTTGATAAAATAGAGAGCTAAGTGTTGGTAAGTAAATTCAGGTATGTGCTGTCCCAATGCAGGATCCTGGCAGTGTGTCACGGTGTGATGTACAAGCAGTTATCTGCGTGGATGCTGCACGGGCTGTTACTGGACAAGTATGAGGAGTTCTTTATCAAGCAAGGGCCTTCCTCTGGCAATGTTAGCACTCAGCCTGAGGAGGAAGAGGAGGAAGATCTGGGAATCCGAGGCTTGACTGGGAAGCAGCTGCGGGAACTTCAAGACCTGGTAAGGACAAGAACAACCAAAAGTAGAGATGACTCCAATGTGTAAAGAAGTCCCAGAAGTTCCTGTAAAGCTGCATGAATGTGCAAGCTGGCACATGGTAATGGTACATTGAAGAAGTGCATTCTTTCATTATCAGCTGCACTCAAATGTTCCAATAGTGTGAAGACCCCACTTTCTCATGGTGTCTTGCGAACTGTTTAAAAGTAGAAACAGGACAAAATCGGTGGAAAAAAATCTGGTGATAAGCAATGTTCCCTCTAATTTTTTTTTTTTAGGTGCGCGACCCCTTTACGTGGCTCATTCAAACTTCCGCGCATGCGCAGTTTCTCCCACTTAAAAGCTGGTGAGCGGCCTGCGCGGGACCCCCCAGACCGTGCAGCTTAGCGGGAACATTGGTGATAACTATAGTCTTCAAGTTAGTCAGTTCTTTCTAAGTGTGTACAATTGTATCTGTACGTGACTTTAGTTAAGATGGTTGAATTTGCTCAGAGCTGCTGTCACCATCAGCACACACTATTTAAAAATATATAATCATTCCAGACTTATTCACTTTAACAACTTGTTTTGCTTCATCCTGCCTTCCTGTTGCATTCTTATTTAAACTGAACGTGTCAGGGACACCGACTTGGAGAAGTTATTCGAGCTGACAGCGCGAAAGGACTGAATTAATCGACGCAGCTGAAGGGGCCCCTCGGTTAATGACCCTATCACCATTGATGTTCACTCAGCCTCCCTCGGTTAGCTGGACTCCTTCGAGGCAGTTGCCCTTGCGTCACCATCCTTTCACCTCTGGGAGCTGGGTTGGAATGCAGCCTAGACTAATGGGGTGGAAAGTCTGATCCGACCGTGAAATGAGTCTGAGCAGTCTTGAGCCAGTTCTTGGTGAGCACTGCCCATGATTTGTCACGAAGCTTTACTTTGTCTCTGGCAAAATTCTACCTTCGCTGGCAATGCTTGAGACGAGGTGCCAAAGTGGAAAAGTGTTGCATTCCCCCCAGTACTGACAGAAGAAAGATTTATGTTTATAACGGACCTTATCACTGCTTTCAAATGCAAAAAAAAGGAAAGACTGGCATTTCTACAGCACCTTTCACGATCTCGGGACGTTCCAAAGCCCTTTACAGCCAATGAAGTACTTTTTGAAGTGTAGTCACTGTTGTAATGTGGGAAACACGGCAGCCAATTTGTGCACAGCAAGATCCCACAAACAGCAATGAGATAATGACCAGTAATCTGTTTTTCCAGTGATACAAAAAGAAAATACTGCAGATGCTGGAAATCTGAAATAAAAACAGAAAATGCTGGAGACACTCAGCAGGTCAGGCAGCATCTGTGGAGAGAGAAACAGAGTTAACGTTTCAGGTCGATGAGGAAGGGTCATCGACCTGAAACGTTAACTCTGTTTCTCTCTCCACAGATGCTGCCTGACCTGCTGAGTGTCTCCAGCATCTTCTGTTTTTTATTTTTGTTTTTCCAGTGATGTTGGTTCACTTCACCCGTCAAGCAGAACAATTTACTTATTGACTGGATAGACTGGGGTTGTTCTCCTTGGAGCAGAGAAGATTGAGAGGAGATTTGATAGAGATGTTCAAAATCATGAGGGGTCTGGACAGAGTAGAGAGAGAGAAACTCTTTCCCATCGGCGGAAGGGTCGAGAACCAGAGGACACAGAATTAAGGTGATTGGCAGAAGATCTAAAGGCGATACGAGGAAAAACTATTTTACTCAGCGAGTGGTTATGATCTGGAATGCGCTGCCTGAAAGGGTGGTGGAGGCAGACTCAATCGTGGCTTTCAAAAGGGAATTAGATAAGTACCTGAAGGGAAATTTCTTTTTAGGGCTATGGGGAAAGGGCGGGGGGAGTGGGACTAGCTGAAGGGCTCTTGCAGAGAGCCGGGCTCGACGGGTTGAATGGCCTCCTACTGTGCTGTAATGATTCTTTGATTCTAAGTTATTATGTAGGCACATGCAGCAGCACAGAAAGATCCCACAAACTACAGTGAGATAATTGCGGGTCTGTTTTTGATGTGGCCGTTTGAGAGAGGAGTGTTAACCCGTTCGCTGCTGGATGCTAAAGATGCCGTGGCAATATTCGAAGGGCCTCAGTGTTGTTGGTGGGATGTTGCCGTGTACAGATTGGCTGCCGTGTTTGCCTACATTATAACAGTCGCTGCACTTCAGAATAATTAACTGTGTGTTAAAGTGTTTTTGGGCGGTATTTGAGAAGAGAAAGCCTTTCCCTACATTACAACAGTGACTACACTTCAAAAGTACTTCAGTGATTGTGAAGCGAAATGGGACGTCCTGAGGACCTGAAGGTGCTTGTATAAATGCAAGTTCTCTCGCTGCATAAGTTCTCCACAAGGGGAGCATCATGATTATTTGCCCCATCTACAAGGCACAAGTCACGGAATACTCTCCACTAGCCTGGATGAGTGCAGCTCTAACAGCACTCCAGAAACTCGACACCATCCAGGACAAAGCAGCCCGCTTGATTGGCACCCCATCCACCACCTTAAACATTCACTCCCTCCACCACCGGCGTACCGTGGCTGCAGTGTGTACCATCTACAAGATGCACTACAGCAACTCGCCAAGGCTTCTTCGGCAGCACCTCCCAAACCCGCGACCTCTACCACCAAGTTGTTGTAGAAGGACAAAGGCAGCAGGCGCATGGGAACACCATCACCTCCAAGTTGCCCTCCAAGTGACCCACCATCCTGACTTGGAAATATATCGGCCGTTCCTCCATAGTCACTAGGGTCAAAATCCTGGAACTCACTCCCCAACAGCACTGTGGGAGCACCTTCACCACACAGACTGCAGCGGTTCAAGAAGACGGCTCACCACCACCTTCTTGAGGGCAACTAGGGATGGGCAATAAATGCTGGCCTTGCCAGCGATGCCCACATCCCATGAATGAATTTAAAAAAAATGGACTTGTATTGTATGAAGATATTTAGTTGATTGATCAGTGCACGAAGTGCTGACTACTTTGTATATTTCTGATAGCGGTTAATTGAAGAGGAGAGCATGTTGGCTACGTCCCTGAAGCAGTTTTCACTGCGAGCTGAGATGCTGCCCTCGTACATCCCCGTGAGGGTGGCAGAGAAGATCCTGTTTGTGGGGGAGTCCGTGCAGATGTTTGAGAATCAGAACATGAATCACACTCGTGCAGGTAGGGCTCAGTGTTTGGCGTTTTCCCGATCCCTCAGTGGGTCACCACAGCCCCCACCCTGCCACGCCAGGCTAGGAAAGTCACCGGTTCGATCCCTGATCCTGTGCGGGGACAGCTGGTCTCTAGCCGAGTGCATTACAATCAGCCTCAATGTCATTGAGCTGAAGAAGGGGAGGGGTTTAAAAAAAAAAAATCAGCCAGGATTCCTGCTCCTGATTATTGTCCAGTGACTCCTCCTGGAAAGTGCACGTGTGGAGGTTGGGCAAGAGCAGGATTGGGTTTGGCTGTGATGCCCTCCACAGTTGAATAGTGCGGCAAGCCACTCTTGTCTAGACTGAAACATGAAAACAGGCCCCTTGGACGAGGGGTTTGTCACTGTTTGATACAACTGAGTGGCTTGTTAGGCCACTCCAGAGGGCAGTTAAGAATCAATCATGTTGGTGTGGGACTGGAGTCACATATAGGCCCAGACCGGGTAAGGACGGCAGGTTTTCTTCCCTAAAGGACATTGGTGAACCAGTTGGGTTTTTACAACAATCTGACAATGTCATGGTCACTTTTACTGATGCCAGCTTTTTATTTCCAGATTTTTACAATTCTAATTCTCAACCTGCCCATGGTGCGATTTGGAACTCCCGTTTTCTGCATTTACTAGTCCAGTAACATAACCACTACACTAGGAGATTGAATTCAATAATTACTGTCATTTGTGAGCTGGCAGCAAAGATCATGACCACGTGAATTGTCATAAAAACTCAACTGGTTCACTAATGTCCTTCAGGGAAGGACACCTGCCGTCCTTGCCCGGTCTGGCCTATAGGTGACTCCAGTCTTAGACACTATGTGGTCTCGCAAGCCACTCGGTTGTAAAAACAATTTCTACCACTACCACCCTCTCAGAGCACCGAGGGGTGGACAGTAGGTGTGGCCTCGACAGTGTTGCCCACATCTCAAGGGCAAGTTTAAATTAAAAAAGCATCGGTGAGTTTGGGAGGAATCGGTGGAGGGGATTGGCAGCAGATCCTTATTATTTTAGATCGAAAACTGCTAATTCTGGAATGAGAAACAGAAAATGCTGGCAGCGTGTAGTAATTTAACTGGCTAACACTTTGAATATGACACAACTTATTTGCAATGAATAACCTGAGTTCGAGATATTTTCCGAAAACTTGCAGTACCAAATTGGTTAAATTAAATCAAATTTCTCATTTAAGGAAGAAAGACTTGCATTTCTATAGCGCCTTTCAGCACCAGACGTCCCAAAGCGCTTTACAGCCAATGAAGTACTTTTTGAAGTGTAGTCATTGTTGTAAAGTAGGAAACGCGGCAGCCAATTTGCGCACAGCAAGCTCCCACAAACAGCAATGTGATAATGACCTGATAATCTGTTTTTTTAGTGATGGGATAAATATTGGCCCCAGGACACCGGGGAGAACTCCCCTGCTCTTTGAAATAGTTGAGAGGTCGCACAACACCAGGTTATAGTCCAACAGTTTTATTTGAAATCACAAGCTTTCGGAACTATCGCTCCTTCCTCAGGTGAAGTAAATTGGATACAGAATCGTCAGAGCATATATAGATGGAAAAAAAAGCATGTGTACTTTACAATTGCAGACCAATAAATTAAATCATCCTGACTATCTGCCGAGGTGTGATAAAGTTAATTAAGTCAGCCAGGAAGGTACCACATCAAAAGACATAGCAAGATACAACTGAGACAATGAGGTGAAGTCGCAGGGGTTCTAACGTGTCAAAAGCTGCCGTCTGTATGTAAAACGAAAAGCTTTAAAAAAAAAAATTTACTTTTTTACTGGGAAAATTTTTACTTTTTTACTGGGAATCACATCTGTGAACAAGCTAACGACGACTCGAGTCCGGATCACGTCATGTATCGTGACATAAACCCAAGATCCCGATTGAGACCGTCTTCATGAGTGCAGAACTTGGCTATCAGTTTCTGCTCGATGATTTTGCGTTGTCGTGTGTTTCTAAGGTTGCCTTGGAGAACGCTTACCCGCAGATCCGAGGCTGAATGTCCTTGACTGCTGAAGTGTTCCCCGACTGGGAGGTAACAATCCTGCCTGGCGATTGTTGCGCGGTGCTCGTTCATACGTTGTCTCAGTGTCTGCATGGTCTCGCCGATGTACCATGCCGCGGTGCATTCTTTCCTGCAACGTATGAGGTAGACAACGTTGGCCGAGTCACATGAGTATGTACCATGTACCTGGTGGGTAGTGTCCTCACGTGTGATGGTGGTATCTGTGTTGATGATCTGGCATGTCTTGCAGAGTTTGCCATGGCAGGGTTGTGTGGTGTCGTGGTCGCTGTTATCCTGAAAGCTGGGTAATTTGCTGCGAACGATGGTACTTCTGAGGTTAGGCGGCTGTTTGAAGGCAAGTAGTGGAGGCGTGGGGATGGCCTTAGCGAGGTGTTTGTCGTCATCGATGACATGTTGAAGGCTGCGAAGAACATGTCGTAGTTTCTCCGCTCCGGGGAAGTACTGGACGACGTAGGGTACCCTGTTGGTTGTGTCCCGTGTTTGCCTTCTGAGGAGGTCTATGCGATTTTTCGCTGTGGCCCGTCGGAACTGTCGATCGAACTTTGAAATAGTGCCATGGGATCATTTGCGTCCGCCTGAGAGGGCAGACGGTAGCATTGCCGATGTTTTGTACCTGCCCACCAAGCCTGTTAACGTTGTACTTTCCGTGTGTGTTCCGCAGGGTCCATTTTAAAGAACCAGGAGGATGCGTTTGCAGCAGAACTGCATATGCTCAAACAACAGCCTCTTTTCAACCTGGTGGATTTTGAAAATCTGATAGATCGGATCAGAAGTACAGTGGCTGAGGTAAGAAAGGGTGGAACGCACCGTCAAAAGTAATTGGGACGGTTGGTGCAGTGGTACAGGTCGGGGAAGGTGTCCCATCTGCTCCCTGGCCTGCGCTGTATTACCTGGTCACAGCAGATCAGCAGTTTGGCCACTGCTGCTGACCTCTGTGCTCCTGGGTCAAGGCAGGGTAAAATTAGCCAGGTTTCACTCGCCTCATTCCTATCCAGAGGTCTCTGCAACAGAGAGAGTCTTTCCTGGGATTTTGGATGGGGATGGAATTGGGCTTCACAGAATCACAGAATCCCCACAGTGCAGATCGAGGCCGTTTCGGCCCATCGAGCCTGCACCGACACATATCCCACCCTATCCCCGTAACCCCACGTATTTAATCCCCCCCTAACACTAAGGGTCAATTTATCATAGCCAAATCAACCTAACCCGCACATCTTTGGACTGTGGGAGGAAACCGGAGCACCCGGAGGAAACCCACGCAGACACGGGGAGAATGTGCAAACTCCACACAGACAGTCACCCGAGGCCGGATTCGAACCCGGGTCCCTGGCGCTGTGAGGCAACAGTGCTAACCACTATGCCACCGTGTTGCCCGGCTTGGCTACAATGGCCCCACAATCAGTTTTATGGTCATGCTTGAAGAATGGCTACTTGGTGTACTGGAGGGCTGCCTGCTATTGGCTGTGGGACCATACCTCAGCAGGGAGTTGGTGCCTTCAGGAAAGTGGGGGGTGGGGGGAAGAATTTAGGCAGGTAGTTGGGCTGAGGTTGTGTCTCTGTTCCTGTGGCACCTACAGCAGGTGCTGGTGTCCTCCCACAGTCCATCAGCGATCAGATGGTTGCTTCAGACTTTTGAATGACCCTGTGTTTCTCTTTGTGTTTAACCAGCATCTGTGGAAGTTGGTGGTGGAAGAGGCAGGACTGCTGGGACAACTTAAGGTGAGACTGACTAGCAGTCAGAAATTCAGTTTGTCTGTTGTTCTTAATCGCACTGAGTTTAAAAGATCCCAAAAGAGGGTCAGTTACTGGCCTTTCGCTCGGACTTGTGTTCCAAACCAGTCTGCTGGCTGTAAGGGCCTTGCACAACAGTAATTATAAAAAGAAAGAAAGACTTGCATTTCTATAGCGACTTTCATGCCCTCAGGACGTCCCAAAGCGCTTTACAGTCAACGAAGTACATTTGAAGTGTAGTCACTGTTGTAATGTGGGAAACACGGCAGCCAGTTTGTGCACAGCAAGCTCCCACAAACAGCAATGTGATAATGACCAGATAATCTGTTTCAGTGATGGTTGAGGGATAAATATTGGCCAGGACACCGGGGAGAACACCCCTGCTCTTCTTCGAATAGTGCCATGGAATCTTTTACGTCTACCTGAGAGGGCAGACGGGGCTTCGGTTTAACGTCTCAACCGAAAGACGGCACCTCCGACAGTGCAGCACTCCCTCAGTACTGCAATGGAACTGTCATTGTATGTGAAGTACTTTGAGATGCTGTGACATGATGCGGTGCTATATAAATGCAGGATTGCACTGTTTGTATATTAGGTTACACGAGTTTGAGCAGTCTCGATCTTCTTAATAACAAAGCTACCCTAATTCAATTCAACATTAATTATATAAAGGAAAATTCTTTCTGTATAAAGCACTGAGTTGCCGTTCCCACTCAAAGCTGTCAGAAGCTGGCTGGTGGAGGAAATGGAAAAATATCACACTGTTGCAGTAAGGGGAATGCCCTGAGGTCGCAGCTGAGGCACATTGGGCGAGCTTTACTCTGCATTTAATAATGATGCTGGGAGTACTTGATGCACCGGATGACTGGAAAGAAAGAAAAAAAAGGCTTGCATTTCTATAGCGCCTTTCACGACCACCAGACGTCCCAAAGCGCTTCACAGCCAATGAAGTACTTTTTGAAGTGTAGTCACTGTTGTAATGTAGGAAATGCGGCAGCCAATTTGCGCACAGCAAACTCCCGCAAACAGCACTGTGATAATGACCAGATAATCTGTTTTAGTGATGTCGATTGAGGGATACATTTTGGCCCAGGACACCAGGGAGAACTCCCCTGCTCTTCTTTGAAATAGGATCTTTTACATCCACTGAGAGAGCAGGAGGGGCCTCAGTTTAATGTCTCATCCAAAAGACAGCACCTCCGACAGTGCGGCGCTCCCTCAGCACTGCACTGGGAGTGTCAGCCTAGATTTTTGTGCTCAAGTCTCTGGGGTGGGACTTGAACCCACAACCTGCTGACTCAGAGGCGAGGGTGCTACCCTCTGAGCCACGGCTGACACACAGGGAAGTACTGTATTCAATTCCCCAGTTCTAAGGTCCTTCACCTTGTTACGTAGCAAATTCACAAAAGCTTAAGTTTAAAAAAATGGAGAATTAGCTGTTTCTGTTGATGGAGCTATGGTGCTGCAAATTAGATGCAGTTGGAATGAGAAGCCACTGCCTGCAATAATGCCCAGTATTTATTAATATCTGAAGTGGATGCAAAGCTTTCACTGTATTTACACCAAATGTGATGTTTATTTCACGGCTACATTTTCAGCTCTCACTTGATGCTGAACCTTTAGGGTTATATAAATGTGAC
This sequence comes from Squalus acanthias, assembly GCA_030390025.1. NCBI lineage: Eukaryota > Metazoa > Chordata > Chondrichthyes > Squaliformes > Squalidae > Squalus > Squalus acanthias. The sequence continues at coordinate 40,554 of JASTWF010001260.1, read as the reverse complement.
ACATTGTTGACTGTTTTGTTCTCCTGCATCTATGCAAATAATTTTTTTCCAAAAAGCCCTTGCACTTTCAACGCCCACAATTAAACCTTTTATTTCTCAATTCAAAAGTATTCAAGTACTTACCAAGACATAACATTGTCTTTCCTCCATCCCTAACTCGCCCCAACAGCTGCTGAAACCCTCATCCACGTCATTATCAGCTCCTGGCTTGACTTCTCCCAACACTTTCCTCACCGGTCTCTCCCAGATACACGCTGCACAACCTCATCCAGGGACCTGCTGCACACGGCCCATCCCCTAACAAGTCCCGCTGGCCTCTCTACCCCACCCCTCTCCAAGAAAGAAAGAACTTTCATTTATATGTTTTGTTTTATAAGGCTAGAACGTCCTGAAGCGCTTCACAGCCATTGAAGCGTGGTCACTGCTGTAATGTAGGGAGACGCAGTAGCCAATTCGCGCACAGCATGGACAGCAATGAGATAAATGTCCAGATAATACTTTAGTGATGTTGGTTGAGGGATAAATATAGGCCCAGGACACTGGGGAGAACTCCCCCTGCCCTTCTTTGAATAGTGCCATAGGATCTTTTACATCCACTTGAGTGGACAGACGGGGCCTCGGTTTAATGTCTCATCCGAATGACGACACCTCCGACAGTGCAGCACTCCCTCAGTACTGCCCCTCCGACAGTGCAGCACTCCCTCAGTGCTGCCCCTCCGACAGTGCAGCACTCCCTCAGTACTGCCCCTCCGACAGTGCAGCGCTCCCTCAGTGCTGCACTGGGAGTGTCGGCCTGGATTATGTGTTCAAGTGTCTGGAGTGGGGCTTGAACCCAGAGGTGATTGTGCTACCACTGAACCCAGGATAAGATTGAACTCATTCTTTCCAACGACCTCGGAACTATGGCACATCCCTCTGTCTTCCCTTTTTGCTACAACCTACAGGCTATTCATACTCTAGCAAGGCGCTAACTAACCGCTACCGCAGCTCCTCTTTTCAACGTTGGTGTTGTCCTGTACTTTGGGCCTTGGCCCTTCACTTAGGTTCCTCAAAAAGAAATGCCCGACTTGTCATTATGGAGAGGACTAAAGATCAATACTGAGCCATTTGTCTTCCTTTTCCTTGTATTGGTAAAATCAAATTAAAAGCCATTGACTAACGGGTATGGGCTTGCACTAAATACTGTTGGATCTGTCCTGGGCTGTTTTTTTTTCCAGATAATCAAAGATTTCTACCTGCTGGGTCGAGGGGAACTCTTTCAGGCTTTCATCGACAGCGCACAGCATTTATTAAAGACCCCACCAACTGCGGTCACTGAACACGGTAAAGTGAGATTACTAACGGAGGGAGGGAGGGGATGCCGGTGTCGGGAGCAGAATTCTAGTGTTAACAGTTACGTTTCTGAATACCGGTGGGGATGATTTCCTCGCCACTGTGTGTAGCAACTGTGAAATCACAATTTCAGTAGACGTACTGGCCAGAGGAAATCTTCCTGCATTTCTTTACAATGTTGCGACACATTGAAATGAGAGAAAATCATCCCCACAGGTACCTTGTCAAAGAAATGTAACGGCGTTCACATGATTAGAGCTCCAAATATGTCACCCTGCAGGCTCCTTCTCTTCCCTTCCTCTACTCATTAAATCTGAGATCAGTAGATCGCCAAGATTATTAAGGGAATATGGAGCCAAGGCGGGTGGATGGAGTTAGGATACAGATCAGCCATAATCTCATTGAATGGGGGAGCAGGTTTGAAGGACTGAATGTTCCTACTTGCTGCATGAATTCGAGACCTTTTGGACTGTTTCCTTCTCAAACTAATTTTCCCCCAGGGCCTCAACACTGTGGAACCCAGGATTCACTTGGTCACCATTTCCTGATTTATCTCATCAGATTTATGTGCCTTCAAACTCTGCAAGTCCTCCTCTTTGGCTTTCTGCCTTTCTCCACACCATCAGAAGCCTCCTCAAAAGCCTACCTCCTTGACCATGCCTGCAGTCACCTCGTCAATCTCTTCCTCCACTGCTTTTTGGTGTCTGTTTTTACCTCCTGTGAAGCATTGTGGAAAAATTTAAAGGAACTTTATAAATGTATGTTGTTTTCTCCTGCTCTGATGCTTTCACCTAGATCTCTCTAGAAGTCTGTGACTAGGTGCTTTTATATTCTTCGGCCGTTGGCTCCAGTAAGAACATAAGAGTTAGGAGCAGCAGTAGGCCATACGGCCCCTCGAGCCTGCTCCACCATTCAATAGGATCATGGCTGATCTTTGACCTCAACTCCACTTTCCTGCCCGATCCCCATATCCCTTGGTTCCTCTTGAGTCCAAAAATCTATCGATCTCGGCCTTGAATATACTCAACGACTGAGCCTCCACAGCCCTCTGGGGTCGAGAATTCCAAAGATTCACAACCCTCTGAATGAAGAAATTCCTCCTCATCTCAGTCTTAAATGGCCGGCCCCTTATCCTGAGACTGTGCCCCCTAGTTCTAGACTCTCCAGCCAGGGGGAAAACAGCCTCTCAGCATCTACCCTGTCAATCCCCCTCAGAATCTTATGTTTCAATGAGATCACCTCTCATTCTTCTAAACTCCAGAGAGTATAGGCCCAATCTACTCGATCTCTCCTCATAGGACAGCCCTCTCATCCCAGGGATCCCAGTAGGATGGGTCTCTCCCAGCTGGTGGCCCACATCGATACAGACCAGGTCTCTCTGGGGCTAATAGACCCTCGACTGCCGCAGCTTCTGTGACGCCATGGCGCACGTATTCTGCTCATTGTTTTCCATGGCGCAGCCCCTAGACGCGTGGAACTGAGGTTGTACCTCCGACCTTCTGGTCTGTATGACTCAGCCCCACAGCTTTCACTGTCGGGTTCCGGCTCGAATTAACTTGTGAGACATCAGTTCATTTATTACTGTATTAGTCAAAAGTCCATGTGAGCTTAATTACACACTACATTAATAGACCTATTCTGGTACAAGCTGTAAATAAGCAGTTGACTGCATACTAAGGCTTGGGACACTGCTGGGTTTGGATGCTTCTCCTGTTCTCCCGAAGTGACACATTTCAAGAGCTTTTTCCTTTTTTTTTTAATACCCATTTCATTGCCCATCTATGGTCATGCTTGTGACTTCTACAATTCATTTAAGTCAACAAGAGTTTCAGCTTACAACCCTTAGGTCATTGCGTTTAACTTTTGTTGAACACTTACGGACCCCTTAGATTAACAAACAGATTGCTGAATATAAATGATTATCGAGGCTAGGACCTCATCCACATCCTGTACCATTGTCTGACACCATTACACTCATCTCTTCCTGTCAGCTAGTAAAGCTGCTTCCTGTTTGTTAGCTTTAAGATGGTTTTAATCCTGAATCAAGGATTTCAGAATGACCCACTTCATTTACCCATACTGCTACATTTTATCCTTCTCACAGTTCTTATATTAGAGAAGACTGAGGGGGTGACCTGACACAGTCCTTTAAGATTATGAAAGGGTTTGCTAGGGAAGACGTAGCGAAGCCGTTTCCACTTGCGGGGAAACCAGAACTAGGAGCTATAAATATAAGACAGACAGTCACTAATAAATCCAATAGGGAATTCAGGAGAAACTTCTTTACCCAGAGAGTGGTGAGAATGTGGAACTCGCTACCACAGGGAGTGGTTGAAGCGAATAGTATCGAGGCATTTAAGGGGAGGCTAGAGAAGCACATGAGGGAGAAGGGAATAAAAGGGTGTGCTGATGGGGTGAGATGAAGAGGGGTGGGAGGAGGCTCGTGTGGAGTATCAACCCCGGCATGGACCAGTTGGGCCGAATGGCCTGTTTCTGTGCTGTAAATACCTTGTAGCCATTCTGCCTTAGTTTCAGTTTTAAAAAAACTGCAAAAGCGAAAATATATATACTCCCAACGTTCACTATCAAGGAAGCTGGAGATTAAAAGCTCTAATCTAACTCCTTTTAGATATGACAAAGCAAAAAGGCTGGTTTAATTTCTTACAAACTTTTCTTCCCATCCCCACCCCCTCCCCATCACCACATTACAGATGTCAATGTAGCATTCCAGAAATCGGCACACAAAGTGCTATTGGACGACGACAACCTTCTCCCACTCCTGCACCTCACCGTCGAGTACCATGGCAAAGACCCCAAAGGTAGGAAGAGGCACGCGCCCTCTTGATCTGTCTGGGTAAACCTTATTTAATGTCAAGTCTAGAACTATACAGGACCCGCTTCCAACGGAAGTCCGTCGGTAAGTTGTGGTGGCTGTAGAACCCCGTCTTCTGTGTGTCGCGGGGGCACCAGCACAGGTGCACGCGCCCAGGTTGTTTCAACCTTACAGCTGCGTCTTAACATCTGCCTGCCAGCCCGTCCCTGCAAATGGGCAAACAAGCTGCACCCGTCTGTCGAGCGGAGGGAGCGGGTGGGGTGAAACCACCCCTTACCTCCTTGTTTTGTTTATTTGTGCAGTTCTGCAGTTCTTAATGTTTGTCCAGTTATCCCTCCCCCTCTAAAGGTGGTATCTCCTTGCTGTAGTATGTTACCCCCACACCTCTCCCGGAGGTGGCCTCTCCCTTGTTGATGCGGAGATGCCGGTGTTGGACTGGGGTGGACAAAAGTGAGAAGTCGCACAACACCAGGTTATAGTCCAACAGCTTTATTTGAAATCACGAGCTTTCGGAGCGCTGCTCCTTCGTCAGGTGAAGTGAAGAAATACATATGGGCGCAGCATAAATAGTCAGAGAACAATGCCAGACGACTACAGTTAATCTTTCTAACTGCCCTTTATCACACCTCGGCAGAGGGACAATCACGGCAATCAAATCCAACCAGGTCAGTCAGGAAGACATTACATCAAAGACGACAGCAAAATACAACAAAGACAATGAGGTGGGGTCACAAGGGGTCAAATGTGGCAGCTGCTGGAGTCTGTATGGAAAACAAAAAAATGTTTTACTTTTTTTGCTGGAAATTACAGCAGGCCGCATCTGTGTAGAGAGAACAAGCCAGCGACGACTCGAGTCTGGCATTGTTCTCTGACTATTTATGCTGTGCCCATATGTACTTCTTCACTTCACCTGACGAAGGAGCAGCGCTCCGAAAGCTTGTGATTTCAAATAAAGCTGTTGGACTATAACCTGGTGTTGTGCGACTTCTCACTTTTCTCCCTTGTTGAGGTAGATTTCCACAACTGCCAGTGGTACCTCACCCAAGGGACCTTCCTTCACGTGTGAACCTTGACCATGAGTGTTGGTACACTATTTTTTAGCATGAGAGGCATCGAAGTCGAGTCTGACCTCGCCCTCACACGATGTACAGATATGTCCGCTTTCCAGCGGGGTTTACTGAGTACTTATCTCAATTATTCAAGTGAGTTATGTGCTGAATTAAAATAGATCGTATTGACAATGGCGTTAATTTTGTACTCGATTATATTTTTCCTGTCAGTTTATTGTCTTTTTGCCCCCCCCCCACCTCCTATTCAACACAGATACATCACAAAGCCGCGATGTGTCTCTGCGGGAATCTTCCCCCCGTGAAGCCCCTACTTCCGGCTGGTCTGCTCTGGGACTGTCGTACAAGGTGCAGTGGCCTTTGCACATCCTGTTCACTCCTGCCGTGCTGGAAAAGTAAGTTTACTTTGTGCATTCATTTTTATTTTTTGCTGTTGCAAATTTGTTTAAAGAGTATTTCCAGTTTCTTCACCGTTTCTCCCCCTCTCCACTGAGCGGCAGTGGCTGTTGCACGGGTCGCAAGTCATCTCTACCAGCAGCTCTTCAGTACGTCGCCCAAGGTGTGTCAGCCTGGGCAGCGAGCGTGTCAGCAGACAATTTTTTTGAATTCATTCACGAGATGTGGGCGTCTCTGGCAAGGCCAGCATTTATTGTCCATCCCTAGTCGCCCTCGAGAAGGTGGTGGTGAGCCGCCTTCTTGAACCGCTGCAGTCCGTATGGTGAAGGTGCTCCCACAGTGCTGTTAGGGAGGGAGTTCCAGGATTTTGACCCAGTGACGATGAAGGAACGGCCGATATATTTCCAAGTCAGGATGGTGTGTGACTTGGAGGTGGTGGTGTTCCCACGCGCCTGCTGCCCTTGTCCTTTTAGGCGGTAGAGATCGCGGGTTTGGGAGGTGCTGCCGAAGAAGCCTTGGCGAGTTGCTGCAGTGCATCTTGTAGATGGTACACACTGCAGCCACGGTGCGCCAGTGGTGGAGGGAGTGGATGTTTAAGGTGGTGGATTGGGTGCCAATCAAGCGGGCTGCTTTGTCCTGGATGGCGTTGAACTTCTTGAGTGTTGTTGGAGCTGCACTCATCCAGGCAAGTGGAGAGTATTCCATCACACCCCTGACTTGTGCCTTGTCGATGGTGGAAAGGCTTTGGGTAGTCAGGAGGTGAGACACTCGCCACAGAATACCTATTGAACTGTGGAGGGCATTGCAGCAGAGCCCGTTCCTGTCCTGACCCAGCATTTGCACGTATGCTTCCCAGCACTGACTTACTTTTCCCTTCCTAACCAGGCATAGCTGAGGCCAGTTGGAGAATTTCTACTGTTGCTGTGGTTGAGAGCAACTCACTCAGCACAGACAGTGAATCAACACAAACCGAACATGCTGGAAATGCTCAGCAGGTCAGGCAGCATCTGTGGAGAGAGAAACAGAGTTAACGTTTCACGCTGGTGACCCTTCATCAGAACTGAAATAAATTACCGATGTAACCGGTTTTCAGCAAGTGCAGGTGCAGAGAAAGGGGGGGAAGGAGAGAACAAACGGGAAGGACGGTGAAAGGGTGGATTTACTCCTGTTTTAGTGATGTAGGTTGAGGGATGAATGTTGGCCAGGACATCGGGGAGAACGCCCCTGCTCTTTTTCAAAATAGTGCCGCGAAAATCTTTTACGTCCACCCGAGAGGGCAGACGGAGATTCAGTTTAACGTCTCATCCGAAAGACGGCACCTCCGACAGTGCAGCACTCCCTCAGTACTGCCCCTCCGACAGTGCGGCACGCCCTCAGTACTGCCCCTCCAACAGTGCGGCACTCCCTCAGTACTGCCCCTCCGACAGTGCGGCACGCCCTCAGTACTGCCCCTCCAACAGTGCAGCGCTCCCTCAGTACTGCCCCTCCGACAGTGCGGCGCTCCCTCAGTACTGCCCCTCCGACAGTACTCCGCTCCCTCAGTACTGACCCTCCGACAGTGCGGCGCTCCCTCAGCACTGCCCCTCCGACAGTACACCGCTCCCTCAGTACTGACCCTCCGACAGTGCAGCGCTCCCTCAGTACTGCCCCTCCGACAGTGCGCACTCCCTCAGTTCTGCCCCGCCGACAGTGCAGCACTCCCTCAGTACTGACCCTCCGACAGTGCGGCACTCCCTCAGTACTGCCCCTCCGACAGTGCAGCGCTCCCTCAGTACTGCCCCTCCGACAGTGCAGTGCTCCCTCAGTGCTGCATTGGGAGTGTCAGCCTGGATTATGTGCTCTGGAGCGGGAGAGATTTGCAGGAGCGTCAGGTTGAGCTGCGATCTGCATGCGTTTCTCACTTGGTCTCTCGTTCTCTCTCTCTCTCAGGTACAACATTGTCTTCAAGTACCTGCTGAGTGTGCGGCGGGTGCAGGCGGAGCTGCAGCATTGCTGGGCTGTGCAGATGCAGCGGAAACATCTCAAATCCAACAAGACAGACGCCATCAAATGGAGATTGAGGAACCACATGGCTTTCCTCGTGGACAACCTGCAGTACTACCTACAGGTAACCGGGAATAAACAACCGCCTTCAGCGCAATATGTTACCGGGGCTCCAAGGGTTAGATTATGAGGAGAGGTTACGTAAACTAGGCTTGTATTCTCTGGAATATAGAAGGTTAAGGGGTGATTTGATTGAGGTTTTTAGGATTTTGAAAGGAATTGATAGCGTAGGTAGAGAGAAACTTTTTCCGCTGGTGGAGAGTCTAGGACAAGGGGACATCACCGTAAAATCAGAGCCTGGCCATTCAGGAGAGAATTTAGGAAACACTTCTTCACACAAAGGGTGGTAGAAGTGTGGAACTCTCCCACAAAAAGCAGTAGATGCTGGGGGTCAATTCATAATTTTAAGTCTGAGATCGCTAGATTTTTGCTGGCCAAAGGATGTGGAGCCATGGCGGGTGGATGGAGTTAAGATACAGATCAGCCATGATCTCATTGAACGACGGAACAGGCTCGAGGAGCTGAATGGCCTCCTGTTCCTATGTAATATAAATCCTGTGCCCTTGCATCATGTGGAAAATGTTTTGCACCATTCCATGTATTTTTATTTACACACGCTTGATTTTCATTTTTCTTTTCCGTGACTGTAGCTAAGAGGTTGCAGGTCCCGCCATGGCCTCTAATATTGTTACAGTGTCAAGCATTGAATGGAAAGGGGGGTATGTGTGTATAAGGGGTAGTATTATTTATTAAAAGTACTCCCCTATGCTGGAAAAAGATTCTCGAGACTTGTTTCTTTAGTCAATTTTTATGACCTTCTGGGATGCTCGTGAGGGTCAGCCTCCCCTCCCTGGCAGCCTGTTCTGTGCTTTCGCTGGGAATATCCTGGAGCGGCTCGCTAAAGGGCCTGGAAAATCGTACTGAGGGAGCGCTGCACTGTCGGAGGTGCCGTCTTTCGGATGCGACGTTAAACCGAGGCCCCTCCGTGGCCACTATTCAAAGAGGAGCAGGGGGAAGTTCTCCCCGGTGCACTGGCCAATATTTATCCCTCAACCAACATCACTAAAACAAATTATCTGGTCGTCATCACATTGCGGTTTGTGGGATCTTGCTGTGTGCAATTTGGCTGCCGCGTTTCCTACATTACAACAGTGACTGCCCTTCATAAAAGTACATACGAGCAACGACGGACAGGTAAAGACCCTCTGGCCCATCCAGCCTGTCCCACACAATTGCGACACCCGGCGTATCACAATATCCCACTCTCCACCCCACCCGAAACCATGTGATCTCCTGGGAGACGCGAAAAAACAGATTAAAAAGCCAGGCCAATTTGGGAGAGAAAAAAAATCTGTGAAATTCTTCTCTGACCCGTCCAGGTGAGCAACACTAGTCCAGGAGGTCACTCTGGCCCTGAAGTACCTTCCTTTTTGTAAGAGGTGGTGTGCACCCCAGCCAGAAGCAGGTGAATGGCTGTAAAGCACGTTGGGAGGTCCTGAGGTGGTGAAAGGCGCTATATAAATGCAGGTTCTTTCTTTCGAAACTCTTGCTGGGATGGAGAGTATGGGGTCCCCCAGCTCCAGACTAGCTGTTGGGCTGCTAACAAGTCACGGCGGCCATTGTTTTCCGCCGAGCTGGCACAGGAGACACGAGGACAATCTGCATCGCCTTGGGGATCTTTCACCACGTCAAAGGCGCTAGATAAATGCAAGTTGTTGTTGCATCGGTGACATCGCCAAGTCTATAAAAAAAATGGCAAAGCAAAAATACTGCGGATGCTGCAAATCCGAAATAGAAACAGAAAATGCTGCAAAACACTCAGCGGGTCAGGCAGCATCTGTGGAGAGAGAGAAACAGAGTTAACGTTTCAGGTCGATGAGAGTATTAAAAAATAGGCTGTGCTTTAAATAAAAAGTTCCCCCCCTCTCCACAAAGACTCACCTTTCCCTTCAATCATCTCTGAGGAGAGCTGAGCTTGGCTCCGAGAGTTCTTTAGCTGGAGGTGGGAGCGGGGAGCAGGCAGATGTTGTGTTGTACTTTTTTTTCTGGCATGAGGTTTATTGCAGATTTTCCATTTCCCAAACCAACCATCCTGTGGTCGTGATTGATGATTGATAATTTAGTACCAAATTGGGGGCGGTTTGATTTATTTTTGGTGTGGGAACCTATCAGGATAAGGTGAGTGTGGTAACACAATACAGCTTCCTGTGACTCGAACTTTATTGCATCACTTCCTGTGATTAGTCCAGGATAAATACTGGACTGATCAGTTGGATCCTGGAGAGGCATAGAGTAAGACCTCTTTTGTATGTAGCACCTTTTTAGTTGATTAAAGCTTACTTTAAGTTCACCACGCGTAAGGCTCATTCTTACGACAATTTAATCAACTTTGGAAAACTTCGCACTCAAACTTTTTGGACGAACTCGGAACTAAGGATCCAGGGAATCACCCATCATGGAAAACATCCTTAAACCATCGCGTCTTGACTTGGACCCAAATGCCCCAGCAGCCGGTAAGGTGTGGAAACACTGGTATCGCACGTTTGACAATTTTCTGGAATATTGCAAGGCTGATGATGACTCAAAATTGCGGATACTCATCAACTGTGTTACCCCGAATGTATTTCAGTATGTGGAGGAATGGGACAGTTACGAGGAGGCAATTCGGACGCTTAAGAGACTATATACTAAGACACCGAATGAGGTCTATGCCAGACATCTACTAGCTACAGCCCAACAAGGGCCGGAGGAATCCATTGATAAATTCCTCCAAGAGCTTCGCAGACTTAGTATGGACTGTAACTTTCAGGCGGCCTCAGCTGAGCTGTACCGTGAAGAAATGATCCGTGATGCTTTCATCTGCGGGCTTGCCTCCCCATTTATACGCCAGCGTCTACTGGAAAGTAAGACACTTGAGCTTCAGAGAGCTTATGACATGGCTTGCTCTCTAGATCTGGCAAAAAGAAATGCAGACCTTTATACAGTGCCCAGACCTCGGTCTGCTGCCTTAACTACAGTCAGGCAATTTAAGAGGCCACAGGTGAACTCTATTAGGGAGGTCTTTATCCCTGACGATCAATCTGATGACTTCACTGATGAAGAGGATGATGACCCCACTGTGGCAGCCTCTTGGCAATCTAAGAAATGCTTCTTTTGTGGTGATGAGTTTCACCCTCGGAAATTCTGCCCTGCTCGCAATGCGTTTTGCAGTCATTGCAACAAAAAGGGTCATTTTGCAAACCTTTGCAAAATCAAGAGCCTCTACGAGGGCTTATCAAGCTAAGTCCTACCGAACTGCCCCGGTAAGGGCCTATCAAGATGTTCCGGCTAACATCTATCGTGCTTCCTCTCGGGTTTCCTCTCGAAGAAACACACCTAGAGTTTCAGCCACTCTTTGTGCAACGACACCAATTACAGCTGCTTGTCCTCAGAACCTATTCCATGCAGCTACAAAAGCATCAATTAATGGACATACTTTAGATGCCTTAATTGACTCAGGTAGTACTGATAGTTTCATTAGGGAACAGATTGTTGCAGAGTTAAAGCTACATGTTTTCCCATCGGACCAGGCAGTTGCGATGGCTCAGTCATCACTTAATACCAGAATTTCTGGCTTTTGTATGGTTGAAATAACACTTAATGGTCACAGGTATCCCTCCACCCGGCTTTCGGTGCTCAAGGATTTATGTAGTGATCTTATCTTAGGGCTGGATTTTCAAAAGCAGCATAAGAAGCTCACCATTGAGTTCGGCGGATCCAAACCTGAACTCACTATTTCTAATATACGACCTCGATTACCGTTCTGTGCATTGTCAGCAGCTTCACTGGATGAACCCTCACTGTTTACCAGTATCCCTCCTCGATGCAAACCGATTATAACAAAGTCACGACGTTTCAGTCAGGAAGATCAGTCTTTTATTGCGGCTGAGATTTCTCGGCTTTTAGCAGAGGATATCATCGAGCCTTGTTCGTCGCCATGGCGCGCCCAGGTCGTTATTGTTAAGAACCCTCTACAACCTCACAAGAAACGGCTGTGCATTGACTATTCACAGACCATCAATCAATATACGGACTTGGACGCATACCCATTGCCGCGCATCGATGATATGGTTAATAAACTGGCTGAGTACACGGTGTTCTCAACATATGATCTGAAAAGTGCCTATCATCAGGTACCCTTGAAGGTCTCAGACAAGCAGTATATGGCCTTTGAAGCCAATGGACGGCTGTATCAATTTCGTCGCCTCCCCTTTGGGGTCACTAATGGAGTGGCTGTCTTCCAGCGAGCAATGGATGACCTGGTCAAACAGGAAGACTTGAAGGATACGTTTCCTTATCTGGACAATATTACTGTCGCAGGTCGCAATCAGCGGGAACATGACGCCAATCTCCAACGATTTTGGGATGCACTCCAACACCGTAATTTGACATTAAATGCGGCTAAATCCATTGAGTCACAACCAACCATCAACATCCTTGGCTATTGTGTGGGCAATGGCATCATTAAACCTGACCCTGAAAGGCTTCGCCCACTCCAAGAACTCCCGCCACCTAAGAATCCGGCCTCCTTGCGCCGGGCCCTCGGCCTGTTTGCATACTATGCTAAATGGATTCCTAACTTCTCGGACCGAATCCAACCTCTACTGAAGGCCAGCACATTCCCACTAGACACAGCGGCTGTTGCAGCCTTTAACCTCCTGAAAAAACAGTTGGAGAAAGCGGCTCTTCACTCCATCGATGAGAGTCTTCCTTTTGTTGTGGAGTGTGATGCCTCGGAGGTGGCGATCTCGGCCACTCTGAATCAGGAAGGTCGTCTGGTGGCATTTTTGTCCAGGACTTTTCAAGGGGCTGAGCTACATTATCCTCCAGTCGAGAAAGAAGCTACAGCCATCATAGAGGCAGTACGGAAGTGGAGTCATCTCCTAGCTCGCCAGCACTTTACCTTAATCACGGACCAGCGATCGGTTGCCTTCATGCTCGATAATCGAAAACGGACCAAAATTAAAAATAATAAAATCCAGCTTTGGCGGCTGGAATTGGCCTCTTTTGGTTACACCATCCACTATCGACCTGGCAAGGAGAATGTGGCTCCGGATACCCTCACACGAGCATTCTGCTCCGCCATGGCACCCTCTACGCTCGTAGACATCCATGATGGGTTGTGTCATCCGGGCGTTACTCGCATGCTACACTTCGTGCGGTCCCGAAATCTCCCATTCTCTACCGGGGATGTAAAGAAGATGTGCTCGGACTGCAGAGTCTGTGCGGAATTGAAACCTCAGTTTTTCCGCCCCTCGGGTGGTATACTCATACATGCGACCCAGCCAATGCAACGGCTTAGCATCGATTTTAAGGGGCCGTTGCCCTCTTCAACTCGCAACACTTATCTGTTGACCATGGTCGATGAGTATTCCCGTTTTCCGTTTGCCTTTCCCTGCCCCAATATGCTGACGACCACGGTTATCAGCTGCCTTGAGCAGGTATTTGCTTTCTGTGGCATGGCATCCTATGTTCATTCGGATCGGGGCCCTTCTTTTATGTCAGGAGAACTCAAGGCATATCTCTCGGAACGGGGTATTGCTGCCAGCAGAACGACGCCTTATCATCCGGTCGGGAATGGGCAAGTCGAGCGTTTTAACGCTATCATCTGGAATGCGGTACGTCTGGCTTTGAGATCTCGGGGCCTACCCAACCAGCAATGGGAAGCAGTACTTCCAGACGCATTACACTCCACACGGTCCCTCCTTTCGACCGCCACAAATACGACGCCTCATGAACGGTTCTTCCGATTTCAGCGTCGCTCATCCTATGGGATATCTCTCCCGTCATGGCTGACTACACCGGGACCAGTGCTACTCCGAAGATATGTCCGGGCGTCTAAGAATGACCTCCTGGTAGATGAAGTTGAGCTCACTGACGTCAACCCTACCTACGCCTATATTCGGTATCCTGACGGTCGGGAATCTACCGTGTCATTGCGGGATCTGGCTCCCTGCCCGCCGAAACATAGAGGGACACCAGGGGATGATATTGTACCAGGCACATCTCTGGGCTCGCCAGGTGCCTCTCATCACGATCTGGATCTGACGCCGGCTGGTACCTCACTCCAGCGTGCCGACCTGGGGCAGACTGACTATGAGCCCGTCGGGGCTCGCACGCGCAGCCACGATCCACCCCGTACCGTACGCTCGGAAACGGATCTGCCACAGCCCTGCCCGACACCCGTTCGGGCACCAGTACACAGTCAGGATCGTCCTGACCCCTCACAGAGCGGGCTGGATCACTCGGACTCTGGTCCACGGCCCGCGGCGGGTAAACGGGCTAGGGGCCCTCTACCGCTACGAGAACCCAAACGGGTGCGGCTCTCCCTCGTCCAGCGGCTACGAAATGGAGGGAGCATCCCGGCCTCCTAATCTTTTGGGGGGGGAGAATGTGGTAACACAATACAGCTTCCTGTGACTCGAACTTTATTGCATCACTTCCTGTGATTAGTCCAGGATAAATACTGGACTGATCAGTTGGATCCTGGAGAGGCATAGAGTAAGACCTCTTTTGTATGTAGTACCTTTTTAGTTGATTAAAGCTTACTTTAAGTTCACCACGCGTAAGGCTCATTCTTACGACAGTGAGCAGCTTACTGAACTTGAGCACGGAATACAAGAACCCCATTAAAAATTCTCCAATCTCAATCTGGATTAAATTACTTCCCCTCAGCCCCCCACAGGAAATATGGAAGAGATGGGCAGAAAAAGTAGTTCATTCTGGATCAGTTGAAAAGTTACTGGTCTGAAGAATGGACAGCCTTTTCCGCCATGGAGGGAGTGCAGCGAAGATTTGCCAGACTGATACCTGGGATGGCAGGAATGACGTATGAAGAGAGATTGGGTCGATTAGGCTTATATTCGCTAGAGTTTAGAAGAATGAGAGGGGATCTCATTGAAACTTATAAAATTCTAACAGGACTAGACAGACTAGATGCAGGAAGGATGTTCCCGATGGCGGGGGAGTCCAGAACCAGGGGCCACAGTCTCAGGATAAGGGGTAAGCCATTTAGGACTGAGATGAGGAGGAATTTCTTCACCCAGAGAGTGGTGAACCTGTGGAATTCTCTACCACACAAGGCAGTTGAGGCCAATTCATTAAATATATTCAAGAAGGAGATAGATATATTTCTTAAGGCTAAAGGGATCAAGGGATATGGGGAGAAAGCAGGGACAGGGTACTGAATTTGGATGATCAGCCATGATCTCATTAAATGGCGGAGCAGGCTCGAGGGGCCGAATGGCCTACTCCTGCTTCTATGCTTCTCTGCTCCTATGCAGCCCCGTGTTCCTAGGGGGGTTGGGACATATTCGAGGGCGGTGGGGGGTTAGTTGAGTACCCGTAGCGATGTATCCTGGCAACCTGGAACTTGTTTGTTTGCCTGAGGGAGTTGGGTTCTTTACTCTCTCTCTCTCTCTCTCTGCCACCCCCAAGTGTTAGCACCACCAGTGACTAGGGAGGGAGGGGCACAGGGTTGCACGGTCTAACAGACAGCGGATGAGCCCAATGGGCTTTTTTCTTACCCTGGCAATTGCAAAATACTGCGGATGCTGGAAATCTGAAATAACAACAGGAACTGCTGGAAACACTCAGCAGGTCAGGCAGCATCCGTGGAGAGAGACCGTCCCTTTTGTTCTTTTCCCCCTTTCCCTCCCCCCTGCACCTGCTTAAAATCTGTTACATCTCTAACTTTTTCCAGTCTGACGAAGGGTCACAGACCTGAAACGTTAACTCTGTTTCTCTCTCCATGGATGCTGCCTGACCTGCTGAGTGTTTCCAGCATTTTCTGTTGTTTTTTCTTATCCTTTTGTTTTGAATGAATTAGATTGGTACATATTGAGCAAAGGGGAGTGAGATATTAAAAGACCTAATTAATTCATCTGAGAATAAAGAAGGAAGTATAGAGATCTTGGGCGCAGAAGTGGAAGTGCATGATTGAGGTAGTCATGAATTACGAGGCGAGATTACACAAACTAGGGTTGTAGAGAGAAACTATTTCCGCTGGTTGGGGATTCTAGGACTAGGGGGCAGAGTCTAAAAATTAGAGCCAGACCTTTGAGGAGTGAAGTTAGGAAACACTTCTACACACAAAGGGTGGTAGAGGTTTGGAACTCTCTTCCACAAATGGCAATTGATGCTAGATCAATTGTTAATTTTAAATCTGAGATTGATAGATTTTTGTTAACCAAAGGTATTAAGGGATATGGGCCAAAGGGATATGGAGTTAGGTCACAGATCAGCCATGATCTCATTGAATGGCGGAACAGGCTCGAGGGGCTAAATGGCCTCCTCCTGTTCCTATATTTATCCCTCAATTAACATCTAAAACAGCTTATCTGGCCATTATCACATTGCTGTTTGTGGGAGCTTGCTGTGCGCAAATTGGCTGCCATGTTTCCCACATTACAACAGTGACTACACTTCAAAAAGTGCTTCATTGGCTGTAAAGTGCTTTGGGACGTCTGGTGGTCGTGAAAGGCGCTATATAAATGCAAGTCTTCTTTCTATTAATGGACGGTGAAAGGAGTGGGCTCCGATGGATTGGATGGTCTTTTTATTCTAAGCTCTCAAAAAAAACCTGCCTGTTATAATAAAAGTATTTTAGTTTTTTGTATATTGGCAGCTTTATCTGTGGCCCCTGACTTCCATATGTGACTGATTTTGTTACACTTATTTCCGCACCTATATAGGGCATGCAGTTCTCCTCAATGCATTGCAGCACTCTGCGTAAGTCTTCCCAACAGGTAGGAGCGGCACGGGCTGCAGAGCGGCATGGACGGAGTCAGTGCTTCCCTCAGGCAAGACACCGCCGTAGTGGCCAAACTGCGAAGTGTCAGGCAGCTCAGAGACCCGGACTTGCAACCACAGAGGTGCAAACTAGACATCTTAGATATAAGGATTAGTTAAGCAAAAGTACTTTAATTCAGTGTAAGCAGGTGTTGAGAATTCAGCAGTTGTTGGAGCAGGGAGGGTATATGGGGGGTTGGGGGGCGGGGTGGCGCGGTGGTTAGTTCGTCTGGTAACGCACTGGTTGACATGCTGGTGTAACATTCCTTTTATGTACTGTTTTAATTCAGAATTTCATGTGAAACCAGAGGGAAGCAGCATCTAGCCATCCCCATACTTCGCATGACCTGTTTAGTTCTCAACCCCCCCGAATATCCCTTCGCACCCTGTAAATATTACACAACGCCTTTCCAGTGGAGCCAATCACTCCCTGACTGCCGGTCTTACTGCGGGGTCGATTCCCTCTCCCAGTTACGCTTTTCCCAGTCTGTAATGCGCCCATTCTAACAATCCCACCAAGGTTTGGGAGATTGTTGCATTCAAAAGGCAGGTGGGCCCATACAGGGTAGGCAAATCTTTCTGTCGTCACTTGTTTTAAACTTTCCGTCAGCTGATTGACACGTGCCCCCTTTGCCCTGTGATTGTTCGTTCAGTTTAACCATTTTGATCCCTGGGTTCCAGGCTACATTCTAATATCGAGGCCCGTTCATCACTCACATCACTCAGCCTGGCAATTTATCTTTTGTTCTCCCCAAGTTTTACACACCAGATTTCACACTTTCTGAGGAATACAAAGCATATTTATTTTTAAAAGAGAGAAAGGAAGGAATCTGGGCATTTTCTGCCAGATTCTGACCTGGAGCCTGAAACTCACAGTTTACTGACTATTAATTGATCGCAACATATTTACAAGTGATCAGAGTTACCTGGCTTCCTATAAGGAGTATTTGACAAATGATCTTAAAGAGAGCCAGTGACTGCCTGTGAGCATCGCAGGAGATGTGTTGGAGCGTGTCTGTTTGTGCATAATATCTCAGATCTTGTATAAAACACTTTAAGCTTTATACAAAACATCAACATATCTCAACCAAATAATTTTTACTGAACTATGCAAAATGAGAGCGAGAGCGCGCCTGGTCTTTCTCCAAAGAGAGGAGCCAGTGAGCTGCCAATCTCGAGCAACAGTAACTAGCCTTGAACTGACTGTAGGATGTGCCTGTTTGGACCATGGCCCCCACAGGGTTGCAGTGGCACAAACAGTACAGGCCAAGTTAGTAGCGACAACATCATGACTGGACCCACAGGCAACGCCACAGGGGAGCGGCTGGTCAGTAGTACAATTCTGCAGAATCATTCCAAGCATTTGCCACGTGGGATCAATGAATGCAGCAAAACGCGGCTTACAAATATTAGAGATGGGCGTACCCCTTTAATTGTATTTGCCATGTCTGTGTGCACATGTTGCAAAAACATCTGGCTGCATGCATACCATTTAATTTTGTTTGCACTGAGTTTCAACCAAAAGCTAAGGGGACGGTAGCATAGTGGTTATGTTAAGGGGCTAGTAATCCAGAGACCCGGAGACATGAGTTCCAATCCCACCCCGGCAGCTGGGAAATTTAAATTCAGTTAATTAAATAAATCTGGAATAAAAAAACAAGTATGAAACTACCGGATTGTCGTAAAAATCCATCTGGTTCACTAATGTCCTTTAGGGAAGGAAATCTGCCGTCCTTACCCGGTCTGGCCTGTATGTGACTCCAGACCCACGGCAATGTGGTCGACTCTTAACTGCCTTCTGAAATGGTGGCTCACCACCACCTTCTCAATGCTGGCCATAAAAAAAAAAAATATTGTGTTGGTACCATTCCTTCTTTGGAAATGCATCATTTAAACTTGAAACCTCTTTGCAAAAATGCCCTGTGGGTAAAATGCATAGTGTGGTACAGAACAGGTCGATCCCAGGTTTGCTCCCCCAGTATTTGCAAGGGTTGGCTGGCGCTCCAATTCACCTCAGCCCCCCTCCCCCTTGAGGAGGGAAATGAAAAGTCTGCTAGGTTTACCACTCCTGATCGCCTCCCCTGGAGTGTGTCTGTGTCTTCTCATCTACTGAGGACTGGATCAGGCTCAGTTGTGAAGCCCCCCCCCCCCCCCCCCGCTTCCTTCACAGTCGAATAGCCTGCTGATGCTCTCTGTTCAGTCCCATGTACAACGAATAGCCACTTGGATGTGTCTCTCATTTCTCTCTCTCAATTTAATCCTTCTTTCCCTCTCTCTATATCTCTTTATACCTGAACTAATCCACCCTCCTTCTCCATCATTCCTCTGTTTCTGTCTCAATCCTTGAATCTCTTTTGTTAAGGAGATAGACTGTTGGTCCCGCCGTTCACCGAGGTCCCAGATGCCCCGTTATCGGCTCGCACTTCCAGCAAGTTACGCCGCAAAATGTTTTTTGAGCTGAAGGTTGCAGGAGAAAGACGCTGAGTTGCCCCACTCCAGCAAGATCCAGCCCAATAATTCAGGAGCAGGAAGTTGCAGTTCTGAGCGGTCACTTTACACTTAATATAATTTTTTCTGTGCCTGCTTAAACCAGAACCTTGCAAAGCTATGTCCAGCAATAGAGTCGAGAGTTGAAATTGCCCCGTACAAACATTAGCCCAAAGCAGATTAGCATCCGGTGCGATTCCGAGTCCCTCGACGTGCTGTGCCTCCAGACCTGCTTTCCCTGGGATGCTAAATGTCGCCCTGTGCCATTCCAGGTGGATGTCCTCGAGTCCCAGTTTTCACAGCTTCTCCAGGAGATAAATTCTATCCGAGATTTCGAGAGCATCCGACTGGCCCACGATCACTTCCTGAGTAACCTGCTGGCTCAGTCGTTCATCCTGCTTAAACCAGTGAGTACACTTTCCATTCAAAGGAAGGAGGTTATGGTAAACCTTTATAAAACGCAGGTTAGGCCCCAGCTGGAGTATTGTGTTCAATTCTGTGCCACCACACTTTAAGAAGAATGTCGAGGCCTTGGAGAGGGTGCAGAGGAGATTTACTGGAATGGTGCCAGGGATGAAGGACTTTAGTTATGTGGAGAAGCTGGAAATGTTTCTCCTTAGAGCAGAGAAGGTCAAGGGGAGATTTGATAGAGGTGTTCAAAATCATTGAAAGAATAAATAAGGAGAAACTGTTTCCAGTGGCAGAAGGGTCAGTAACCAAAGGACACAGATTTACGGTGATTGGCAAAAGAACCAGAGGCAACATGAGGGAAAAAAATGTTTACGCAGCATAGCTGCAATACAGGGCTATGGGGAAAGAGCGGGGGAGTGGGACGAATTGGAAAGAGCCGGCACAGGCACGATGGGCTCAGTGGCCTCCTTCGGCACCGTATGATTCCACTACGGATGCTGGAAATCCGAAATAAAAACAGAGAATGCTGGAATCATTCAGCAGGCCAGGCAGCATCTGTTTACCGAGTTAACGTTTCAGATCGCTGACCTTTCATCAGAACTGGAAGAAGTTAGACATTTAACAGTTTATAAGCAAGTGCAGAGCCAGGGAAAAATGGGGAGGGGGCGGTGAGGAGGAGGAAAGAACAAAAGGGAGAGATTTGTGATGGGATGGAGGGCAGGAGTGATTAAATGGCGAGTTGGGCTGATTTTCGGCTCGTAGTATTCTCTGAGGTGTGCATACACTTACTGAAGCACGAATGTCCCCCTTTGCAATGAAAAGACATCACTTGACTTTGGGATGCTTATTCCCATTCTCTGCAGGTGTTCCACTGTCTGAATGAGATTCTCGAATTGTGCCACAACTTTTGTTCCCTGGTCAGTCAGAATCCGGGGCCACTGGACGACCGTGGTACCTCACAGCTGGATCTTCTCGTAATGGTAAGCCCAGCGACCAACCATCATTCCTTCTGTCTACGTGTGTTACTCCTTGCCTCGGAGCCAGAAGACTTGCTGGGGTTCGAGCCCAGCTCCAGTACTCGAGCACGTGATCCAGGCTGACGCAGTCGGGAGGGAGTGCTGCGCTGTCGGAGGTGCCGTCTTTGTGATGAGACGTTAAACCGAGGCCCCGCCTGCCTGTTCAGGTGGATGTCAAAGATCTCCTGGTATTTGAAGAGGAGCAGGAGGTGTACTGACTAACATTCCCCTCTCCGCCAACACCAGCAAAAACAGACAAACTGATTATTCATCTCATTTGGTGTTCGTGGGATCTTGATGTGCACAATTGTCAACAACATTGACCACTTTAAAAGTAGTCATTGGTTAGGAAGCACCTGAGGATTTATATGAAGGCTAGCTTTCTTTCCCTCTTCTTGCTTCCTGCCTCCCTCCTCTCTTTCCTGCCATTCTCTTTCTCCTTCCAATCTCTTTCTCCTTCCAATCTCTTTCTCCTTCCAATCTCTTTCTCCTTCCATTCTCTTTCTCCTTCCATTCTCTTTCTCCTTCCATTCTCTTTCTCCTTCCAATCTCTTTCTCCTTCCAATCTCTTTCTCCTTCCATTCTCTTTCTCCTTCCAATCTCTTTCTCCTTCCATTCTCTTTCTCCTTCCAATCTCTTTCTCCTTCCATTCTCTTTCTCCTTCCATTCTCTTTCTCCTTCCATTCTCTTTCTCCTTCCAATCTCTTTCTCCTTCCAATCTCTTTCTCCTTCCATTCTCTTTCTCCTTCCATTCTCTTTCTCCTTCCAATCTCTTTCTCCTTCCAATCTCTTTCTCCTTCCATTCTCTTTCTCCTTCCATTCTCTTTCTCCTTCCAATCTCTTTCTCCTTCCATTCTCTTTCTCCTTCCAATCTCTTTCTCCTTCCATTCTCTTTCTCCTTCCATTCTCTTTCTCCTTCCATTCTCTTTCTCCTTCCATTCTCTTTCTCCTTCCAATCTCTTTCTCCTTCCAATCTCTTTCTCCTTCCATTCTCTTGCTCCTTCCAATCTCTTTCTCCTTCCATTCTCTTTCTCCTTCCAATCTCTTTCTCCTTCCATTCTCTTTCTCCTTCCATTCTCTTTCTCCTTCCAATCTCTTTCTCCTTCCATTCTCTTTCTCCTTCCAATCTCTTTCTCCTTCCATTCTCTTTCTCCTTCCATTCTCTTTCTCCTTCCATTCTCTTTCTCCTTCCATTCTCTTTCTCCTTCCATTCTCTCTCTCCTTCCATTCTCTTTCTCCTTCCATTCTCTTTCTCTCCCTTTCTGTCTTTCTCTCTCTCTCTCTCTCTCTCTCTCTCTCTCTCTCTCTCTCTCTCTCTTTCTCGTTCTCTATTTCGCTCTCTCTCTCTCTCATTGGTAGATAGGCCCCAGATTAGTCCACCAGCGATTTGAGAGCTCTGTGAATGAATGGGACGATAGGTTTAAATGTTACTTGTGGCGCTCGAGATTGCATGGCATGCATTTAAAAGCACGGACGATCCTGCTTTAGACTGCAGCTGATTTGCTTTCTGTTTTTGGTGAATCCTAGGGCTTCAGTCGCCAGTCGTCCCTGCTGTTCAAGATCCTGTCCAGTGTTCGCAATCACCAGATTAACGCTGATCTGGCCCAGCTTTTGCTGCGACTCGACTACAACAAGTACTACACACAATCTGGAGGCACGCTGGGCAGGTGAGAGAGCAGGAGAGCCTGCAACAGACAGCACAGCCAGTACTGAGGGAGCAGCAATAGCACCTAGTGGCTAAATACACAGCCTGGTGTAGTACTGTACGAGGGGTTAAATACACAGCCTGGTGTAGTACTGTACTAGGGGTTAAATACACGGCCTGGTTTAGTACTGTACTGGGGGTTAAATACACAGCCTGGTGTAGTACTGTACTAGGGGTTAAATACACAGTCTGCAGTAGTACTGTACTAGGGGTTAAATACACGGCTAGGTGTGGTACTGTGCTGAGGGTTAAATACACAGACTGGTGCAGTACTGTGCTGAGGGTTAAATACAGAGCCTGGTGTAGTACTGTACGAGGGGGTTAAATACACGGCCTGGTGTAGTACTGTACTAGGAGTTAAATACACTACCTGGTGTAGTACTGTACTAGGGGTTAAATACACAGCCTGGCGTAGTACTGTACTAGGGGTTAAAAACACAGCCTGGTGTAGCACTGTACGAGGCGTTAAATACACAGCCTGGTGCAGTACTGTGCTGAGGGTTAAATACACAGCCTGGTGTAGTACTGTACTAGGGGTTAAATACACAGCCTGGTGTAGTACTGTACGAGTGGTTAAATACACAGCCTGGTGTAGTACTGTACTAGGGGTTAAATACACGGCCTGGTGTAGTACTGTACTAGGCATTGAATACATGGCATGGTGTAGTACTGTACGAGGCGTTAAATACACAGCCTGGTGCAGTACTGTGCTGAGGGTTAAATACACAGCCTGGTGTAGAACTGTACTGGGGGTTAAATACACAGCCTGGTGTAGTACTGTACTAGGGGTTAAATACACAGTCTGCAGTAGTACTGTACTAGGGGTTAAATACATGGCCTGGTGTGGTACTGTGCTGAGGGTTAAATACACAGCCTGGTGTAGTACTGTGCTGAGGGTTAAATACACAGCCTGGTGTAGAACTGTACTGGGGGTTAAATACACAGCCTGGTGTAGTACTGTACTAGGGGTTAAATACACAGCCTGGTGTAGTACTGTACTAGGGGTTAAATACACGGCCTGGTGTAATACTGTACTAGGGGTTAAATACACAGCCTGGTGTAGTACTGTACTAGGGGTTAAATACACGGCCTGGTGTAATACTGTACTAGGGGTTAAATACACAGCCTGGTGTAGTACTGTACTAGGGGTTAAATACACAGCCTGGTGTAGTACTGCACTCGGGGTTAAATACACAGCCTGGTGCAGTACTGTACTAGGGGTTAAATACACAGCCTGGTGTAGTACTGTACTAGGGGTTAAATACACGGCCTGGTGTAGTACTGTACTAGGGGTTAAATACACGGCCTAGTGTAGCACTGTACTAGGGGTTTAATACACGGCCTGGTGTAGTACTGTACTAGGGGTTAAATACACAGCCTGGTGTCGTACTGTATTCGGGGTTAAATACACGGCCTGGTGCAGTACTGTATTCGGGGTTAAGTACACAGCCTGGTGTAGTACTGCACCAGGGGTGAAATACACAGCCTGGTGTAGTACTGTACTAGGGGTTAAATACACGGCCTGGTGTCGTACTGTACTAGGGGTTAAATGCACGCCCTGGTGTAGAACTGTACTAGGGGTTAAATACACGGCCTAGTGTAGTACTGTACTAGGGGTTTAATACTCAACCTGCTGTAGTGCTGTACTAGGGGTTAAATACACAGCCTGGTGTAGTACTGTATAAGGGGTTAAATACACAGCCTGGTGTAGTACTGTACGAGGGGTTAAATACACGGCCTGGTGTAGTACTGTACTAGGGGTTAAATACACAGCCTGGTGTAGTACTGTACCAGGAGTTAAATACACGACCTGGTGTAGTACTGCACTAGGGGTAAAATAGACAGCCTGGTGTAGTACTGTACTAGGGGTTAAATACACAGCCTGGTGTAGTACTGTACCAGGAGTTAAATACACGACCTGGTGTAGTACTGCACTAGGTGTTAAAAACACAGCCTGGTGTAGCACTGTACTAGGGGTTAAATACACGGCCTGGTGTAATACTGTACTAGGGGTTAAATACACAGCCTGGTGTAGTACTGTACTAGGGGTTAAATACACAGCCTGGTGTAGTACTGTACTAGGGGTTAAATACACAGCCTGGTGTAGTACTGTACTAGGGGTTAAATACATGGCCTGGTGTAGTACTGTACTAGGGGTTAAATACACGGCCTAGTGTAGCACTGTACTAGGGGTTTAATACACGGCCTGGTGTAGTACTGTACTAGGGGTTAAATACACAGCCTGGTGTCGTACTGTATTCGGGGTTAAATACACGGCCTGGTGCAGTACTGTATTCGGGGTTAAGTACACAGCCTGGTGTAGTACTGCACCAGGGGTGAAATACACAGCCTGGTGTAGTACTGTACTAGGGGTTAAATGCACGGCCTGGTGTAGTACTGTACTAGGGGTTAAATACACGGCCTAGTGTAGTACTGTACTAGGGGTTTAATACTCAACCTGCTGTAGTGCTGTACTAGGGGTTAAATACACAGCCTGGTGTAGTACTGTACAAGGGGTTAAATACACAACCTGGTGTAGTACTGTACAAGGGGTTAAATACACAGCCTGGTGTAGTACTGTACTAGGGGTTAAATACACGGCCTAGTGTAGTACTGTACTAGGGGTTTAATACTCAACCTGCTGTAGTGCTGTACTAGGGGTTAAATACACAGCCTGGTGTAGTACTGTACAAGGGGTTAAATACACAACCTGGTGTAGTACTGTACCAGGGGTTAAATTCACAGCCTGGTGTAGTACTGTTCTCGGGGACAAATACACAGCCTGTTGTAGTACTGTACTAGGGGTTAAATACACGGCCTGGTGTAGTACTGTACTAGGGGTGAAATACACGGCCTGGTGTAGTACTATACTAGGGGTTAAATACATGGCCTCGTGTAGGACTGTACTAGGGGTTAAATACACAACCTGGTGTAGTACTGTACTAGGGTTAAATACACAGCCTGGTGTAGTACTGTACTAGGGGTTAAATACACAGCCTGGTGTAGTACTGTACTAGGGGTTAAATACAGAGCCTGCTGTAGTACTGTACTAGGGGTTAAATACACGGCCTGGTGTAGTACTGTACTAGGGGTTAAATACAGAGCCTGTTGTAGTACTGTACTAGGGGTTAAATACATGGCCTGGTGTAGTACTGTACTAGGGGTTAAATACACGGCCTAGTGTAGCACTGTACTAGGGGTTTAATACACGGCCTGGTGTAGTACTGTACTAGGGGTTAAATACACAGCCTGGTGTAGTACTGCACCAGGGGTGAAATACACAGCCTGGTGTAGTACTGTACTAGGGGTTAAATACACGGCCTGGTGTAGTACTGTACTAGGGGGTTAAATACACGGCCTGGTGTAGTACTGTACTAGGGGGTTAAATACACGGCCTGGTGTAGTACTGTACGAGGGGTTAAATACACGGCCTGGTGTAGTACTGTACTAGGGGTTAAATACACGGCCTGGTGTAGTACTGTACTAGGGGTTAAATACACAGCCTGGTGTAGTACTGTACTAGGAGTTAAATACATTACCTGGTGTAGTACTGCACTAGGGGTTAAATACACAGCGTGGTGTAGTACTGTACTAGGGGTTAAAAACACAGCCTGGTGTAGCACTGTACTAGGGGTTAAATACACGGCCTGGTGTAATACTGTACTAGGGGTTAAATACATAGCCTGGTGTAGTACTGTACTAGGGGTTAAATACACAGCCTGGTGTAGTACTGTACTAGGGGTTAAATACACAGCCTGGTGTAGTACTGTACTAGGGGTTAAATACTCAGCCTGGTGTAGTACTGTACTAGGGGTTAAATACACGGCCTGGTGTAGTACTGTACTAGGGGTTAAATACACGGCCTGGTGTCGTACTGTATTCGGGGTTAAATACACGGCCTGGTGCAGTACTGTATTCGGGGTTAAGTACACAGCCTGGTGTAGTACTGTACTAGGGGTTAAATACACGGCCTGGTGTCGTACTGTACTAGGGGTTAAATGCACGGCCTGGTGTAGTACTGTACTAGGGGTTAAATACACGGCCTGGTGTAGTACTGTACTAGGGGTTTAATACTCAACCTGCTGTAGTGCTGTACTAGGGGTTAAATACACGGCCTAGTGTAGTACTGTACTAGGGGTTTAATACTCAACCTGCTGTAGTGCTGTACTAGGGGTTAAATACACGGCCTGGTGTAGCACTGTACTAGGGTTAAATACACGGCCTGGTGTAGTACTGTACTAGGGGTTAAATACACGGCCTGGTGTAGCACTGTACTAGGGTTAAATACACGGCCTGGTGTAGTACTGTACTAGGGGTTAAATACACGGCCTGGTGTAGCACTGTACTAGGGTTAAATACACGGCCTGGTATAGTACTGTACTAGGGGTTAAATTCACAGCCTGGTGTAGTACTGTTCTCGGGGTTAAATACACAGCCTGTTGTAGTACTGTACTAGGGGTTAAATACACGGCCTGGTGTAGTACTGTACTAGGGGTGAAATACACGGCCTGGTGTAGTACTGTACTAGGGGTTAAATACATGGCCTCGTGTAGGACTGTACTAGGGTTAAATACACAACCTGGTGTAGTACTGTACTACGGGTTCAATACACCGCCTGGTGTAGTACTGTACTAGGGGTTAAATACACAGCCTGGTGTAGTACTGTACTAGGGGTTAAATACACGGCCTGGTGTAGTACTGTACTAGGGGTTAAATACACGGCCTGGTGTAGTACTGTACTAGGGGTTAAATACACGGCCTGGTGTAGTACTGTACTAGGGGTTAAATACACAGCCTGGTGTAGTACTGTACTAGGGGTTAAATACACGGCCTGGTGTAGTACTGTACTAGGGGTTAAATACACGGCCTAGTGTAGCAGTGTACTAGGGGTTTAATACACGGCCTGGTGTAGTACTGTACTAGGGGTTAAATACACAGCCTGGTGTCGTACTGTATTCGGGGTTAAATACACGGCCTGGTGCAGTACTGTATTCGGGGTTAAGTACACGGCCTGGTGTAGTACTGCACCAGGGGTGAAATACACAGCCTGGTGTAGTACTGTACTAGGGGTTAAATACACGGCCTGGTGTCGTACTGTACTAGGGGTTAAATGTACGGCCTGGTGTAGTACTGTACTGGGGGTTAAATACACGGCCTAGTGTAGTACTGTACTAGGGGTTTAATACTCAACCTGCTGTAGTGCTGTACTAGGGGTTAAATACACAGCCTGGTGTAGTACTGTACAAGGGGTTAAATACACAACCTGGTGTAGTACTGTACCAGGGGTTAAATTCACAGCCTGGTGTAGTACTGTTCTCGGGGACAAATACACAGCCTGTTGTAGTACTGTACTAGGGGTTAAATACACGGCCTGGTGTAGTACTGTACTAGGGGTGAAATACACGGCCTGGTGTAGTACTATACTAGGGGTTAAATACATGGCCTCGTGTAGGACTGTACTAGGGTTAAATACACGGCCTGGTGTAGTACTGTACTAGGGTTAAATACACAACCTGGTGTAGCACTGTACTACGGGTTCAATACACCGCCTGGTGTAGTACTGTACTAGGGGTTAAATACACAGCCTGGTGTAGTACTGTACTAGGGGTTAAATACACGGCCTGGTGTAGTACTGTACTCGGGGTTAAATACACAGCCTGGTGTAGTACTGTACTCGGGGTTAAATACACGGCCTGGTGTCGTACTGTACGAGGGGTTAAATACACGGCCTGGTGTCGTACTGTACGAGGGGTTAAATACACGGCCTGGTGTAGTACTGTACTCGGGGTTAAATACACAGCCTGGAGTAGTACTGTACTAGGGGTTAAATACACGGCCTGGTGTAGTACTGTACGAGGGGTTAAATACACGGCCTGGTGTAGTACTGTACTAGGGGTTAAATACACGGCCTGGTGTAGTACTGTACTAGGGGTTAAATACACAGCCTGGTGTAGTACTGTTCTAGGGATTAAATACACAGCCTGGTGTAGTACTGTACTAGGGGTTAAATACACGGCCTGGTGTAGTACTGTACTAGGGGTTAAATACACAGCCTGGTGTAGTACTGTACTAGGGGTTAAATACACGGCCTGGTGTAGTACTGTACTAGGGGTTAAATACACAGCCTGGTGTAGTACTGTACTAGGGGTTAAATACACGGCCTGGTGTAGTACTGTACTAGGGGTTAAATACACAGACTGGTGTTGTACTGTACTAGGGGTTAAATACACAGCCTGTTGTAGTACTGTACTAGGGGTTAAATACACGGCCTGGTGTAGTACTGTACTAGGGGTTAAATACACAGCCTGGTGTAGTACTGTACTACGGGTTAAATACACGGCCTGGTGTAGTACTGTACTGGGGGTTAAATACACAGCCTGGTGTAGTACTGTACTAGGGGTTAAATACACAGCCTGGTGTAGTACTGTATTACGGGTTAAATACACGGCCTGGTGTAGTACTGTACTAGGGGTCAAATACACAGCCTGGTGTAGTACTGTACTAGGGGTTAAATACACAGCCTGGTGTTGTACTGTACTAGGGGTTAAATACACAGCCTGGTGTAGTACTGTGCTGAGGGTAAAATACACGGCCTGGTGTAGTACTGTATTCGGGGTGAAATACACAGCCTGGTGTCGTACTGTACCAGGGGTGAAATACACAGCCTGGTGTTGTACTGTACTGGGGGTTAAATACACGGCCTGGTGTAGTACTGTACTAGCGGTTAAATGCACGGCCTGGTGTAGTACTGTACTAGCGGTTAAATGCACGGCCTGGTGTAGTACTGTACTAGGGGTTAAATACACAGCCTGGTGTAGTACTGTGCTGAGGGTAAAATACACGGCCTGGTGTAGTACTGTATTCGGGGTTAAATTCACAGCCTGGTGTTGTACTGTTCTCGGGGTTAAATACACAGCCTGGTGTAGTACTGTACTAGGGGTTAAATACACGGCCTGGTGTAGTACTGTACTAGGGGTTAAATACACAGCCTGGTGTAGTACTGTACTAGGGGTTAAATACACGGCCTGGTGTAGTACTGTACTAGGGGTTAAATACACAGCCTGGTGTAGTACTGTACTAGGGGTTAAATTCACAGCCTGGTGTAGTACTGTACTAGGGGTTAAATACACGGCCTGGTGTAGTACTGTACTAGGGGTTAAATACACAGCCTGGTGTAGTACTGTACTGGGGGTTAAATACACAGCCTGGTGTAGTACTGTACTAGGGGTTAAATACACAGCCTGGTGTAGTACTGTACTAGGGGTTAAATACACGGCCTGGTGTAGTACTGTACTAGGGGTTAAATACACGGCCTGGTGTAGTACTGTACTAGGGGTTAAATACACGGCCTGGTGTAGTACTGTACTAGGGGTTAAATACACAGCCTGGTGTAGTACTGCACCAGGGGTGAAATACACAGCCTGGTGTAGTACTGTACTAGGAGTTAAATACACGGCCTGGTGTAGTACTGTACTAGGGGTTAAATGCACGGCCTGGTGTAGTACTGTACTAGGGGTTAAATACACGGCCTGGTGTAGTACTGTACTAGGGGTTAAATACACGGCCTGGTGTAGTACTGTACTAGGGGTTAAATACACGGCCTGGTGTAGTACTGTACTAGGGGTTTAATACTCAACCTGCTGTAGTGCTGTACTAGGGGTTAAATACACGGCCTAGTGTAGTACTGTACTAGGGGTTTAATACTCAACCTGCTGTAGTGCTGTTCTAGGGGTTAAATACACGGCCTGGTGTAGTACTGTTCTCGGGGTTAAATACACAGCCTGTTGTACGACTGTACTAGGGGTTAAATACACAGCCTGGTGTAGTACTGTACTAGGGGTTAAATACACAGCCTGGTGTAGTACTGTACGAGGGGTTAAATACACGGCCTGGTGTAGTACTGTACTAGGGGTTAAATACACGGCCTGGTGTCGTACTGTATTCGGGGTTAAATACACGGCCTGGTGCAGTACTGTATTCGGGGTTAAGTACACAGCCTGGTGTAGTACTGCACCAGGGGTGAAATACACAGCCTGGTGTAGTACTGTACTAGGGGTTAAATACACGGCCTGGTGTCGTACTGTACTAGGGGTTAAATGCACGGCCTGGTGTAGTACTGTACTAGGGGTTAAATACACGGCCTGGTGTAGTACTGTACTAGGGGTTTAATACTCAACCTGCTGTAGTGCTGTACTAGGGGTTAAATACACGGCCTAGTGTAGTACTGTACTAGGGGTTTAATACTCAACCTGCTGTAGTGCTGTTCTAGGGGTTAAATACACGGCCTGGTGTAGCACTGTACTAGGGTTAAATACACGGCCTGGTGTAGTACTGTACTAGGGGTTAAATTCACAGCCTGGTGTAGTACTGTTCTCGGGGTTAAATACACAGCCTGTTGTAGTACTGTACTAGGGGTTAAATACACGGCCTGGTGTAGTACTGTACTAGGGGTTAAATACACAGCCTGGTGTAGTACTGTACTAGGGGTTAAATACACGGCCTGGTGTAGTACTGTACTAGGGGTTAAATACACGGCCTGGTGTAGTACTGTACTAGGGGTTAAATACACGGCCTGGTGTAGTACTGTACTAGGGGTTAAATACACAGCCTGGTGTAGTACTGTACTAGGGGTTAAATACATAGCCTGGTGTAGTACTGTACTAGGGGTTAAATACACAGCCTGGTGTAGTACTGTACTAGGGGTTAAATACACGGCCTGGTGTAGTACTGTACTAGGGGTTAAATACACAGCCTGGTGTCGTACTGTACTCGGGGTTAAATACACAGCCTGGTGTAGTACTGTACTAGGGGTTAAATACACGGCCTGGTGTAGTACTGTACTAGGGGTTAAATACACGGCCTGGTGTAGTACTGTACTAGGGGTTTAATACTCAACCTGCTGTAGTGCTGTACTAGGGGTTAAATACACGGCCTAGTGTAGTACTGTACTAGGGGTTTAATACTCAACCTGCTGTAGTGCTGTTCTAGGGGTTAAATACACGGCCTGGTGTAGTACTGTTCTCGGGGTTAAATACACAGCCTGGTGTAGTATTGTACTAGGCGTTAAATACACAGCCTGGTGTAGTACTGTACTAGGGGTTAAATACACGGCCTGGTGTAGTACTGTACTAGGGGTTAAATACACGGCCTGGTGTCGTACTGTATTCGGGGTTAAATACACGGCCTGGTGCAGTACTGTATTCGGGGTTAAGTACACAGCCTGGTGTAGTACTGCACCAGGGGTGAAATACACAGCCTGGTGTAGTACTGTACTAGGGGTTAAATACACGGCCTGGTGTCGTACTGTACTAGGGGTTAAATGCACGGCCTGGTGTAGTACTGTACTCGGGGTTAAATACACGGCCTGGTGTAGTACTGTACTCGGGGTTAAATACACGGCCTGGTGTAGTACTGTACTCGGGGTTAAATACACGGCCTGGTGTAGTACTGTACTAGGGGTTAAATACACGGCCTGGTGTAGTACTGTACTCGGGGTTAAATACACAGCCTGGTGTAGTACTGTACTAGGGGTTAAATACACGGCCTGGTGTAGTACTGTACTAGGGGTTAAATACACAGCCTGGCTGTAGTACTGTTCTAGGGGTTAAATACACGGCCTGGTGTAGCACTGTACTAGGGTTAAATACACGGCCTGGTGTAGTACTGTACTAGGGGTTAAATACACGGCCTGGTGTAGTACTGTACTAGGGGTTAAATACACAGCCTGGTGTAGTACTGTACTAGGGGTTAAATACACGGCCTGGTGTAGTACTGTACTAGGGGTTAAATACACAGGCCTGGTGTAGTACTGTACTAGGGGTTAAATACACGGCCTGGTGTAGTACTGTACTAGGGGTTAAATACACAGCCTGGTGTAGTACTGTACTAGGGGTTAAATACATGGCCTGGTGTAGTACTGTACTAGGGGTTAAATACACAGCCTGGTGTAGTACTGTACTAGGGGTTAAATACACAGCCTGGTGTAGTACTGTACTAGGGGTTAAATACACAGCCTGGTGTAGTACTGTACTAGGGGTTAAATACACAGCCTGGTGTAGTACTGTACTAGGGGTTAATACACGGCCTGGTGTAGTACTGTACTAGGGGTTAAATACACAGCCTGGTGTAGTACTGTACTCGGGGTTAAATACACAGCCTGGTGTAGTACTGTACTAGGGGTTAAATACACAGCCTGGTGTAGTACTGTACTAGGGGTTAAATACATAGCCTGGTGTAGTACTGTACTAGGGGTTAAATACACAGCCTGGTGTAGTACTGTACTAGGGGTTAAATACACGGCCTGGTGTAGTACTGTACTAGGGGTTAAATACACAGCCTGGTGTCGTACTGTACTAGGGGTTAAATACACAGCCTGGTGTAGTACTGTACTAGGGGTTAAATACACGGCCTGGTGTAGTACTATACTAGGGGTTAAATACACGGCCTGGTGTAGTACTGTACTAGGGGTTTAATACTCAACCTGCTGTAGTGCTGTACTAGGGGTTAAATACACTGCCTAGTGTAGTACTGTACTAGGGGTTAATACTCACCTGCTGTAGTGCTGTTCTAGGGGTTAAATACACGGCCTGGTGTAGTACTGTTCTCGGGGTTAAATACACAGCCTGTTGTACGACTGTACTAGGGGTTAAATACACAGCCTGGTGTAGTACTGTACTAGGGGTTAAATACACAGCCTGGTGTAGTACTGTACTAGGGGTTAAATACACGGCCTGGTGTAGTACTGTACTAGGGGTTAAATACACGGCCTGGTGTCGTACTGTATTCGGGGTTAAATACACGGCCTGGTGCAGTACTGTATCGGGGTTAAGTACACAGCCTGGTGTAGTACTGCACCAGGGTGAAATACACAGCCTGGTGTAGTACTGTACTAGGGGTTAAATACACGGCCTGGTGTCGTACTGTACTAGGGGTTAAATGCACGGCCTGGTGTAGTACTGTACTAGGGGTTAAATACACGGCCTGGTGTAGTACTGTACTAGGGGTTAATACTCAGCCTGCTGTAGTACTGTACTAGGGGTTAAATACACGGCCTGGTGTAGTACTGTACTAGGGGTTAATACTCAGCCTGCTGTAGTACTGTTCTAGGGGTTAAATACACGGCCTGGTGTCGCACTGTACTAGGGTTAAATACACGGCCTGGTGTAGTACTGTACTAGGGGTTAAATTCACAGCCTGGTGTAGTACTGTTCTCGGGGTTAAATACACAGCCTGGTGTAGTACTGTACTAGGGGTTAAATACACGGCCTGGTGTAGTACTGTACTAGGGGTTAAATACACAGCCTGGTGTAGTACTGTACTAGGGGTTAAATACACGGCCTGGTGTAGTACTGTACGAGGGGTTAAATACACGGCCTGGTGTAGTACTGTACTAGGGGTTAAATACACGGCCTGGTGTAGTACTGTACTAGGGGTTAAATACACAGCCTGGTGTAGTACTGTACTAGGGGTTAAATACATAGCCTGGTGTAGTACTGTACTAGGGGTTAAATACACAGCCTGGTGTAGTACTGTACTAGGGGTTAAATACACGGCCTGGTGTAGTACTGTACTAGGGGTTAAATACACAGCCTGGTGTCGTACTGTATTCGGGGTTAAATACACAGCCTGGTGTAGTACTGTACTAGGGGTGAAATACACGGCCTGGTGTAGTACTATACTAGGGGTTAAATACATGGCCTCGTGTAGGACTGTACTAGGGTTAAATACACAACCTGGTGTAGCACTGTACTAGGGGTTAAATACATAGCCTGGTGTAGTACTGTATTCGGGGTTAAGTACACAGCCTGGTGTAGTACTGCACCAGGGGTGAAATACACAGCCTGGTGTAGTACTGTACTAGGGGTCAAATACACAGCCTGGTGTAGTACTGTACTAGGGGTTAAATACACAGCCTGGTGTTGTACTGTACTAGGGGTTAAATACACAGCCTGGTGTAGTACTGTGCTGAGGGTAAAATACACGGCCTGGTGCAGTACTGTATTCGGGGTGAAATACACAGCCTGGTGTCGTACTGTACCAGGGATGAAATACACAGCCTGGTGTTGTACTGTACTAGGGGTTAAATACACGGCCTGGTGTAGTACTGTACTAGCGGTTAAATGCACGGCCTGGTGTAGTACTTTACTGGCGGTTAAATGCACGGCCTGGTGTAGTACTGTACTAGGGGTTAAATACACAGCCTGGTGTAGTACTGTGCTGAGGGTAAAATACACGGCCTGGTGTAGTACTGTATTCGGGGTTAAATTCACAGACTGGTGTTGTACTGTTCTCGGGGTTAAATACACAGCCTGTTGTAGTACTGTACTAGGGGTTAAATACACGGCCTGGTGTAGTACTGTACTAGGGGTTAAATACACAGCCTGGTGTAGTACTGTATTACGGGTTAAATACACGGCCTGGTGTAGTACTGTACAAGGGGTTAAATACACAACCTGGTGCAGTACTGTACTGGGGGTTAAATTCACAACCTGGTGTAGTACTGTACTAGGGGTTAAATACACGGCCTGGTGTAGTACTGTTCTCGGGGTTAAATACACAGCCTGTTGTACGACTGTACTAGGGGTTAAATACACAGCCTGGTGTAGTACTGTACTAGGGGTTAAATACACAGCCTGGTGTAGTACTGTACTAGGGGTTAAATACACGGCCTGGTGTAGTACTGTACTAGGGGTTAAATACACGGCCTGGTGTCGTACTGTATTCGGGGTTAAATACACGGCCTGGTGCAGTACTGTATTCGGGGTTAAGTACACAGCCTGGTGTAGTACTGCACCAGGGGTGAAATACACAGCCTGGTGTAGTACTGTACTAGGGGTTAAATACACGGCCTGGTGTCGTACTGTACTAGGGGTTAAATGCACGGCCTGGTGTAGTACTGTACTAGGGGTTAAATACACAGCCTGGTGTAGTACTGTACTAGGGGTTAAATACACAGCCTGTGTAGTACTGTACTAGGGGTTAAATACACGGCCTGGTGTAGTACTGTACTAGGGGTTAAATACACAGCCTGGTGTAGTACTGTACTAGGGGTTAAATACACAGCCTGGTGTAGTACTGTACTAGGGGTTAAATACACGGCCTGGTGTAGTACTGTACTAGGGGTTAAATACACAGCCTGGTGTAGTACTGTACTAGGGGTTAAATACACAGCCTGGTGTAGTACTGTACTAGGGGTTAAATACACGGCCTGGTGTAGTACTGTACTAGGGGTTAAATACACGGCCTGGTGTAGTACTGTACTAGGGGTTAAATACACGGCCTGGTGTAGTACTGTACTAGGGGTTAAATACACAGCCTGGTGTAGTACTGTACTAGGGGTTAAATACACAGCCTGGTGTAGTACTGTACTAGGGGTTAAATACACAGCCTGGTGTAGTACTGTACTAGGGGTTAAATACACGGCCTGGTGTAGTACTGTACTAGGGGTTAAATACACGGCCTGGTGTAGTACTGTACTAGGGGTTAAATACACGGCCTGGTGTAGTACTGTACTAGGGGTTAAATACACGGCCTGGTGTAGTACTGTACTAGGGGTTAAATACACGGCCTAGTGTAGTACTGTACTTGGGGTTTAATACACGGCCTGGTGTAGTACTGTACTAGGGGTTAAATACACAGCCTGGTGTAGTACTGTACTCGGGGTTAAATACACGGCCTGGTGCAGTACTGTATTCGGGGTTAAATACACAGCCTGGTGTAGTACTGTACTAGGGGTTAAATACACAGCCTGGTGTAGTACTGTACTAGGGGTTAAATACACGGCCTGGTGTCGTACTGTACTAGGGGTTAAATACACGGCCTGGTGTAGTACTGTACTAGGGGTTAAATACACGGCCTGTGTAGTACTGTACTAGGGGTTAATACACAGCCTGCTGTAGTACTGTACTAGGGGTTAAATACACAGCCTGGTGTAGTACTGTACAAGGGGTTAAATACACAGCCTGGTGTAGTACTGTACTAGGGGTTAAATTCACAGCCTGGTGTAGTACTGTTCTCGGGGTTAAATACACAGCCTGTTGTAGTACTGTACTAGGGGTTAAATACACGGCCTGGTGTAGTACTGTACTAGGGGTTAAATACACGGCCTGGTGTAGTACTATACTAGGGGTTAAATACATGGCCTCGTGTAGTACTGTACTAGGGTTAAATACACGGCCTGGTGTAGTACTGTACTAGGGGTTAAATACACAGCCTGGTGTAGTACTGTACTACGGGTTAAATACACCGCCTGGTGTAGTACTGTACTAGGGGTTAAATACACAGCCTGGTGTAGTACTGTACTAGGGGTTAAATACACGGCCTGGTGTAGTACTGTACTCGGGGTTAAATACACAGCCTGGTGTAGTACTGTACTAGGGGTTAAATACACGGCCTGGTGTAGTACTGTACTAGGGGTTAAATACACGGCCTGGTGTAGTACTGTACTAGGGGTTAAATACACGGCCTAGTGTAGTACTGTACTAGGGGTTTAATACTCAACCTGTTGTAGTGCTGTACTAGGGGTTAAATACACAGCCTGGTGTAGTACTGTTCTCGGGGTGAAATACACAGCCTGTTGTAGTACTGTACTAGGGGTTAAATACACGGCCTGGTGTAGTACTGTACTAGGGGTTAAATACACAGCCTGGTGTAGTACTGTACGAGAGGTTAAATACACAGCCTGGTGTAGTACTGTACTAGGGGTTAAATACACAGCCTGGTGTACAGTCCTGGGGTTAAATACACGGCCTGGTGTAGTACTGTACTAGGGGTTAAATACACAGCCTGGTGTAGTACTGTACTAGGGGTTAAATACACGGCCTGGTGTAGCAATGTACTAGGGGTTAAATACACAGCCTGGTGTAGTACTGTACATGGGGTTAAATACACGGCCTGGTGTAGTACTGTACTAGGGGTTAAATACACAGCCTGGTGTAGTACTGTACTAGGGGTTAAATACACGCCTGGTGTAGTACTGTACAGGGGTTAAATACACGGCCTGGTGTAGTACTGTACTAGGGGTTAAATACACAGCCTGGTGTAGTACTGTACTAGGGGTTAAATACACAGCCTGGTGTAGTACTGTACTAGGGGTTAAATACACAGCCTGGTGTAGTACTGTACTAGGGGTTAAATACACAGCCTGGTGTAGTACTGTACTAGGGGTTAAATACACGGCCTGGTGTAGTACTGTATCGGGGTTAAATACACAGGCCTGGTGTAGTACTGTACTAGGGGTTAAATACACGGCCTGGTGTAGTACTGTACTAGGGGTTAAATCACAGCCTGGTGTAGTACTGTACTCGGGGTTAAATACACGGCCTGGTGTAGTACTGTACTAGGGGTTAAATACACGGCCTGGTGTAGTACTGTACTAGGGGTTAAATACACAGCCTGGTGTAGTACTGTACTACGGGTTAAATACACGGCCTGGTGTAGTACTGTACTGGGGGTTAAATACACAGCCTGGTGTAGTACTGTACAAGGGGTTAAATACACGGCCTGGTGTAGTACTGTACTAGGGGTTAAATACACAGCCTGGTGTAGTACTGTACGAGAGGTTAAATACACAGCCTGGTGTAGTACTGTACTAGGGGTTAAATACACAGCCTGGTGTACAGTCCTGGGGGTTAAATACACGGCCTGGTGTAGTACTGTACTAGGGGTTAAATACACAGCCTGGTGTAGTACTGTACTAGGGGTTAAATACACGGCCTGGTGTAGCAATGTACTAGGGGTTAAATACACAGCCTGGTGTAGTACTGTACATGGGGTTAAATACACGGCCTGGTGTAGTACTGTACTAGGGGTTAAATACACAACCTGGTGTACCACTGTACTAGGGGTTAAATACACGGCCTGGTGTAGTACTGTAGCAGGGGTTAAATACACGGCCTGGTGTAGTACTGTATCGGGGTTAAATACACAGCCTGGTGTAGTACTGTACTAGGGGTTAAATACACAGCCTGGTGTAGTACTGTACTAGGGGTTAAATACACAGCCTGGTGTAGTACTGTACTAGGGGTTAAATACACAGCCTGGTGTAGTACTGTGCTGAGGGTAAAATACACGGCCTGGTGTAGTACTGTACTAGGGGTTAAATACACAGCCTGGTGTAGTACTGTGCTGAGGGTAAAATACACGGCCTGGTGTAGTACTGTATTCGGGGTTAAATTCACAGACTGGTGTTGTACTGTTCTCGGGGTTAAATACACGGCCTGGTGTAGTACTGTACTAGGGGTTAAATACACGGCCTGGTGTAGTACTGTACTAGGGGTTAAATACACAGCCTGGTGTAGTACTGTACTAGGGGTTAAATACACGGCCTGGTGTAGTACTGTACTAGGGGTTAAATACACAGCCTGGTGTAGTACTGTACTAGGGGTTAAATACACAGCCTGGTGTAGTACTGTACTAGGGGTTAAATACACGGCCTGGTGTAGTACTGTTCTCGGGGTTAAATACACAGCCTGTTGTAGTACTGTACTAGGGGTTAAATACACGGCCTGGTGTAGTACTGTACTAGGGGTTAAATACACAGCCTGGTGTAGTACTGTATTACGGGGTTAAATACACGGCCTGGTGTAGTACTGTATTCGGGCTTAAATACACAGCCTGGTGTAGTACTGTACAAGGGGTTAAATACACAACCTGGTGCAGTTCTGTACTGGGGGTTAAATACACAGCCTGGTGTAGTACTGTACTAGGGGTTAAATACACGGCCTGGTGTAGTACTGTTCTCGGGGTTAAATACACAGCCTGGTGTAGTACTGTACTCGGGGTTAAATACACAGCCTGGTGTAGTACTATACTAGGGGTTAAATACACAGCCTGGTGTAGTACTGTACTCGGGGTTAAATACACGGCCTGGTGTAGTACTGTACTAGGGGTCAAATACACAGCCTGGTGTAGTACTGTACTAGGGGTTAAATACACAGCCTGGTGTAGTACTGTGCTGAGGGTAAAATACACGGCCTGGTGCAGTACTGTATTCGGGGTGAAATACACAGCCTGGTGTAGTACTGTACCAGGGATGAAATACACAGCCTGGTGTTGTTCTGTACTAGGGGTTAAATACACGGCCTGGTGTAGTACTGTACTAGCGGTTAAATGCACGGCCTGGTGTAGTACTTTACTAGCGGTTAAATGCATGGCCTGGTGTAGTACTGTACTAGGGGTTAAATACACAGCCTGGTGTAGTACTGTGCTGAGGGTAAAATACACGGCCTGGTGTTGTACTGTATTCGGGGTTAAATTCACAGACTGGTGTTGTACTGTTCTCGGGGTTAAATACACAGCCTGTTGTAGTACTGTACTAGGGGTTAAATACACGGCCTGGTGTAGTATTGTACTAGGGGTTAAATACACAGCCTGGTGTAGTACTGTATTACGGGTTAAATACACGGCCTGGTGTAGTACTGTACAAGGGGTTAAATACACAACCTGGTGCAGTACTGTACTGGGGGTTAAATTCACAACCTGGTGTAGTACTGAACTAGGGGTTAAATACACGGCCTGGTGTAGTACTGTTCTCGGGGTTAAATACACAGCCTGTTGTACGACTGTACTAGGGGTTAAATACACGGCCTGGTGTAGTACTGTACTAGGGGTTAAATACACGGCCTGGTGTCGTACTGTATTAGGGGTTAAATACACAGCCTGGTGCAGTACTGCACATGGGGTTAAATACACAGCCTGGTGTAGTACTGTACTAGGGGTTAAATACGCAGTCTGCAGTAGTACTGTACTAGGGGTTAAATACACAACCTGGTGCAGTACTGTACTGGGGGTTAAATACACGGCCTGGTGTTGTACTGTTCTCGGGGTTAAATACACAGCCTGTTGTAGTACTGTACTAGGGGTTAAATACACGGCCTGGTGTAGTACTGTACTAGGGGTTAAATACACAGCCTGGTGTAGTACTGTATTACGGGTTAAATACACGGCCTGGTGTAGTACTGTATTCGGGCTTAAATACACAGCCTGGTGTAGTACTGTACAAGGGGTTAAATACACAACCTGGTGCAGTTCTGTACTGGGGGTTAAATACACAGCCTGGTGTAGTACTGTACTAGGGGTTAAATACACGGCCTGGTGTAGTACTGTTCTCGGGGTTAAATACACAGCCTGGTGTAGTACTGTACTCGGGGTTAAATACACAGCCTGGTGTAGTACTATACTAGGGGTTAAATACACAGCCTGGTGTAGTACTGTACTCGGGGTTAAATACACGGCCTGGTGTAGTACTGTACTAGGGGTCAAATACACAGCCTGGTGTAGTACTGTACTAGGGGTTAAATACACAGCCTGGTGTAGTACTGTGCTGAGGGTAAAATACACGGCCTGGTGCAGTACTGTATTCGGGGTGAAATACACAGCCTGGTGTAGTACTGTACCAGGGATGAAATACACAGCCTGGTGTTGTTCTGTACTAGG
>JASTWF010000126.1:775707-1033901 GCA_030390025.1 Squalus acanthias | reverse complement strand
GGGGGGACCTGATTGAGGTGTACAAAATTATGAGGGGCATAGATAGGGTAGATAGAAAGGAACTTTTCCCCTTAGTAGAGGGGTCAATAACCAGGGGGCATACAAGGTAAGGGGCAGGAGGTTTAGAGGGGATTTGATGAAAAACTTTTTCACCCAGAGGGTGGTTGGAATCTGGAACTCACTGCCTGAAAGGATGGTAGAGGCAGGAACCCTCACAACATTCAAGAAGCATTTAGATGAGCACTTGAAATGCCATAGCATACAAGGCTACGGACCAAGTGCTGGAAAATGGGATTAGAATAGACAGGGCTTGATGGACCGCGCAGACACAATGGGCCGAAGGGCCTCTTTCTGTGCTGTATAACTCTATGACTCTATGACTATCCTAATTTACAATTGAATGGTTTAAGTTAATGCTGTCTGTAATGTACCACGAGGAATGTGGATAATATTGTTCTCATGATAGTAAAGATAGTCTGTCACTGCATATTTCAAACTCCCCATGATTTCTGGTATTTAAATAGCTCCCGATTGATAACTGAACTGAATCTCAATCGATTTATGTTCTGTTCCGATACCTGGCTTGTGTTTTGGGAGTTTGGGAGAGGAGAGTGTTTCACCTCCTACTCTTATGGGGCTGTGCATTAGCAGGGTAACAATGGAAGCTTTTGCTTCTGTGCCAGACTTAAGCTTTCACAATATAATCGCAGTATGTATGTATTTTTACATTTCAGCTGTCGCAGATCAGCTGTGCTTTACCTTGTTCCAAATATTTGCCTTCCCACCCATTCCAGGAACATGGGCCTCAATTTTATCTCCCCTGTCTGGTAAAAACCAGACGAGGTGGGAGGGGTGGAGAGGGTATTTAAAGCGGAGTGGGGGACTTGCCCATTCCTTTCCTGCCCCAATCTGGCTGACTGCAATTTTAAATCCTAGCCGACGGGGTCCTGTTAGATATATGGGTCGGGCTCCAATGATGTCTTTTGGGCCTGTTTTAACCTGAGGCCTGGGCAGGGGAGCAGTGGCAGGAACAGCAGCCAGGGCCAGAAGAGGCCTAGTGAGGTAAGTTTTAATTTTTCTTTGTTTTCCTGTGGACCAGGAGCAGCAGGAGTGCTCTTCTGTGCTCCACCAGGAAAACTTGGGTCACCCCTGCCCCGGGCTCCCCCCCCGTCCCTCCTTACATGATGGGGATTCTTCTCCTTGAGCTCTTTGATGAACTTACCTTGTGCTGGGGACTGTTTCCGCTGGTACCCAACTGCGGCCTCCTGTCACCCGAATTTCTGCTCCTGCCCGCCAGCCAGTCAGTGATTCCAGCCGAATTTGGGTGGGAGTGTGACCTTGAAATGTAAATGAGGCCTGAGAGGTAAAATCTCTGCAGGCCTTAGCATGTAAGCTTGCCACTCGCCCTGCCCCAACCCCCCGAAATCCCCACACACTGATCCTGTCCCAAGTTAAAATCAAGGCCATGAAGTGCATCCCCCTGAGATGTAATAAACCTTATTATAACTGTAGTGGGAGGATTAGTGGGTCAATCAGATTTTGGATTAGCAATGTTCACTAAAGCTTTAACTCTTAAAAGCCCATGGTCACTGGCCATGTATGTACGTATTTTAGAAGCAAATAATGACAGTATTAGACATGGCTGCAGATAAGCCCTGGTGGCTGATATCCACCATTACCTTTACTGTAAATAAATGTGCTCCAATATAACCTGTTGGTAACATGTTGGTGTGTAGAGATGTTTACAGCCTCCATTTTATTGCTCTGTATGACACTGGAGCTTTAATGTTTGAGGACCTGAAGAGTTAGATTTTCTGCCTATTGACTATTAACGTGTGGTCAACTCGTCCCCATTTCTCTCCCTTCATAAGTACAAAAATAGTTACAAAATCGAGTGCAATTGACATTGATTTTTATCTGCGGGCATTGTTAATCCACTTTTGCTTTGAGTGCTGTGGAGATAAACAACTTTCCTCTGTTCTATTTATTTTTGCTTTTCCTCATTCTCTCTCCCTATGGTATACATGCTATCTTAAATCTAATGTTGCATTATTTATTTGAATGTCCTGTTTTGCTATATTTTATTTTTAATTACTTTTTTAACTTTAAGTAAGTTCTCTGGCTCTGTCCCGTGTAATATGAAGTCAGTTCTAGATTGGCTCAACCACTGCTCTCTGGAACTAGGTTTTATCCTCAGTTTTCAGTCTTCCATCCCCTAGCTTCTCATTCCTTTAACTTTTTTTTAACTTATAGATGATATTGGAACCAATAATCCATTCCCTTCTGCCACAGTTTGGCCTTAACTCCAATGGGACTGCACCAATAGGGCAGAAAATGAGACTGGGACCTAGATACGATTTACGTCAGGGATTCTATGGGGCCTTGTACGGGTCAGAGCTTGTATGAGAGGGCGCAGGGCTATGATGGAAGCTGCCAACACTGTGACCCTGGGTTCACAGGCACCTGGCGTATCATCGGCGGCAGTACACCTAATGGAACACTTGGTCTCACCAGGCTGCTGATTGGCAGTTGTGGGACCCAACTGGGGGTCCAGACATGGGTCGTGCTCTGGACCCCTGAAGAGTGATAAGTTACATTTTTGAATTATTATTGGCCTCTTATAAAGGGATCCAAGTGGGCCAGTAAATTGCCTTCGAGAGGGATCCTGCCCCCTCCCCAGACCCCAGCAATCAATACCACAGTATGCAGCTTCCTTGGCAGGTGGGTGCCCCAGACACACCCTCACTGGTGTGGGCACCTGTCATTCCTATGTACTTAGTGAGACCTTCCCCAACCCTGCAAACTTTGGTGGGGATAGCGGTCGCGGCCCCGGGAGGGCGAATCCCGGCACTTACACCTCAGCCTCTCTTTCTCCCCGCCCTACCAACCCTGTGGATTTCCAACCCCGTTGTTTTTAAAGAGTTAAATTACACTGCTGTGTTTTCAGTTGAATACTCAATAATCGAGTTACTGCAGATTCTTACTCTGAAGTATTCCTTTAAAGTATCTGTTGAAGTAAGACCCTTTATTGCTGTCTCTTATTTCATTGAATATTTTCCTAATCTTTTTATCATCATTCGAGATGTAGTAAAAGATATTGAAGTGGTTGGGTTGACAGTAATGTAGAGATTGGGGAGGAAGCAGTTAGCGATACAGAGAACAGGGATGAAGATTCTAATTTATAATGCGTTTCAACGTTGGATAGGCTGATTGAAGGTAAGCCACTTTCCAAAGAGAAGTAATGAAAGCTGGAGGGAGTCAATCAGAGCAGACTAATGACCCATACAAGAGAGATTTGGTTTGCCCGCTAGAGGACCTGGGGTCAGATCTTAGCTGACATTCAGACTTATTTATCTTTGTTGTGTGTTTAGTCGTCTATACTAGGGTGCCTCTTCTCAAGGGATTGGAAAAACTGACCGGGCCGGTCCTGTAGAAGCATAACCAGTTATACAGTCACAAAGCAAACAACTTA
Source organism: Squalus acanthias (assembly GCA_030390025.1). NCBI lineage: Eukaryota > Metazoa > Chordata > Chondrichthyes > Squaliformes > Squalidae > Squalus > Squalus acanthias. The sequence goes on along the minus strand of JASTWF010000126.1, from coordinate 1,030,429 downwards.
CGCTGAGTTTTGTGAAATAATAGGGACCTAATGATGGCACAACATATTTTAAAAATTGAAATATCAGTCAGTCAGTTATCAGTCAGCACTGCGTTGCAGTAATGAATTGCAGCTTGAATTTTTATTAAGTGAGCTTCTGTTCAGTAGGCAATACAAAGGTAATAAGGTAATACTGAAGGGCTTATCTCTGATTCCTTTTTCCTTCACATTGATTCGGTGCTACTTCTTAGTATAGTCAGGGCCATTCTCATCGCAACGACCTAAGCAGATTAAATGCATGAACTACCCAGCAGGCTGATGTGCTGCTCCAGAAGGATGGGATTTTTCTAAAATAGGACACTAAGCCTTTCTGCCTTCTGCCTATTTACCCAGTCAGTATACTGCTGCATCTCTAACCACTTGGAAAACTCAGGGGGAATCGGTTGAACAGCAGCAGCAACTGAGAATGTGGGAGTTTTTTGCCATTAATGGAAGCATATTATAATAGGTGCCTGAGAGACCTAGTTTCCCTCTGTTTCCATGGCAGTTAGTAGAAGCCATAGAAATTGAATTGGCTTGCAAATTGCACTGTGGGATTCCGGTGGCAGAATGGTCGAGTTATGACTTGAGTGAAGTTCAACTCAATTTGGTTAGAATTCAGGATTTCAGGTTTTGCTCATATTTGGTATGTTAAACCTTGGAAGAGAAATGAATGTGGGACATTAGTGTACAGCCTTCATTGTGTGGATAGAAGTGTGTTATATACATGTGTATTTGATTTATTTACAGAATGGAACCTAACAGAAATAAGATGTGAATAATCATGCAGATGATTTACCTGGGGGAACTGGAAGCATAAGACATCCGTCCAATCTGGTATCTAACAGTAGCCTCAACAGTAACATGCCACTGCAGCAGATCTCAGTCGTCCCAGCAAGGGAAACCTCTAGTAATGGAAGAAGCTCAACAGGCAGGAATAAAGAGAAGAACAAGGATATGGAGGTAAGACAAAGGCTTGATCTAATCGCATTGGACGCTTCACCCATGGTGGTTACTGTTGCTGGTTCTGTGTTACAGTCTATGATGTTTAAATTTAAAGTGAACTCAGACTGCATGCTAAACAAAGGCCTGAAATTTGTAGTCAGCGGCGAAGCAAAGGCATTTGCCGCTGGCCCCGACAAAAGCTGTCCACAAAGATCTCGCAATCTCTGTGACGAGAAATTCGCCTTTTTTGACGTGCAAGTGAGATCAGTGTGGTGTAGTGGGAATCCCATAGCGCGAGCTGCTGTGACATCAACAGGCTGTCTAAGTAGCCAATCACAATGCAGAACCAGGAAGTGAATAAGTTGCTTTTATTCTGACTTTTTAAAAATGTTACAGAGAGCAAAAGAAAGATTGGGGCTCTCACAAGGGGAAAAGGTAAACCTGAAATAAATATGAACAAACTTTTAAAAAAATATTATTTTTTTTAGGGGGGAAAAATTGGGTTGGTTTGCCCCTCTTGTTAGCACCCCCAGGGGGCGCTGACGGGGCGCAAATCCCCTAGCGCCCAGGCACGGTGCTGGTAACACCTCCCACAAAATTCAGCGGGAGGTTAGCGGCGGCTGTAGCCGGTAGGGCCCCACGCCGCTGCGCCACCGGCAATGACGTCATCGCCATGCGCAGCGCCCCACTTGCGCCCCGGCCGCAAACTTCCCTTGCGCCTCCTGATCTATCGGCAGACGATATATGCGACAGGGTCAGGGGGCGGTTTTGCAGCAGCGGTGGCGGTAGTTAAAGAGGCAGGGGTCGGGCGGCCATTTTTATTTCGGCCGACTGCCAGCACCTGCCCCCTTCTGCTTTTGTATGTGGGGTGCCGGCCGCGATCGCTCAGCCCAGCACTCCCCTTGAGTGCCGGGCTGTTTTCACGGCACTCCACTCTCCGGTGGTCCAGCAGGACCCCGGTGCGCGCAGCACTAGGCCCCTCTCCTTTAATCAGGGGAGGAGGCCTGCAATGACGCGGCGCTACGTGCCAACGTGAAATTCAGTAGTAGCGCCCTAAGCAGGAGGTGGAGCACTTTCCAGTAGCTCTCCTACTCCTACTTGGGGCACTACTACTGAATTTACAACGGAGGGGCGCTAACTTTTTCAGGCCGCTAAAATTAGTGCCCCAGTGACGTTAGTGCCCCAAAATGGGTGCCACACAATTTTTCCCCCTAAGTTTCTTAAAAATTTTAATTTTTATTATAATGGAGAAATTTGACACTCCACAAAATTAAAATGAGTTTTTCAGGGCCATCATGTTTGTTTAGCAGTCAATACGCTGTTAAAACCCCAGTTACACCTATTCCAACAAGGCCTAACTTTTAATGGAGTATTTAGCACCAATATTACCGCGGAAAAGCTCAAGTTTTCGGCAGTTTCACTGATTTTCCCTGATTGCCAGCTGTGGGGGAGATGGGGGAGGTCCACAGCGCAGCCAGTAACGGAGCAGTGAATGAATGACCGCAACTTCAGGATTTCCGCGTTTATATGCGCAGGCTCGAAATCCTGAAGTTGCGGTCAGTTTCAAAGGGGTAATAACAGCGAACACTGCTCATTTGCTCTTACTACCCACTGCAAATTCTGGGCCATCCAGCTCTTCATGTTATCAAAGGATTTTTAGACCAAGTGATTTGTTTAAATATTCATCAGTGTTCCAATTATACTTGCAGATATCTGTTTTTTGAATGGCATGAATAGACAGCACTGAGTTATACTGCCCACTCACACTAGTCCCCAGTCAGGGGAAATCACAGCCAGTAGCATAAAATTTCATAGAAATTACAGCACACAAACAGGCCGTTCGACCCAACTAGTCCACGTTGGTGTTTATCCTCCACGTGAGCAGGATGTGCCTGCCCTGTTCCCATATTCTTTTACCCACTTTCTTTCAGCCAACCAATCTTCCCTGTTCTTAAATTTGAAATGGGCCCAGAATTTTCTTCGCGCTGTCCTCGCTCCATTACCCCAGCTTTGCCAGAAATGCGGCAGAGAAGTGGGAGCAGTTCGAAGAAGATTCTCTGCTTCAATCACAAACTCCAGTCAGCATTCCAAACGTTTTTAATGCTTGAAAAGAATTGACTTTCTTGCCAGCTCTTTTCTAATATTGGAAGTTCAAAGATGGGCCAGTGGACAGCTTGAGATTATTGAAAGTTTCAGTTTTACACTTGAAAAAGATGGCTTTGCACTGGTTGTAGTTATACTGAGGGCTGCGCACCATTTAAGAATGTATATGCTTGAGGTGGTCTCACCGGAGGCCAAATCATGGGAGTGGCACCTGTACTTCCACTATGGAGCAATTTTAACCCCCAACAACAGGTGGGTTTGGCCGGACCCCAACTCGACCTCAACCTGCCCACTTCCGGTTTTAATGGGGTCAAGGTGAGGTGGCTGGGCATCCAATCTGCTCTCAGGAGGCGGATCGGGTATTAAAAACTTTTAAGGAAGCGAGCCTCAGGAAACCCACAGGTAAAAGGTGAGAAGGGCAGGATCCATAAGGTAAGTGCCTCAACAGCACGACTTATGGGCCAGCAGGAACCAAAGTGTTTCCTCCCGGCCCAACAAGTTTAGCTGCTTCCTGCTCCATGATTGCCAAATTGCCCCGATCTCCCCCCACGATTTCCCACCACCTCCACGCTCTCCCCACCCCCAGGATCTCTCCCCGACATCGATCCCACCCCTCTACCCCGGCAATCTCTCCCCACTGCAATCTCTTCCCCCAAAGCACAATCTCTCCCCAACCACGATCCGCAACCCTCGCGATCTCCCCCCCGCCGCCAACCACGATCTCTCTCCCCGATCACGATCTCTCTCCCCGACCACGATCTCTCCCCCGGATCCCCATCTCCTCCCCCCCCACTCCCATCTCCTCCCCCCGACCCCATCTCCTCCCCCCCGACCCCCATCTCCTCCCCCCCCGACCCCCATCTCCTCCCCCCCGACCCCCATCTCCTCCCCCCCCCGACCCCCCATCTCCTCACCCCCGACCCCCATCTCCTCCCCCCCGCCCCCCATACTCCTCCCCCCCCGACCCCCCATCTCCTCCCCCCCCCGACCCCCCATTCTCCTCCCCCCCCCGACCCCCATCTCCTCCCCCCCGACCCCCCATCTCCTCCCCCCCCCGACCCCATCTCCTCCCCCCCCCGACCCCCATCTCCTCCCCCCCCGACCCCCATCTCCTCCACCCCCCCCGACCCCCATCTCCTCCCCCCCCCACCCCATCTCCTCCCCCCGACCCCCATCTCCTCCCCCCCCCGACCCCCTTCTCCTCCCCCCCCGACCCCCATCTCCTCCCCCCCCCGACCCACATCTCCTCCCCCCCCGACCCCCATCTCCTCCCCCCCCGACCCCCGTCTCCTCCCCCCCCCCGACCCCGTCTCCTCCCCCCCCCGACCCCCGTCTCCTCCCCCCCCCGAACCCCCGTTCCTCCCCCCCCCGACCCCCGTCTCCTCCCCCCCCGACCCCCGTCTCCTCCCCCCCCGACCCCCGTCTCCTCCCCCCCCCCCGACCCCCGTCTCCTCCCCCCCCCCGACCCCCGTCTCCTCCCCCCCCCCCCCGACCACCGTCTCCTCCCCCCCCCCGACCACCGTCTCCTCCTCCCCCCCCCCGACCACCGTCTCCTCCTCCCCCCCCCCCGACCACCGTCTCCTCCCCACCCCCGACCACCGTCTCCTCCCCCCCCCCGACCACCGTCTCCTCCCCCCCCGACCACGATCACTCCCCCCTGCGATCTCTCCCTCCCTCTCTGACTACCTGTTCTCTGCTCCTCGGTTGCAGCCTTGTGCTGCAGACTTTCCCACCCAACAGGCTGGCAGCCTGTTAATCATGCTGGCTGTCAGGTGGGAAACCTGGGGAAAAAATTTGAACTATGTCCTGGATTTCTTCAGGTCATCCGGCAAACCTGTACTTCCGGTTTCCTGTCCAGAAGTCCTCCTCCCCACTGCCTGCCCCTAAATATTATGGTTCTTGCATCGCAGTGCATCAGAAGTCACTTTACCGTGACGTAATATGTGCAGTATAATTACGGTATAGAGAAGTTACTGTTGCTGATGTTATTGTATGAATACTTCATTCAATTGTACCAAATTCCCCCCTCTACTATTTTATCAGGGGCATTAAGCCATTCAGTTGATATGTTGATAGGGTGAGATGATGTAAGGTGGGAGGAGACTCATGTGAACCATAAACACCGCCGTAGACCTGTTGTGTCGAATGGCCTGTTTCTGTCCTTTAAATTCGATGTAATTTTAAACCTGTTTCAGCTGCAGAGAGATGAATTTGATACGAGTGCATTAAGTGTCTCTACAATAACATCTCCCACCATAAATTCTCCCTTTATAAGTGAATGTGGTCAATGCAGTCTGGTCTGCAAGGTTTAACTATGAACATGATATGTTTTCAAACCTTCATTTGGAGAAAAAAAAAGTGATAACTTTTCAAAGACAATAGATCAAAGTAATTGACAGTTCATGAGCGACTGGTCTCATCAAATGTGCTAGAAAATGGGAAATTTAATGATGTCCAATTTATTTTCCTGTAGCTATCGGTAATATTGGAAGCTTTTTGTTTCAGGGTAGTTAGAGTTTGATGCAGTGAGTGAGATAAGTCAAGCAACACAGCACAGATAGTTTCTGCTCTTTACCTAAAACCTCCATAGGCAATCAATTCAGACAAGCCAGTATTTTGGGTTCCAGAAAGTTGAGTTGAAAGGGTTACTGAGTAACTGAGGGAGTGCTGCACTGTCAGAGGTAGCGTCTCCTGGATGAGATGTTAAACTTTGTCTGCTGTTTAACTAGATATAAAAGATCCCATGGCATTATTCAAAGAAGAGGTACAATCCTAAAGGGGGTGGATGAACAGAGAGACCTGGGGGTATATGTGCACAAATCGTTGAAGGTGGCAGGACAGGTTGAAAAAGTGGTTATAAAGCATACGGGATCCTGGGCTTTATAAATAGAGGTCATGATGCGGAGATGCCGGTGTTGGACTGGGGTGGACAAAATTGAGAGGTCGCACAACACCAGGTTATAGTCCAACAGTTTTATTTGAAATCACAAGCTTTCGGAGCTATCGATTTGCTCCTTCCTCAGGTGAAGTAAATTAGATACAGAATCTCCAAAGCATATATAGATGGAAAACAAAGAATGTGTACTTTACAATTGCAGACCAATAAATTAAATCATCCTGACTATCTGCCGAGGTGTGATAAAGTTAATTAAGTCAGCCAGGAAGGTACCACATCAAAGACATAGCAAGATACAACTGAGACAATGAGGTGTAGTCGTAGGGGTTCTAACGTGTCAAAAGCTGCCGTCTGTATGTAAAACGAAAAGCTTTAACATTTTTTTACTTTTTTACTGGGAAAATTTTTACTTTTTTTACTGGGAATCACATCTGTGAACAAGCTAACGACGACTCGAGTCCGGATCACGTCATGTATCGTGACATGGCGAAGGATCACTGAAAAGACTACACGATAACATAAACATGTTCCATCCCACCATCAAACTCACCATGGACTACTCCTCAGAATCAGTCTCATTCCTGGACACACGAATCTCCATCAAAGACGGACACCTCAGCACTTCACTCTACCGCAAGCCCACGGACAACCTCACGATGCTCCACTTCTCCAGCTTCCACCCTAACCATGTTAAAGAAGCCATCCCCTATGGACAAGCCCTGCGAATACACAGGATCTGCTCAGACGAGGAGGAACGCGATGGACACCTACGGACGCTGAAAAACGCCCTCGTAAGAACGGGATATGACGCTCGACTCATCGATCGACAGTTCCGACGGGCCACAGCGAAAAATCGCATAGACCTCCTCAGAAGGCAAACACGGGACACAACCAACAGGGTACCCTACGTCGTCCAGTACTTCCCCGGAGCGGAGAAGAAACTACGCCATGTTCTTCGCAGCCTTCAACATGTCATCGATGACGACAAACACCTCGCTAAGGCCATCCCCACGCCTCCACTACTTGCCTTCAAACAGCCGCCTAACCTCAGAAGTACCATCGTTCGCAGCAAATTACCCAGCTTTCAGGATAACAGCGACCAAGACACCACACAACCCTGCCATGGCAAACTCTGCAAGACATGCCAGATCATCAACACAGATACCACCATCACACGTGAGGACACTACCCACCAGGTACATGGTACATACTCATGTGACTCGGCCAACGTTGTCTACCTCATACGTTGCAGGAAAGAATGCACCGCGGCATGGTACATCGGCGAGACCATGCAGACACTGAGACAACGTATGAACGAGCACCGCGCAACAATCGCCAGGCAGGATTGTTACCTCCCAGTCGGGGAACACTTCAGCAGTCAAGGACATTCAGCCTCGGATCTGCGGGTAAGCGTTCTCCAAGGCAACCTTAGAAACACACGACAACGCAAAATCATCGAGCAGAAACTGATAGCCAAGTTCCGCACTCATGAAGACGGTCTCAATCGGGATCTTGGGTTTATGTCACGATACATGACGTGATCCGGACTCGAGTCGTCGTTAGCTTGTTCACAGATGTGATTCCCAGTAAAAAAAGTAAAAATTTTCCCAGTAAAAAAGTAAAAAAATGTTAAAGCTTTTCGTTTTACATACAGACGGCAGCTTTTGACACGTTAGAACCCCTACGACTACACCTCATTGTCTCAGTTGTATCTTGCTATGTCTTTGATGTGGTACCTTCCTGGCTGACTTAATTAACTTTATCACACCTCGGCAGATAGTCAGGATGATTTAATTTATTGGTCTGCAATTGTAAAGTACACATTCTTTGTTTTCCATCTATATATGCTTTGGAGATTCTGTATCTAATTTACTTCACCTGAGGAAGGAGCAAATCGATAGCTCCGAAAGCTTGTGATTTCAAATAAAACTGTTGGACTATAACCTGGTGTTGTGCGACCTCTCAATTTTATAAATAGAGGCATAGAGTACAAAAGCAAGGAAGTTATGATGAACCTTTATAAAACACTGGTTTGGCTGCAACTGGAGTATTATGTCCAATTCTGGGCACCGCACTTTAGGAAGGATGTGAAGGCCTTGGAGAGGGTGCAGAAAGGATGAAGGACTTCAGTTACATGGATAGACTAGAGAAGCTGGGGTTGTTCTCCTTGGAGAAGAGAAGGTTGTGAAGAGATTTGATAGAAGTGTTCAAAATCATTATGGGTCTGGACAGAGTAGATAGAGAGAAACTGTTCCCATTGGCGGAAAGGTCGAGAACCAGAGGACACAGATTTAAGGTGATTGGCAAAAGAACCAAAGGCGACATGAGGAAAAACTTTTTTACGCAGCGAGTGGTTATGATCTGGAATGCACTGCCTGAAAGGGTAGTGGAGGCAGACTCAATTGTGGCTTTCAAAGGGAATTGGATAAGTACCTGAAGGAAAAAAAATGTCAGGGCTATGGGGAAAGGGTGGGGCAGTGAGACTAGCTGAAGTGCTCTTGCAGAGAGCTGGCATGGGCTCAATGGGCCGAATGGCCTCCTTCTGTGCTGTAACCATTCTATGATTCTATAAGAGCAGTATGTTCTCTGATTTCTTGGCCAACATTTATCCCTCAACCAACAACATCTAAGACTCAAACATGCCCTTCATTTTATTTGCTCTCTGTGGAACCTTGTGTGTGCAAGTTAGCTACTGCATTTGCCTACAAAACAACAGTGACTACAGTTCAAAAAGTAATTCTTTGTTTGTACAGTGCTTTGGGATATCCTGAGGATGTGATATCAATGCACTTTCTTTCTTTTTTCTTCTTGTTTCCTTTATTAAAAAATGTGAAAAGGTGAAACCAGTGTGTGCATGTGTAGGATGTTCAGACAGCACCCTTTAAGTGAAAACAAAATGTGACTGAATTATCAGGAGTTCCAGTGAAATATTTCCAGTTTTCTAGTTCAAAAAGTCACTGTGTGGCTGTGAACATGGTAAAACATGTGAAATCTGGAAAAGTAAGCATTCACTTAAAAAGGAGATAACAGATTCAGTGGCTGGAAATTTCCTCAGAGTTGCTCCCACTCTGCTGCTGTAATTTCATCAGAAGTGCGATGGAAATGGGGTTTCCCGTAAAGTTACAGTGGCGGAGCGAGAACAGCTCTTCGGAAATTTCCGGCTAATTATTCAGTTATTAGGAGTCTACATTGTGTGAGGATAGAAAAAGAGTCTGTTTTATCTCGCTTAACAATTATACTCAGTCAACAGAAAATCATAGAATTACAGAGAAATTACAACCAGGTTGTTTGGCCCAACTAGTCATTATGTTGGTGTTTATCTGCCACACAAGCAGTGGTCTATGTGCCCAACAGTTCTCATATCCCTTTATTCCCTTTTCCTTCAACCACCTATCTAACCTATTCTTAAATTTTCATATCAGTAATTGGAGCCAACTGTGGTTGTCCAAACAGGTTGTAGATGTTGAGTGTGTGAAAGAAAGAAACTGAGTCAATAAAAAGTGATAGAACCTGAGTATATTATAAGAGAAAAGAGGACTGAATAAATACAAGAGAAAACTGGGTAAGAGTTAGAAACTGTGTATATATAAGAGAACGAGAAACTATGTAAATATGAGAGAAAGATTCAAAATCATTTTATATTTAAATATAATTTGGCTGCTTCATTTGAAAGACCTTTTGAAACACCTTAACAAACATGAAACACTCTTAGTGTGCAAGTGAAGATTTGATATTCGAAGGGCATTAAAATTGCAAAATGGCAATAACAGTATTCTTTGTATATCAAGTCTTTTAAGTTGACAATTCTCTCAGACTCAGTTCAGTACAACTTTGTTGCTAAATGTAACCTCTTATCAGCACACTGAAGACATTATTTAGGATTATTCAGACTTTACTGCCCTCAGAGAGGCATTGTGTTTCCACACATAGTGCCCCCTGAGCAATATGTTATTCAGTATTATGCAGTGCCATTTCACGGTGCAGAATAAATCTCCATAATCATATTTGCATGAAGTGTGCTGAGCCTTCATGCTAGTGTGTGCCAGAATTTCATCAGGGTGTCAGGGAGGAAAGAGCTTCATGTATTGTAACAAATGGAATGAGATCAGGCCAGCCCCTCCCCCTTCCCCTCTGGGCGAGAGGATCTACAGTGTCATTTTTCTAAAATAAATTTTACAGCAAAATGCCAGCAAATGTTTTGACAACACCTCATGCAGTAGGGCAAAGCAAAAGAAGGCTTTTTGCTCGCCAAAAAGAGCATTCTGTGCTAATGCCCACTTCAGCTTTGCATGGAGATAGAGTATTGTGCACCCAAGGATGTGACAGCTCCCATTGATTCGGAAGCTGGTGCTATGTGATGTATCAGTGCAGCATTATTGTCAGGTGGCTGTGAGACAAATGCAAATGAAAGGCAGTGTGACAGATTCAGAGTGAAAGGGGAGATTTTCCAGGGTCTGCGGCCATGTGCACTGCATTGCTTGGGCTCAATGAATATCAGGAAATTGGGCTGGTCGGAGCGCATGGCTCCGAAGGAGCCCACCCCTTGTTCCTTACATTTAAATTAATGGGATACAAATCAGGCGGGTTCCTTTACAGATGCCAACACGCCCGATTTCTGGTATTCGCTGCACCTAGTTGATCCAGAACAAATGGGCGCCAACCCAGCATAATGCCCCCTTATGTATCACTGCAGTAGAGTCAGACTCAACCCTGGCTCCAATAGCAGTTGGTGGGAACCAGTACCTCAATCAAACTTAATAGGAAGACCTGATTCTACCATCTTTTGACACCTATCGTAATGTCCCGATTCAATTGGTGAAGGGTAAGGGCATTACATTCTGAGGTATTGGTAACCAAACCCAGAAAAGATATCGACAGCTTCTTGGGAGCTGCTGATAAATTTACAAAATCAGTCCACCTAGTGTTTATTTGAAAATGTTTCTGTTCATTTCTCAAATGTTCTGCATTTGTCAAATACAATTGCAGAGAATTAGTATTCAAGACTGAAATTGTACTTAGCCCCACTGGGAATACTGGTTTGTCCTAATTTCAGTCACTAATGTCGAATGTTATATCGAAACACTTCCCGACAATATAATGCAATCTGCACAGTAATAAGCCAGAGATGTCAACCTTCAAATGAGATAAACCTTACAAAACAGGCCAGAAGTTGGGGGACCTGAGTGGTGTAGGGGGGCGGGGGAAAGCCCCCAGCTGTTAAATTTTAAGCATTTTTGGAGGAAAAAGAATCTATTTTCTGGCGAGATAATGCTGTTTATCTGGAGAGGCTTCCAATACTGGCTACAATTTGATTTCCTGGGTCAGGGTGGTGACAGCAGGCAGTGCATGGGCAGAAGCAGCTGGTGGCTGCCCTTGTGCGTGCGCACTTATGTACTCTGGAAGCCCAATTCACGCAAGCGCAGTCAGGCATTCTGCACGGAAATGCCCTTCAAGCCCCAAATCTTGCAGTGACTGGTCTTGGCCACTCTGGCCCAGCAAAGCTTTTCCGTGAGTTTTGAGTATTCAATGAGTTCGTGAGATGGACCTCACATTCCTGTGACTCATGTGAGAGTTGACATGTCTGAATGAGCATCAGCTGCAGTGAAGGTCTTTGTATCCTATGTGCATACTCATATAATCTGGAGACCCAGCTGATTGCATTTAGCAGCTGTTTTAAGCACAAGGCAGCACTGGCTTTTTTCTAGGTGTAAAGGCCTGATTCCTGATAGCAGTATATTAGGTATACATGGCCCACACCATCCAGCAAGAAATAGCCAGACATACACCCAAACTTATGTGTCTGCCAGTTGGAATGTAGCATCATGTTTCTCCATCAATCTCTCATTAGCCTCTGCAGTATTCATGTGTTTATCCTTATCCTTTTCTGTCTGTCTCTTTTTTACCTGCTTTCAGATTAAATAAAAGAACATAAGAAATAGGAGCAGGAGTAGGCCATTCAGTCCTTCGAGCCTGCTCTGCCATTCAATAAGCTGATTCTACCTCAACTCCACCTTCCCGCACTATCCCCATATCCCTTGGTTCCCTTAGTATCCAAGAATCTATCGATCTCTGTCGTGAATATACTCAACGATTCAGCATCCACAGCCCTCTGGGGTAGAGAATTCCAAAGATTCACAACCTTTCGAGTGAAGAAATGTCTCCTTATCTCAGTCCTAAATGGCCGACCCCTTATTCTGAGACTGTGGCCCCTAATTCTAGACTCCCCAGCCAGGGGAAACATCTTCCCTGCATCTATCCTGTCAAGCCCCTTAAGAATTTTATATGTTTCAATGAGATCACCTCTCATTCTTCTAAACTCTAGAGAATATAGGCCTAGTCTACTCAATCTCACCTCATAGGACAATCCCCTCATCCCAGGAATCAGTCCAGTGAACCTTCATTGCACTCCCTCCAAGGCAAGTATATCCTTCCTTAGGTAAGGAGAACAAAACTGTACACAGTACTTAGGTAAGGAGAACAAAACTGTACACAGTACTCCAGGTATGGTTTCACCAAGGTCCTGTATAATTGCAGTAAGATTTCTTGGGGGGAAAAATTGGGTCGCGCCCCCTTTGGGGCGCTAACTTCGCCAGGGCGATACTTTTAGCGCCCCAAAAAATTTAGCGCCCCGACCCCAAAATTGAACGGTAGCACTCCCAGCAGGAGGCAGGGCACTACTGAAAGTGCTCCACCTCTCTCTTGGGGCACGCCCATTGAATATCGAGGCGCTACGTGCAGCAGCGCCACGCACGTCGGCACATAGTTCCGTGGTATTGCAGGCCTCCCTCCTCTGGTTAAAGGGGAGGGGCCTAGTGCAGCGCGCACCGCGGCCCTGCTAAACCTCCGGGGAGCTGGCAAAAGAGCCCAGCATTAAGAGGAGTGCCGGGCTGACCGACCACGGTGGGCACCCCACAGGGGGAGGCGAGAGGGGGCTGGTGCTGGCAGGCGGCCCAAAAAAAATGGCCGCCCGGCATCTGCCCTTTAATTTGCACTGCCCTGGCCACAAAAACGCCTGATCCTGTCGGACATAACATCTGGCGGTAGGTCAGGGGGTGCGAGCCAAGTTTGCGGCAGGGGCGCTGCGCACGGCGATGACGTCATCGCCGGAGGCGCAGCGCCACGAGGCTCTACCACCGCCGCTAACCCCCTGCTGAATTTTGCGGTAGGCGTTAGCGGCGCAGCGCCAGGGTGGTAGGTGCTTTGCACTCGGTTAGCACCCCCTCACGGGAGGCGCAAAGCAACCGAATTTTTCCCAGCTTTACTCTTATACTCCAATCCCTTTGTAATAAAGGCTAACATACCATTTGCTTTCCTAATTGCTTGCAGTACCTGCATGTTAACTTTCTGTAATTCATGTACAAGGACACCCAGGCCAATCGGAATACAAACATTTCCTCATCTCTCACCTTTTAAAAAAATTCTGTTTTTCTATTTTTTCTGCCAGTGGATAACTTCACATTTCTCCACATTATATTCCATCTGCCATGTGCTTGCCCACTCACTTAACCTGTCTATATCCCTTTGCAGCCTCTTTGCATCCTCCTCACAGCTTACTTTCCCACCTAACTTTGTATCGTCATCATACATTACACTCGGTCCTTTCATCTAAGTCATTAATATAGATTGTAAATAAGCTGAGGCGCCAACACTGATCCTTGCGGCACCCCACTAGTTACAGCCTGCCAATCCAAAAATGGCCTGTTTATTCCTCTGCGCTGTTTTCTGTCCATTAACCAATCCTCAATCCATTCTAATATATTACCCCCAATCCCATGAACCCAAATTTTGTGTAATAATCTCTTGTGTGGCACCTTATCGAATGCTTTTTGAAAATAAGATTGCTCTCTCCTTTCTGTTTTTTTACATTTTCATGGCTGTCTCCCTCTCTTTCTTCATTTTCCTGTACCTCTCTCTCTTCTCTGTTTTCCTGTACCTCTCTCTCTTCTCTGTTTTCCTGTACCTCTCTCTCTTCTCTGTTTTCCTGTATCTCTCTCTCTCCTCTGTTTCCCATTATCTCTCTCCTCTCTCTGTTTTCCTGTATCTCTTTCTCTCTCTCCTCTCTGTTTTCCAGCATCCGTGGAGAGAGAAACAAAGCTAACATTTCAGGACTGTGACATTTTGTCAGAACCCACCTGAGCTGAAACTTGGACCCTGATCTTGACAGGGGCGGGACGCGTAGACGGGGGATGGGGTTTCTGCTCTCGCCTCCCTTCAGCTGCTGCGTTTTCCGAGGCCTGGGAAACCCTGCTGGCCAGGGTTAAACCTTCAAAGCAGGCTAAATCTAAGGCTGCCAGCCTCATTTGCTGGCACAGACCTGAATGGCCTCCTCCAGTGCTGTAAATTCCTGTGATTCTAATTTCTATGATTAAAATATTTAAATGGCCAATCCACCTACTGGGAGTGGGTTGGCTGCCCGCCCCTTGTTCTGCCTCCGTTAAACCCAGAAGTGGTCGGGTTCGAGATTTTTAAAGTTTTCACATCTCACCCGACTCCATCCTACCCATTTTTGGGGGTTAAGATACAGCCTGTTAACTCTGTTGCTCTCTCCACAGATGCTGCCTGATCTGCTGAGTATTTCCAGCATTTTCTGTTTATATTTCAGATTTCCAGCATCCGCAGTATTTTGCCTTCGTAATAGTATGGAGCAAGTTGTTACTCGAGGGCGAGAGCTAAGTTCAGAAACACAGTGGTAGTAAGGGATTTGCTAATGAGAGGCGTAAGCAGTCGCTTCTGTAACCATAAGCTTTAGTCTCAGATAGTGTGATGTCTCCCAAGTACCAGAGTAAGGGACAAAATGAAGCAGACACTTCGAAAAGGAGGGTCATCAGCTGGAGGTCATGATTCATGTTGGGACCAATGACATAGAGAAGAATATGATTTGGCTTCTGCAAAGACATTTCCGGGAATTAGAAAGTAGATTAAGAAGCAGAACGTCAAAGGTAAGAATCTCATTACCAGTGTGCACCAGCCAGTACAGTACAGGAATGACCAAATTAGGAGATAAATATGTGGCTAGTGAAGTAACAGGTAATTTTAACCTAACCAGACCAATTGAAAATTAATGGTTTATACCCCGCGCAATTGTGCTTTCAATTGACTTCAATCAAAGATGGAACCTGTTAACAAATAAGAAAGGCAAGTTTCAACAAAGTTATAATTACAAGATCTAATTACGATATGAGGTAGGGAAAAGATTTGTGTTGAGAAAAGGAAGGCTTTTTTTCCGTTGGTTCAAAATTGTTTTCTCAGTCAACATGCTGCTACTCCAACAAGCAAGGAAAGACTTGCGACCTGGTTCTGGGTAATGACGTGAAACAGGTTGATGATGTCAATATAAAGGATCAATTGGGATGCAGTGACCACAATATTTAAACAAGAGAAGGAAAGTGTAAAAACTATGTATATTCCAGTAAGGAAAAGAGGGATTGCACAAAAGCTTGGGGTTCCATGGATTAAGAGGGAAAAGTGATCCAACCGTGGCTAACTAAAGAAGTTAAGGATAGCATTAGATTGAAAGAAGAAGCTTATAATGTTGCAAAGAATAGTAGTAAGCCTGAGGATTGGGAGAGTTTCAGGAAACAGCAAAGGTTGACCAAAAAATTGATAAAAAGGGAAAAAATAGAATGAGAGAAAACTAGCAAGAAATATAAAAGCAGATTGTAAGAGTTTCTACAAGTATGTAAAAAGAAAACGTTGGTCCCTTAGAGGCTGAGACAGGAGAAATTATTATAGGGAATAAGGAAATGGCAGAAACATTAAACAAATATTTTGTATCTGTTTTCACAGTAGAAGACAAAAAAGCATACCAAAAATGGTGGGGAGCCAAGGGTCTAATGAGGGTGAGGAACTTAACACAATTAATATAAGTAGAGAAAAAGTACTCGAGAAACTAATGGGACTAAAAGCCAACAAATCTCCTGGACCTGATGGCCTACATCCTAGGGTTCTAAAAGAGGTGGCTGAAGAGATAGTGGATGCATTGGTTTTGATCTTCCAAAATTCCCTAGATTCTAGAATGGTCCCAGCAGATTGGAAGGTCGCAAATGTAAAACCGCTATTCATGAG
Source organism: Squalus acanthias (assembly GCA_030390025.1). Taxonomy (NCBI): domain Eukaryota; kingdom Metazoa; phylum Chordata; class Chondrichthyes; order Squaliformes; family Squalidae; genus Squalus; species Squalus acanthias. The sequence continues at coordinate 1,014,402 of JASTWF010000126.1, read as the reverse complement.
AGGAAGGAGGGAGAGAAAAAATAGGGAACTACAGGCCAGTTAGCCTGACATCAGTCATCGGGAAAATGCTGGAATCCATTGTTAAGGAAGTGGTATCAAGTCACTTAGAAAATCATAACATGATTAGGCAGAGTCAGCATGGTTTTATGAAAGAAAAATCGTGTTTGACAAATTTATTAGAGTTTTTTGAGGATGTAACTAGCAGGGTAGATAAACGGGAACCTGTGGATGTAGTATATTTGGATTTCCAAAAGGCATTCGATAAGGTGCCACATAAAAGGTTATTACACAAGATTAGGGCTCATGGAGTTGGGGGTAATATAGTAGCATGGATAGAGGATTGGTTAACGGACAGAAAACAGAGAGTAGGGATAAACGGATCTTTTTCAGGTTGGCAGGCTGTAACTAGTGGGGTGCCGCAAGGATCAGTGTTTGGGCCTCAGCTATTTACAATCTATATTAATGACCTAGATGAAGGGACCGAGTGTGATGTATCCAAGTTTGCTGATGATACAAAGCTAGGTGAGACAGTAAGCTGTGAGGAGAACACAAAGGGCTGGATTTTGATACTGGGGCGGGTTGGGGTCGTGTCATCCACTTTTCGTGTTATCCACCCGACTGCAATTGGATGTGGGAGATTGATGCAATTTTCACCTAATTAGGCAATTGAGTTGCAGCATGTGGGAACCCATGACCCAATTAGTGTTTTCAGTCTGAAAGTTGCCTCTGATGATGTCATCATTGCTGCTGTATTGAAGGTCTGCAAAGACTGCCTGGCCTTTGCTGTGAAAGGACCTGGAGGCAAAATGAGCAGCAGCAGCCCTAAGTCTGCTCCCAGATATTTTTGTTGCACCACCACCACTCCCAAATATTCTCTTCTCCTCCTCCTCCTACTACTACTACTACTACTACTACTACTACTACTACACATCTCCATTGTAATAGTGGACCTGCAGCTGATAGTCAGCTATCGAAATGTGTTACCGCCAGGTTTCACATTCGTGGTTCAGAACAGGCGTGCTTCACGTAGAAAAAGGGTTAAAATCACAAAGGCCTTTCAAAATGGCATTATAGAGGCAATTTAGTGCTTGTTAAGGGCCTTAACAGCCTATCCCGCCTCTTAGAGGCGGGACGGAGTCGGGACCAGCAGACACGATTTAATGAAAATTGCGTGGAGGCGGGATGGAGACGGGCTTGTGCCCACCCGCCAGTTTTTGCAATTTTAACCCCCCATACGCCTCCAAACCCACCTCCACGGGTCAATGAAAATTCTGCCCAAAGAGTCTGCAAAGGGATATAGATAGACTAAGTGAGTGGGCAGTAAGGTGGTAGATGGAGTATAATGTAGGGAAATGTGAGGTTATTCACTTTAGTAGGAAGAATAGAAAAACAGAATATTTTTTAAATGGTGAGAAACTTTCAAATGTTGGTGTTCAGAGAGATTTGGGTGTCCTCATGCAAGGAACACAGAAAGCTAGCATGCAGGTACAGCAAGCAATAAGGAAGGCAAATGGCATGTTGGCCTTTATTGCAAGGGGGTTAGCGTATAAGAGTAAGGAAGTCTTGCTACAATTGTACAGGGCCTTGGTGAGACCACACCTGGAGTACTGTGCATAGTTTTGGTCTCCTTATCTAAGGAAGGATATACTTGCCTTGGAGGCGGTGCAACGAAGGTTCACTAGATTGATTCCTGGGATGAGAGGGCTGTCATATGATGAGAGATTGTGTAGAATGGGCCTATACTTTCTGGAGTTGAGAAGAATGAGAGGTGATCTCATTGAAACATACAAGATTCTGAAGGGGATTGACAGGGTAGATGCTGAGAGGTTGTTTCCCCTGGCTGGAGAGTCTAGAACTAGGGGGCATAGTCTCAGGATAAGGGGTAGGCCATTTAAGACTGAGATGAGGAGGAATTTCTTCACTCAGAGGGTTGTGAATCTTTGGAATTTTCTATCCCACAGGGCTGTGAATGCTGAGTCTTTGAGTATATTCAAGGCTGAGATAGATAGAGATTTGGCCTCTAGGGGAATCAAGAGATATGGAGATTGGGCGGGAAAGTGGAATTGAGGTTGATGATCAGCCATGATCTTATTGAATGACTGAGCAGGCTCGAGGGGCTGTATGGCCTACTCCTGCTCTTATTTCTTGTGTGCTTAAGAGGGAGGTAGACCAAAGCGCGATAAAATGGTTTCCAACAGACACTTTAGTAGTAAAAGAATAGTGAAGGTAGGGGTAGGGCTGCTAAGGGATGAAGGAGGCAAGCCTGTAGTGGAGAAAGAGGGCAAAGCAGAGATAAAAAAAGGTACTTTACCTCAGTAGATATTGAAATTGTAGAACCACCAGAGGTGGGAGTAGAACAGTTAGTGGAGGTTATTATTCAAAGAAAGATGGAACCAAAGAAGTTGCACGCACTTAAGGTAGACAAAACACCTAATGGAATCATAGGGAAGAACAGCGGAGACTCCGACTATAAGGGCTGTATTTTTCCAACCTCAGCAGGTCCGTGGTGGGCGACGTCCGTGGCATGTGGGGACCCCGCATTTGGCTCGATCCCAGCCTCCAACAAGATTTTCTTTTGATGGGGCTAGTTAAGCCCGGCCTGTGAGGTTCCCGGTCAATTAATAGGAAACGGGTTTGATGATGTCATTTGATGACGCGTCATCAGCCGTTTCCTTAAGGGGGCCATGTCCACAATCATTTTGACATTTGTGCTGTCAGTGTTCTGCAGCATTGAGGTGCTGCAAACACTGACGAGCACTGCACAAAGGTGCAGGGCTGCACCCAGGCTCACCCATGACTCCCTCCATAAGCATATGGAGGGAGTCACAGCACGCAGGGAGGTTCTCTTCCCTTCCCATGGGCGGAAGAGACCTCCCCAGAAGACCAACGCAGCCTGGTTACGCATTGCACAGGAGGACACAAGCAGGGATGTCGTCAGGAGGACCAGGCTGCAGTGGCGCAAACCTTTCAATGATCTCAGTAGATCACGAAACATTACTGCAAAGCCACACTCAACCTCATCCTGCTCTGCCTCTCTTCATATCCCCATCACTCTGCCTTCCCTACCCTACTCCTGCACACCCTTACTCACACCAACTTACCTTGCACCTCCACCCATCCCTCTCTATCTACATTATCACTTCCCCATCTCACTAGCCACCCCTCACACTCACCCTCGTCCTTGTCCAATCATACTAAGTAACAACACACAAGGGTAGGCAGTTGGGTGTCTTAGCCAATGTTCATGTAAAGTTTCTGTTAATGTGCTGTCAAACATTGAAATCTTTATTTTCCACACTTTGTCTTCTTGTACAGATCTGTGTGCACCTTTGGAAGTGGCTTAGTAAGTTGCAGTGAATGGTGAGACATAACGGTACCCCCTGAAAATGGTGATGAGTGTGAAAGGAATTGCTTGGACATTGTAGGGATGCTTTATGGTGTCGGTGTGGGGTGGTGCCAACCTGGCGAATCATGTGGCAACCAGAGTGTACAGTGTCAAGTGAAGTAAATCTGGCCATGGTGAGGCCATCCCTGGCCTCCCGGGCAGCAATATGGCCCTGTGTCCTGTGCAGCATCAGGTGATTGCAGAGAAGGTCGGTGCTGCTGGTGTGCCTGGTGCTGCTGGTGTGCCTGGTGATGCTGGTGTGCCTGGTGATGCTGGTGTGCCTGGTGATGCTGGTGTTGGGGCTGATCATGGTGGGATTCTGAGGACCAAGGTGAGATTTTTTCAAGGGCACCCATGCTGATGGAATAGATGGCAGCTGAAGTTGAGATGACAGAAGCGATCTGTCACTGGTGAGAGAGGTTGCTCCAAGGTGATGACAGTGGATAGAGAGTTTGCTCCAAACACTTCAAATCTCCATAAAGCTGAAAAGTGTATTCCAAATGCTGAAGGCTCCAGCTTCTAAGATTGGAAATTGAACAGCTGTGAAATGGTAGCTTTTATACCACTTTTGCAGCTGTCATCTATTCACAGCAATGGAGAGTCATTGAGAAACCGACACACTTACCTGATGTGATCCCCGAGCGCCGGGAACCTCGTAAAAAACATGGAAAAACCATTAGGATCTGGTAAAATGCTGCTTAAAAAGCTTTAAACAGCTTCTTAAGTATCTCAATTGCCTGACTCGGCGCTTGGTGCCGGATCTGCAAACCGCAGGCAGAGCCGACACTTGGGAAATTAACAAGGAGGCGGGTTCAGAGCGGACTTCCGCCCCGCTCTCAATCACTACCATGCTGACAGCAGACCCACCTCCAAACCCGTCCTCTGAGCACCGACAAAGTTCACCCCTAACTTTCTGGAAAGTTATAGTCGGAGCCTTTGCTGTTTCTTCCCTATTGTGTATTAGGACTGGAAAATGACAAATGTGATTCCTCTTTTCAAAAAGATCAGCCAAGAAATCATAGATCAGTTGGTCTTAATTCATTTGTTAGAAAGCTACTAGAATCTAAATGGGATGAAATTACGAAGCACATGGGAATAATGAGCTAATCAGGACAAGTCTGCATGGATTTCCAATTGACAGGTTTAGTTCGACAAAGTTTATGGAATTATTTGAAGAAATAACCAAGACGATAGATAAAAGAAATGTGGTGGATGTGGTCTATATAGAATTTTTTTTAATTGATCAGGCACGACATGATAGACTTATGTTGCAGATAATGGCACATGGAATTAGGAGGAATGTAGCCATATGGGTAGAGATGGTTGGAGAGCGAAGGTTAGGAGTAAAAGGAAGTTTCTGAGACTGGATATACAACAGTAGCAGTGCTATGCCACATCCAATTGCAGCCACTGCTAAAAGGATAGAGGCTGAAAATCGGCAGCTTTTTCAATGCACTCCTGCCATAAGTCTGGCGGGAGTGTGATGGAAGGGTTGGAAATTAAGCTGGGATCTGGATACAGCATATTTTTCTCCAGCATATTTTTCAGGACCTTGTTTGGGCAGAACCTCCATCACCCCAAACATTATCCGCACCTCAGAGGGGATGTAGTCAGGGGAGGCGTCTCCCAGGCTGGAAACGTCCTTGTCCTTAGTGAGGCAGAAGACCGAGTGAGAGCAGGTGATCTGGCCTCTCATCAGGCAAAAGTGGGGTCCACCTAGGGCTCCAGGCCTGGGTGGTAGCCTGGACCCCAAAGCATATCGACAATTTTAAAGTTATTTTTCAGCCCCCTTATAAAAAGAGCCAATGAGTTGCTGCAGACATGTTTCCAGGGTGGTGGAGGTAGATGTGAGGTGTGGTGGTGGTGGGGGGGATGTGGTGGGCGGGGGGGGTGATTGGCTTCCACCCCAAATCGGGCACCCACATCAGAAATTCTGACCTCTTCAGGCAGGCAGGTGCCCCAGATGCACCTCTACTGGGGCAAGTACCTGCCCAAAATATTTAAATTAGGTGACTTCCCCTGATCTGCATACATTGGCAGGTTCAGTGCTGGAGGTCACTAGCAGGTGGATCACAGCAGTTTTGCTGGAATCAAAGGCCAGTGGATGTTCAAATTCATAGGGGTAAATTTTCACTGAATTTGCCTCGTAGTAACGGGGTGGTAACGGCCTCAAAATGGAGCAGACTTACAGTCCGGTTAACGCGGCAATGTGGCTGGCTCCATTTTAAAAGAAGCTTACCACCGGGTGTCCAAAGCACCTGCCTGTTTCAAGCGACGGGCCCCTTTTAATATGGAAATTGGGATCCTGACATGTAACCCCAATTGCCATTTTAGGGCAGAATCAGTTGGAGCCTACACCGAGCACCCTCCGAATAGTTCCACTAGCAATAGTACCTAGAGGGCCAACAAACCTAAGTGTCGAATTATTTATGTGGGACCCCCACCCTCTGTGATTGCAACCACCCCACCCGCCCAGCCCTGCAACTTCCATTGCTGGCAGCTGCCCTGAATCTTCCCGTGCACGCGCAGGAGATGCAACACATGCCCTTACACCTCCCCTCTTCCCACTGTCCAGGGCCCCAAACACCCCTTCCAGGTGAAACAGCGATTTACTTGTACTTCCTGCAATTTAGTATACTGTATTCGCTGCTCACGATGTGGTCTCCTCTACATTGGGGAGACCAAACGCAGATTGGGTGACCGCTTTGCGGAACACCTCCATTCAGTCCGTAAGGGGGACCCCGAGCTCCCGGTGGCCTGTCACTTTAATTCACCGCTTCACTCCCACTCTGACCTCACCGTCCTCGGCCTATTACACTGTTCCACGGAAGCGCAGCGTAAGCTCGAGGAACAGCACCTCATCTTTCGTTTAGGCACGCTACAGCCCTCTCTCATTTATATTTTATTTTTTCCACCCTTTTATTTGCCCCCCCCACCTTTTTTTTTCCTCCTAGAAGCTGGCAGCTGTCCTTCATTCTGCCAGTGGATTTCACACTTCTTTCAGCCTTAATCTGTCACATTAACACCACCTCTAGCCTTGCATATCTCTTAATGTCTCTTAATGTCTCTTCATCTCCCCCTTTGTTCTTTTATCCCCTCCCCCTTTTCCCAGCTTTACTCTGGCCTTAAATCTATTTGATTTCCGGCTCTTCACAGTTCTGACGAAAGGTCATCGACCTGAAACGTTAACTCTCTTTCTCTCTCCACGGATGCTGCCTGGCCTGCTGAGTTTTTCCAGCGTTTTCTGTTGTTATTTGCCCTGAATGGATGTTGAGGCCTCACTCTGGCGAGCTGTATCAGGACGCCTATTTGACGCCCCGCAGCTCCTCGGCCAAATTTAAATGAGGCCGGGAGCTCAAAGTCGTGGGGGCCTCTTTCGCACCGGATTGGGTGACCGATCAGCCGCTCCGCCGGTCGGTCGCCCAAAAGTCAAAATAGACCCTATGATGTCCAGATCCAATCTCCAATGTGTCAAATTTTCCAAATAACCTTGGTGTGATTTTAATGTTTGTTTCATACATGATTGAATCAGACAAATGGCCCTTTTAATACTGGCAGCATGTATGACAATTCCCTCTCTACTCCCATATACATCACTGAATGTCAGGGGGTGACAGTGCAGAAATATGCTTGAAGACAATGTAATTTCTGATTCTCCTAGTCAATCAGTGCATGCGTCAATATTGCAATCAAGAGTGCTCAGTGGTAGCACTCTTGCATTTGAGTCAGAAGGTTGTGGGTTCAAGCACCACTCCAGAGACTTGAGCACATAATCAAGGCTGAGTGAGTCCTACACTGCTGGAGCCCTCTTTTGCACAAGATGTTAAACCAAGGCCCCATCTTCCCTCTCAGGTAGACAGAAAAGGTGGATATGACACGATTGGAATGAGAGCAGGTGTGTTCTGTTAGTGACCTGGTCAACATTTATCCCTCAACCAATATCACTAAAACAGATTATCTGGTCATTTATGTCACTGTTATGTGCAAATTGACTGCCATGTTTTCCTACATTACAACAGTGACTACAATAGTAATTCATTGGCTGAGAAGTGGTTTGAGATATCATATCTTGAGGTCATGAAAGGCACTACTGTATATCAATGTAAGTTCTTTCTTTTTTCTTGGGATGTAACAGGACAATATTTATTCTCAATCTCTAGTTGTGCTGATGTCGCAACATTTTATTATCTAGGTGGCTTTTTTCATCATAACAGCTATGTGGTGATGCAACTTGACAGAAAGTAGTTAAAGAAGCATTACACAGTTTTTCTTTGCAAAATAAACATTTGAATCCAAAAAATGCATGAAACATTTATTTATCAAACATATTTCAATGTGATATTTCTTTCATAGGATAAAGGAATGGGAAAAATATCATCTCAGTGAAGTTATTTCCATTGGGCTCTTGTCAGAAGATGAAAACTAATTGCCAAATGACATGTAATAGGTAATTGATAACGCGAACACGGGAGAGAATTCGATCAGAGGACTCTGAAACATTTATTGTTGTATTGTTTGAGAGTGTGTTCGCTTATTGATTTTCAACAACAACAACTTGTATTTATATAACGCCTTTAACGTAGTAAAACGTCCCAAGGCGCTTCACAGGAGTACTAAAAGACAAAAAAAATTTGACACCGAGCCACATAAGGAGAAATTTGGGCAGAGGACCAAAAGCTTGGTCAAAGAGGTAGGTTTTAAGGAGCGTCTTAAAGGAGGAAAGAGAGGTAGAGAGTCAGAGAGGTTTAGGCAGGGAATTCCAGAGCTTAGGGCCTAGGCAACAGAAGGCACGGCCACCAATGGTTGAGCGATTATAATCAGGGATGCTCAAGAGGGCAGAATTTGAAGAGTGCAGATATCTCGGGGGAGTTGTGGGGCTGAAGGAGATTCCAGAGATAGGGAGGGGCGAGGCCATGGAGGAATTTGAAAACAAGGATGAGAATTTTGAAATCGAAGCGTTGCCAATGTAGGTCAGCGAGCATAGGGGTGATGGGTGAATGGGACTTGGTGCGAGTTAGGGCACGGGCAGCCGTGTTTTGGATGACTTCAAGTTTATGTAGGGTGGAATGTGGGAGTCCAGCCAGGAGGTTAATTGCTGTAACAATTTATATTGAATGCTGCTACTAACAGCTGTTTGACATGCTTTGGGTATTTAGTTGCTAAGTGTAAGGGTTCAAAAACATTCCAGACACTAGGGCCGCGATTTCCCCCACCTCAATGGGGACGGTGCGGCCGGGGTCGGTGGTGGGCTACGACCCCGCTGCTGGCTCCAGCCCGCTCTGTGAAATGATTTTAAGCTGATTGGGCTTGTTAAGCCCGCCCAGCGCACTTGGCGGCCAGTTGAAGGAAGCAGGTCTGATGATGTCACTTGACGCGTCATCAGCCAGTTTATAAATACAAGTTGTTGTTGTTGTTGTTGTTGTTTCCTTAAAGGGACCATGTGCAAATTGATTTTGACAGTTGTGCTGTCAGTATTCTACAGCATTGAGGTGCTGCAAACATTGAGAAGCACTGCATAAAAGTGCACGGCTGCACCCTGGCTCTCCCATGATTCCCTCCATATGCTTATGGAGGGAGTCACAGCATACAGGGAGGTTCTCTTCCCTTCCAATGTGCAGAAGAGACCTCCCCAGGACACCAACGCAGCCTGGTTGCACATTCCACAGGAGGACACAAGCAGGGATGTCGTTAGGATGACCAGGCTGCAGTGGCGCAAACCTTTCAATGATCTCAGCAGATCATGAAACATTACTGCAAAGCCACACTCAACCTCATCCTGCTGTGCCACTCATCACATCCCCATCACTCTGCCTTCCCTACTCTACTCCTGCACATCCTTACTCACACCAACTTACCTTGCACCTCCAGCCATCCTTCTCCATCTACATTATCATTTCCTCATCTCACTAGCCACCCCTCACACTCACTCTCATCCTAGTCCAATCATACCAAGTAACAACACACAAGGGTAGGCACTTGGGTGTTTTAGCCAATGTTCACGTGAAGTTTCTGTTAATGCGCTGTCAAACATTGAAATCTTTAATTTCAACCCTTTGCATTCTTGGACGGATTTGTGTGCACCTTTGGAAATGGCTTAGTGAGTTGCAGTGAACAGTGAGACATAATGGTAGCCCCCGCAATGGTGATGAGTGTGAAAGGAATGGCTTGGGCATTGTAGGGATGCTTTATGGTGTTGGTGTGGGGTGGTGCCAACCTGGCGCATCATGTGGCAGTCAGGGTGTACAGCGTCAAGTGAAGTAAATATGGCTATGGTGAGGCCATCCCTGGCCTCCCGGGCAGCAATGTGGTCGGGTGCTGATGCCCTGTGTCCTGTGCAGCTTCAGTTGATTGCGGAGAAGGTCGGTGTTGCTGGTGTGCTTGGTGCTGCTGGTGTTGGGGCTGATCGTGGTGGGATTCTGAGGACCAAGGTGAGATAGTTTCATGGGCACCAATGCTGATGTAATAGATGGCAGGTGAACTTGAGGTGACAGAAGCGATGTCAATGGTGAGAGAGGTTGTTCTAATGAGGTGACACTGGATACAGAGTTTACTCCAAACACTTTCAAGCTGCATAAAGCTTAATCTGTCTTCCAAATGCAGTAAGCAACAGCTTCTAACCTTGGAAAGTGAACAGCTATGAAATGGGAGCTTATATAGACCATTTGCAGCTGTCAAGTTAAGAAATCATCCCATGCTGACACAACACCCGACCTCCTTACCTGACGTGATCCCCGAGCAGTGGGGAAGCCATGGACGAACTCTTAAAATCTAAACTTGAGCTTAAAATAGTTTTTAAGTGCCTGTTAGTAAGCTCTTAATAATCTAAATTGCCTCCCCTGCCACTTGGTGTCGGGTTTGTTCAGTGATGACAGACACGACACCTGGGAGACTAGTGTGGAGGCGGGTTGACAGCGGGTTTCCGACCTGCTGTCAAATAAAATGTTTCCCACCCGACCAGCCACCAAACGCGCCTGCTGACACCCCTGAAAAATTCCCCCCTAGAAATCTGTCAGCACTGAGACTCTCGCTTTCAATAAGAGTCGTCTGGAGGCAGGGAAAACTAACTAATCAATAATTAAAACACATGTAAGAAGTTCAAAGAATGACTGTGTTAGTGCACATTCATTGACATCCAATGCAGAAATGTGGAAACACTGCACCTATCATTCTGATTCACCTTTGCAAAAATATCCAAACATTAAACCAGCTACGTGACATGAAAAGGGTGAGAGTGACAGCCCTTGACATCAAGGCAGCATTTGACTGAGTGTGGCATCAAGCAGCCCTAGTAAAATTTAACTCAATGGGAATCAAGGGGAAAACTCTCCACTGGCTGGAGTCACACCGAGCATAAAGGAAGATGGTTGTGGTTGTTGGAGGCCAATCATCACAGCCCCAGGACATCGCTGCAGGAGTTCCTCAGGGCAGTGTCCTAGGCCCAACCATTTTCAGCTGCTTCATCAATGACCTTCCCTCCATCATAAGGTCAGAAATGGGGATGTTCGCTGATGATTGCACAGTGTTTAGTTCCATTCGCAACTCCTCAGATAATGAAGTAATCCATGCATGCATGCAACAAGACCTGGACGACATTTAGGCTTGGGCTGGTAAGTGGCAAGTAACATTCGTACCATCTCCAACAGGAGAAAGTCTAACCAGCTCCCCTTGACATTCAGTGGTATTACTATCATTGAATCCCCCACCATTAACATCCTGGGGGTTACTATTGACCAGAAACTGGACCAGCCATATAAATACTGTGGCTACAACAGCACGTCAGAGGCTAGGTATTCTGTGGCGAGAGACTCAGCTCCTGACTCCCCAAAGCCTTTCCACCATCTACAAGGCACAAGTTAGGAGTGTGATGGAATACTCTCCACTTGCCTGGATGAGTGCAGCTCCAACAGCACTCAAGAAGCTCGACACCATCCAAGACAAAGCAGCCCGCTTGATTGGCACCCCATCCACCACCTTAAACATTCACTCCCTCCACCACCGGCGCACCGTGGCTGCAGTGTGTACCATCTATAAGATGCACTGCAGCAACTTGACAAGGCTTCTTCAACAGCCCGTGACCTCTTCCACCTAGAAGGACAAGGGCAGCAGACGTGCGAACAACTCCACCCGCAAAGTTCCCCTCCAAGTCACCCACCATCCTGACTTGTAAATATATCACCGTTCCTTCATCGTTGCTGGGTCAAAATCCTGGAACTCCCTCCCTAACAGCACTGTGGGAGTACCTTCACCACACGGACTGCAGCGGTTCAAGAAGGTAGCTCACCACCACCTTCTCAAGGACAATTAGAGATGGGCAATAAATGCTGGCCTTGCCAGCAATGCCCACATCCCATGAATGAATTTTAAAAAATTATATTTTTTGGATTGATGTGGGTGGGGGGTGGTTTGTGGGGGGGGAGGGGTGGTTTGTGGGGGGGGGGAGGGGAGGGGGAGGGGTGGGGGGGGAGGGGTGGTTTGTGGGGGGGGGAGGGGAGGGGAGGAGGGGGGAGGGGAGGGGAGGGGAGGGGGAGGGGTGGGGGGGGAGGGGTGGTTTGTGGGGGGGGGAGGGGAGGGGAGGAGGGGGGAGGGGAGGGGAGGGGAGGAGGGGGGAGGGGAGGGGAGGGGGAGGAGGGGGGAGGGGAGGGGAGGGGGAGGGGAGGGGGAGGAGGGGGGAGGGGAGGGGGAGGAGGGGGGAGGGGAGGGGAGGAGGGGAGGGGGGGGGCGAGGGAGGGGGAGGGGGGGCGAGGGAGGGGGGAGGGAGGAGGGAGGGAGGGCACCCGAGGTTTCACGGTCTTCATGAAAAAGAGACTGAGGCCAGGAGAAAGGAGGGAGAAAAAGGTGTGGGATACAGCGGCACCTCTCGACAGGTGGTCTTTCTGTTGTGATCGGGAATTGAATACTAAAATTTATAATGAACGTTTCAGTCCATTTTTATTTTGAAATGTGTTTGTGCTGTGAACAAAGCACACTGTGTGGGTGAGTGCTGTAATCATCTCAGAGTTCATTGTCAGGTCTCCATCATGAGTATTTGTAGGTAGTTTGTAGAGGAGCTGTTAATTCATTTTTACAGCCATTCATTTTCACTGTCAGAAAATAGGATGGTAGGAGTCTGTGAATGAACTAAAGCCTTGAAATTCACTGGCTAAACATATGTACACAATGGGCTAGATTTTCAACTTGTCCCCTGGGAGTAAAACTGGCATTGCAGATCAGCTGCCCATTGCAGAAAGCGCCCAGTTTTCACTAAATTCAATGGAACTGAAAATCAGTATAATGGGCATCCAGTTTTACAACTGGCCAGCAAGTTGAAAATCTACCCCAATATTACTTATCAATTCAATTAATTAGACTATTCATTCCATAGTTTGCAAATTTTAAAGTAAGATTAAGCTTGAAGGAAGGGCCCTGAATTTCTGTAGGATATGTCCTGATCTCCTCCCGTAACTTTAGCGGAAATCCCGGACAAATAACAGAAATGGTCTTTGGGGGCTACACTGATCTGCTGAAGTTACTTGAAAGCTCAATGGGCGATGGAACCGAAGAAGCCCACCAACAGCTCTATCTATCTGATGCATATGGTGGTCAAAGTGATGTGGCTAGTTTCTCTGACCTATTTCCCCCAACATCTACCCCAAATATTTACCACCACTATATAGCAGCTGCAGGAAAGTATCCCTAAGGCAAATGTCACATTACAGAGGCCATTTTGTGTGCTGCTACTGAAGGTTGGTCTTGCTTTGCCTGCATATTTATCTCTTTAGCACATTGGAGGTCGTAACAGGGTTTCTGCTGTTTTTTTCACTCAGCTTTTTTCAAAGTACTGCTTTGCACTGGAGAAATGGATTTCTAAATGGGAATTTTGTTATTCTTATGTTATGAAGAAGAGAAGGATGAGCACATGGAAGAGGCTAGAATGGAAGCCGTTGGAGTTAGGCATCACGGAAGGCATCTCTTTCCGATGCACTCATACCCACTCGCCAGGGTGTATAGACCTAGAAAGTCTTGTTGAGACTTCTTTGACAGTCAGTCAGAAAGATTACACTTTCCCCTGGAGGTTATTGATAAAATATGTCAATTTCTGGCTGAAGACCTGCAACCCACTTCCACCAGGAGCACAGCGATGTTCGTACCAGTCAAGGTCATCGCTTCCTTGAATTACTTTGCGACTTTATCCTTCCAAGCAGAATCTTGTGATCTTTGTCACATGAGTCAGCCAACTGCTCACTACTGCATCAAAGTCACTGATGCTCTCTTCAGGAGGGCTGCATAGTTCATATCCTTCTCCACTGGAAGCAGATAAACAAAGAGAAATAGCTATCCCGTTCTGAAGACTGGTAGGGTTCCCATAGGAGCAAGTAACAGAATTCATGTGCCACTCCATGCTGCTACACAGCTTAAGGAAGGTGCACAGGAAAGAGAGGATATGGGACAGAAGATTTATCAGCCAGAAAAATGGGGGTGCAACTGATGGCCCAGTACTTTAAATAAGTAAAGGTTGACTCACCAAATAAGCTCATACCTGCCTGTTCTCCCCCACATCTTCCATCACTGTCGAAGACTTCTGCCTATGTCCTTTCTAAGTCAGAAGTTGACATTTCCCTTGGCATCATCCAAACCCCCAAAAAGAGAAGGCAAGTGCAGGAATGAACTCAAAACTGTGCACAAGCCATGTTTATTTCACACAATAACATATTCTCGAAAAGGTGCTAAAAATTTCATTTATCCTATCTACAACTAGTTCCTAACACTATGCTGTCCTTTATGCCAGCTAACTTGCTCATGCAACACCAACAGCAATTGCATTTACATAATGCCTTTAATATAGTAAAACATCTCAAGGTGCTTCATAGGAGCGATTATCGAACAAAATTTGACATTGAGCCACATAAGGAGATATTAGGACAGGTGTCCAAAAGCTTGGTCAAAGAGGTAGATTTTAAGGAGCATCTTAAAGGAGGAGAAAGAGGTAGAGAAGCAGAGAGTTTTAGGGAGGGCATTCCAGAGCTTAGGGCCTAGGCAGCTGAAGGCACGGTCGCCAATGGTGGAACAAAGAAAATCGAGGATGTGCAAGAGGCCAGAATTGAAGGAGCGCAGAGATCTTGGAGGGTTGTAGGGCTGGAGGAGGCTACAGAGATAGGGAGGGGCGAGGCCATAGAGGGATTTGAAAACAAGGATGAGAATTTTTAAATTGAGATGTTGCTGGACCGGGAACCAACGTAGGTCAGTGAGTACAGGGGTGATGTGTGCCCAGGACTTGGTGCGAGTTAGGATATGGGCAGCAGAGTTTTGGATGAGCTCAAGTTTACGGAGGGTGCAGTGGGAGGCCGGCCAGGAGTATGTTGGAATAGTTGAGTCTAGAGGTAACAAAGACATGGATGAGGGTTTCAGCAGCAGATGAGATGAGGCAGGGCGGAGTCAGGTGATGTTACGGAGGTGGAAGTAGGTAGTCTTGGTGATGGAATGGATATGTGTTTGGAAGCTAACCTCAGGGTCAAATAGGATGCTAAGGTTGCAAACAGTCTAGTTCAGCCTCAGACAGTGGTCAGGGAGCGGGATGGAGTCCATGGCTAGGGAAAGGAATTTGTTGAAATTTCTGCTCATCCAATACTCACAAATATTTTGTGGCGGGGACTGAAGACAATGGGCTGGATTTTGTCTTGGGGTCGGGTTGGGGTCGTGTCATCCGCATTTCGTGGTTCCCCCCCCGACTCCAGATTAATGTGGATGAATGATGCAATTTTCACTTAATTGGGCAATTGAGTTCCAGCATGTGGGAACCCATGAACTAATTAGTGTTTTCAGTCTGAAAGTCCCTCTGATGATGTCATCATTGCTCACTGCCTAGTCTCAGAGACTGTTGGTGAGAGAGGACCTGCGTGGCTTGCTTTTGATGTGAGTGGACCTGGATGCAAAAATGGGGGGGGGGGGAGAGAGAGAGAGAGAATTTTTTTGCATCCAAGTCCTCTCACAGCAAAGGCCAGGCAGTCTCTGAACACATTCAATGCAGCAGCATCAGAGGCGACTTTCAGACCTAATACTACTACTACCTTCATCACATCTCCGTTGTAATAGTGGACCTGCAGCTCATAGTCAGCTATCCACTTATGCTCCCGCCAGGTTTCACTGGAGTGTTTCACACCAGGCGTACTTCACGTCAGAAAAGGGATAAACTAGCTAAAACGTTTCAAAATGGCATTACAGAGCCAATTTAGGGCTTGTTAAGGGCTTTAATGGCCTCTCCCACCTCTTGGAGGCGGGACGGAGTCGGGAACCCCACGACTGATTTTGTCAAAATTGCGTGGAGGCGGGATGGAGTTGGGATGGGGTCGGGACCCCCGACCCCGCAAATTTAACCCCCCACACGCCTCCAAACCCAACTCCATGGGTCATTCAAAATCCAGCCCAATGGCTTCGGTCTTCCCCAATATTTAATTGGGAAATTGGAGGAAATTTCTGCTCATCCAATACTGGATGTCGTGACACATCAAAGGCAATGGAGGGGTTGAGAGAGATGTTGGTGTAGTAGAGCTGGGCATCGTCAGCATACATATGGAATCTGACGTTATGTTTTTGTATGATGTCGCCAAGGGGCAGCATGTAGATGAGAAATAGGAAGTGTCAAGGATAGATCCTTGAGGGACTCCAGATATAATGGTGCGGAAGTGGGAAGAGTAGCCTTTGCAACTTGATAGATAGGAATGGAACCACATGAGGACAATCCCACCCAACTGGACAATGGAGGAGAGGCGTTGGAGGAGGATGGTGTGGTCAACCATGTCAAAGGCTGCAGACAGGTTGAGAAGGATGAAGAGGGATAGTTTACCATGGTCACAGACACATAGGATGTCATTTGTGACTTTGATAAGGGCTGTTTCAGTGCTGTGGCAGGGCAGAAACCTGATTGGAGGGGTTCAAGCATAGAGTTGCACCTAATATACTTAAGCTCATCCAAAACTCTGCTATATTATATAATATAATAGACATTGGAGGGAGCCTTAAGGCAGCAGGCTCAAAACCACTCTCCACAGAAACAGTGACATCTATGCCCACCCCTTGCAGTTCACTGGTGCTGAGCACAGACTCAGAGGTGCTACTCGTCAGTGTCAGTACATAATGAATAGTCCCAATAAGGTTTTGGAAGCCCTGTGCAAGTGTGGCATTCAGGCTGACTTGCAAAGCATCTACTGAAGCAGTGGTTGCTTCCATTCCAGAAGCCACCAATGTCCCTAGAAGGTATTCCTGAGCTCTCACAGTCTCCAGGGCGTAGCGCAGGTCTTGTAAAACTTCCCGCAATGTACCACAGTTGAAGGTAGTGGACTCCTCCCATTTGGCGAACATTTCAATCATATGCGTGGTTACCGTCTCCATTGCTTTCACATGAGATCGATGATCTCTCATCATAGTTCTTCTGAAGACTAGATCCCTGAGATCTGAGTCCCTATGCTCCTCAGCCAATCGCAGTCCTTTCTCATTATCCCTCTCTTCCACCCCCAGGTCTTCACGTTCACTAGCGCTCAGTGCCTCACCCGGTGAAAATCCTTCTCATCCACTAGCTACTTCCTCCCGAGTGGGTGTCTGTGGTGGTCTTTGTGTGTGCAAGGTGCCCTGATGCAGTTGGTGAGGAAGTGGCAGCAGTTGAGGCTGTGGATTCGGCAGTGGAAGTGCCTGGGTGGTAATTGTTGTGGCCTGCAAGGCACCCGGTAAGATGTAAAACACCGAACAGCTTGTTTGGCAGCTAAGTGTGAAGAAATTGCAATCTTTTGAGAAAGCGCATGAAGCTGACACTACTTATGATGAGCATTTTCCATCCTTTGACCAACTTTTTGTTGTGACGTTGCCTCTGACTTCACCCTCTCCCACAGTTTCTCCCGTCTCCTTGCCTACGATTTACATGTGGGCTCAGGGTTTTCAGCTGTTCTTGGCGTGATGGAGGTTCCACTGACTGCCTCCGCCACCTCCCTCCAGACAGCCTGCAGCAAGCACCCTCTTATGGAGCACCCTGTCCTCTGTGCCCAGCAGTCTGCCTCTTCTCACCTTTACTTAAGCCAGCAACACCTCCAGAGATGCATTTGAGAATATGGGTCCCCTTGCAGCTGCTGACCACCCAAAGGAATCAGCTGCTGCTTCAGATAATTGCTCCCATTCTTCTTCCTACTTCCTACTTGTCAGTGTCTGCCATGGCTCAGTGGGTAGCACACTCACCTCTGAGTCAGAAGGTTGTGGGTTCACAGTCCCACTCCAGGGACTTGAGCACATAAAGCTAGGCTGACACTCCAGTGTAGTGCTGAGGGAGTGCTGCACTGTTGGAGGTGCCGTCTTTTGGATGAGATGTTAAACCGAGGCCCTGTCTGCTCTCTCAGGTGGATGTAAAAGATCCCATGGCACTATTTTTTGAAGAAGAGCAGGGGAGTTATCCCCGGTGTCCTGGCCAATATTTATCCCTCAACCAACATAGCAAAAACAAACAGATTATCTGGTCATTATCACATTGCTGTTTGTGGGAACTTGCTGTGCGCATATTTGGCTGCCGCGTTTCCCACATTACAACAGTGACTACACTCAAAGTACTTCATTGGCTGTAAAGTGCTTTGAGACGTCTGGTGGCCGTGAAAGGCGCTATATAAATGCAAGTCTTTCTTTCTTTGTTTTACTGCTCGGGAAGTGAGCAGTAGGAAGGCTGCACCAGAACTGAAATTCCCTCCCTCCCAACAGTGGCAAACCTATCAAGACTGCTATGACCACTCCAAGCCTGCCTTACAACATTGTCAGCCATGGCTCAGTGGGTAGCACCTCTCGGCCTCTGAGCCAGAAGGTTGTGGGTTCAAGTCCCACTCCAAGGACTTGAGTACAAAATCTAGGCTGACTCTCCACTGCTAGTGCTGAGGGAGTGCTGCACTGTCGGAGGTGGTGTTTCCAGATAAGACGCTAAACCCTCTCAGCTGTATATAAATGATTCTGGGCACTATTTCAGAGGAGCAGTGGAATTCTCCCAGGTCTCATGGCCAATATTTATCCCTCAATCAACATCATTATAACAGATTATCTGGTCATTATCACAATGCTGTTTGTGGGAGCTTGTTGTGTGCAAATTGGCTGCCGTGTTTCCTAAATTACAACAGTGACTACACTTTAAAAATGGTACTTCATTGGCTGTAAAATGCTTTGGGACGACCTGAGGTCGTGAAATACAAGTCTTTATTTCTTTACATAGCAAATGATGGCTCGGGAGCTAATTACAGTGGGTCAACAGTAGATTTATGTTAGCTCGCAATATTCCTTCTCCACCACTAACCCGCCAATGGGAGGAGAATCCAGCTTGGAATATCTGTTTTTTCAGAGTAATAGTCATCTTCTCTAAGGTTGTTTAATTTTAATTAGAGTGCTGCTGCTTCAGTAATCACATAGGCCTTGTGATTAGGTGAGAACTAGATAGAGCCATTTGAATCTGTGCAAAGTAAATACAACCTATCTTAATGAGTTTTCACATGTTTAGTTTACTAAAATGTCAAGGAGTGTTAAGGTATAATTTTGTCGGCTACACTCTGAATACGTAATTCTACTTGATGATTCAATGTACTAATACTCGTTTTTTCTTGACAAATACTGTGAAGGTTTTGTTGATACACTTGGTGGTGATAAAAAGAAAAATAAACTACAAATGCTTGAAATCTGAAATAAAAACAGCAAATGCTGGAAATATGCTCTGTTAGAATCCTTAAAGTGAAAAGGCAGATTACAGTTTAGAGTGGAGACCTTTTTCAGAAGCAAAAAAATAGAGGAGGCAATTTTAACCCTACTTACTCGGCAGAAGCTAGGTGAGTAGGCAGTTAAAATCACCCAGGTTATTAAACAGCCGCCTGGAACCCACTGTTTCAAATTGTAACCTGCTTTACTGAGAAGGTAACAAGAACACCTGCCCAAAGTGTGTCCTTCTATACATGTGCATGTTAGGCCACAATGACATCATTGAGACCTAACTACAGTGGGGAAGCCAATATGGCAGGAGTGCTCCTCCGGGCCCAACGAGCAAAGCTTAGGCCTCCCTTGCCGCGAGCTCCCCCCACTTCTCGAACGCTAGATGGCCCCGGAAGCCGATCCCACCACTTACCTTGGGTCGGCAGGTGGCCTCCGGGCCGTGCAATTCTCTGCCGCTTCCTGCTGACTACCTGCCCGGAACAAGTGGGAAGTCAGCCGGTGGGATTTAAAAGAGACTCAGGAGTTAAAATAGTCCAAGCCTCATTTCTGGAGCAGTGGTTGAGTTTCCAACTGACCTTGCTGCTCACCTGCCCAAAACACACATGGAATTAAAATCGTAGTTTCATATCATCTCCACCGCAAAGACTACCTACTTCCACCTCTGTAACATCACCCCTGCCTCAGCCCATCTGCTGCTGAAACCCTCATCCATGCTTTATTACCTCCAGACTCGACTATTCCAATGCACTCCTGGCCGGCCTCCTACCCTCCACCCTCCATAATCTTCAGCTCCTCTGAAACTCTGCTGCCCATGTCCTAACCTGCACCAAGGCCCATTCACCTATCTCCCCTGCGCTCACTGACCTACAGTGGCTTACGGTCCACTAATGCCTCAATTTAAAAGTTCTCATCCTTGTGTTCAAATCCCTCCATGGCCTCACACCTCCCTATCTCTGTAACTCTCTATAGCCCTACAACTGTCCAAAAACTCTGTATTCCTCCAACTCTGGCCTCGTGCATCCTCCACTCTCTTTGCCCCAGCATTGGCGGTCATGCTTCAGCCATTTAGGCCATAAGCTCTGGAATTCCATCCCTAAACTCCTCTGCCTCAGCACCTCTCCCCTCCTTTAAGATGCTCCTTAAAACCTATCTCTTTGACCAAGCATTTAGTCACCTTTCCTAATATTGTCTTGTTTGGTGTCAATTTTTGTCTGATTACACTCCTGTGGGACATTTCACTGTATTAAACACGCTATATAAATGGAAGTTGTTGTTGTAGAATCTGAAAGGGGAAGAACTTTACATGGCACAGAGTAGCATTATCATATAGCTTCTGAGAATCATTTACTTTGCCTGAGGAACTGTAATAAATAGTTCACAAAGACCCTAAACACTTGTGTCCAAAAATTGATCCCACTGGGGCAATGGATTTTACAAGCTGACCTTAACTTTTATTTTCTGGTAATGATTGAGCAAGATGTGTTTTTGAGCATAACAACTCAGTTGAAAAAATTAAGTGGTTGGTATTAAGATGGATAGACAAAAAGAATTCAGAATGCAGGGCCTTGATGGCTGAAGGTTCTGCCATGGATGGTGGAGTGAAGCAACAGGGGATGAACAGTAGGCCAAAGTCAGAAGAGTGGAGGCTGTTAACTGGAAGCAAGGGCTGGAGGAGGTTGTATGGCGGGTTGAGGCATAGAAAGACTTGTAAAGGAGGATGGGGAGGGTGAGCAGGTTACCCTTCTTCTACCTCTGTTGAAAAATGGTACATATATAGCAAGAATAATCTAAAAGGGGTCGGGAAATATGTTCAGCATAGCATCAAGGGCAGTAATAATCCTGTATAATTGTTTTTTTAAGAAACAGTTGAGTTGTTAAAAATTACTTGCCAAAATCCACCAGAGAATTGTGTGAATTCTGCTGATGACAAATACTGTATGGTCCTGAATCTCCTGATGTCCTGCCATAACCTCAACAGGAGATCAGCGAAACCTGGAGAAATAATCGTTTAGAATCGGTTACACTATTTCTTTGTGGGTTTAGCCGCTCTCTCGCCGGGGAAACCCATCAGAAGTTTCCAGGTGAAAGGATTTCATTCTGGTTGCATATATTTACTGGGGCAAATTCATTTACAAAATGAATGATTATTAATACGACTAACAAAATAATAAAACGGTGGTTTTGATTTTCCCTATAGTAAACTTGTTCTTAAGCTGTGCCCATCCAAGTTGTGGACATCGTATTGGTGGCAGCAGGTAAATTTTCATATTTAGCACTCGGCACAAAGCTTTATGTGCCAGTCGGGCTAAAGATGAAACTTTACCTCAGCGCTCATATATAGAAACATAGAAACTAGGAGCAGGAGTAGGCCATTCGGCCCGTCGAGCCTGCTCCACCATTCAATACGATCATGGCTGATCATCCAAATCCAGTATCCTGTCCCTGCTTTCTCACACAGAATCCCCACAGTACAGATAGAGGCCATCTCGGCCCATTGAGCCTGCACCTATCCCACCCTATCCCCGTAACCCCACGTATTTAATTCCCCCTAACATATCCCATCCTATCCCCGTAACACCGCATATTTAATCCCCCCCTAACACTAGGGGTCAATTTATCATAGCCAAATCAACCTAACCCGCATATAAACCCTAACCCCTGGTAGTTTGTTACCTGAGAATGTTACGATAAGGCTATGCAGAAAGCAAGCAGGTAAATGGAGTTGAGGTACAGATCAGCCACAATGGTGGAACAGGCTTGAGGGGCCGAATGGCCTACTCCTGTTCCTATATTCCTGTAAGCCTGATGGTAGTGGGAGGGAAAGGTGCCATATTCTGTCATTTCAATTCCTTCTATTTTTCTCCAGTGCAATAAATGCTACAAGGGCTGCAGACGTAAGATATTGTAGCCATCAAAGAAAAAAATTGTGTTAATCCTCTTGAAGGCATAATTCGAGTAGCAGGAGATACTTTTTCCCCCTCCTCCAAAGACGATTAGTTTTTAAAAAGATGATCATTCAGGAGCTTTACCTTTCTGAGGCAGAATCTAATCCTCTGTCCACACAGACAACCAAATACAGCTCTGCATCTGTGCTGTTAGCTCATTTGCATATCATTAAATAGCGTGAAATTGTGGTGGGAGGGATAGTTTTTTTTCTCTCTAGTGGTGCAATGTGATACGTTCTGTGTTGTACTTACAGAAGCAAAATGTCTGCCATTGTCGAATGCAGTTTTGAAATGAGGATATAGTTTAAATATCTGCAGAAGTTACCAATGCACCAGGATGTGTCAGAATCTAATACACTTGAGCAGGTTGCTAAAATTAAAAAAAAAACTATTATTCTGGGTTGGTATGAGTGGATTATTTTTGCCCTTCTGTGTTTCCCTTGTCGTGTAGAGATTTAGCCCCCTCAGTGGTTCACTGAAAGCTGTTCAGAGAGCTGCAGCTGGTAGGCTTCATGATGATCCAATACTTTGTGTGCACCCATGAGAGTAGGTGATTGTCACTCATGACAGTCGGCCATTAATTTAGTAGAGTTGCTGTCATTAATGGATTGTCTAATGAAGATGGTATTCTATGCGCCAAAGCTCGATTTTATCATCTGAACACGAACAAAGGAAAATGGAATTGATGTTTGATGTCAGAAGAGGACACTTTGTAATTCCCATTACTGGGCATGTGTGCAATGCACCTGTACATGCAGTGACAATTTTTTGTACATTCTTGGTATATGAAGGTATCTTCTTATCCTGATTTTCATAATTATAAGAGAGGAAATCAAGAGTTACAAACATCTCAGTGTGACAACCTGATTCCTGAGTGCTGTCATCACTGTGTCTGCTGACTGGGCCACGAGCTATGAGTTTATTACATCAGTGTTACAGCCAACATTAGGGTACCATCACTGTGGAAACAATATAAGCTACACCTGGCCATTCCAAAGCTCTGTAAATGTTCCACAAGACATTAGGCCTAATTTTATTACACTTTGCACAATTGTAAAGTGAATTTAGCATGTAACATTCAACTACATAAATGCCAGGTAATGACCATCTCGAACAAGAGAAGGTCTAGCCATCTCCCCTGACCTTCAGTAGTCCTACCATCGCCAAGTCTCCCACTATAAGCAACTTGCGTGTCAGCATTGACCAGAAGCTTAACTGGACCAACACCATTGCTATGAGAGCAGGGCAGAGGTTGGGTATTCTGTGATGAGTGGCTCATCTTCTCACCCCTCAAAGCCTCACCACCATTTACAAGACTCAAGTCAGGAATATGATGTAATACTCACCACTTGCCTGGATAGATGCTGCTGCAACAACACTCAAGAAGCTCGACAACAGCCAGGACAGAGCACTTTCCTTATTCAATGTCCATGCCATTGGACTCTATGTCACCCACACACTGTGTACTATCTACAAGATGCACTGCAGCAACTCACCAAGGTTTCTTCAAGAGTACCTCCCTTCCTTGTGACCTCTACCACCGAGAAAGACAAGAGCAGCAATGTCATGGGAACACCATTGCCTCCAAGTTCTCTCCAAGTCATAAACCATCCTGACTTGACCATATATCGGTGTTCCTTTAGCATTGCTGAGTCAATATCCTGGAATTCCCTACCTAACATCATTGTGTGAGCACAATGACTGCAGCGGTTAAAGGAGAAGTCCCAGTACCACCTTCTTACGACAACAATAAATGTCATCCTGGTGACGTCACCTGCATTCCAAGAAGAAATATTTTTTAAATGGTCACTGTTAAAGAGGAAGAATAGTTAACTAAACGGTCATATCATTCTAATGCCTGACATTTAAGGTGTCTCTCCGTCTTCCCTTGTGTTACTTTTCAAACTGTTGGTTGGAGCACCGAGGATGCAGATATTTTGTACAGCTTTGCACTTTCGTAACATCAAAGTTACTCTTGAGTTGGCTGTAGCCAGTTCTGCCCATTTATTATCTCATAAAGAGGAGATTCTGCTCAAAGTGTTTTGCTGCCTGGCTGCCTTTCAATAGCAATTTAAAAGCACAATCCACAGCAATAACCTGAAGAATTCAGGCACGCAACCTGGAAAACTAGCAAAAGCTGACCAACTGCTCCAAAAAAGTTGACAACTCAAAAACAGCCCTGAACATAAGCCTATAACATGCAGGGGTAGAATTTCCAGGGGAATTCTGCAAATCTGCTGCCGTAACTATGGCGGAAGATTGGCAGAAACCTTGGCAAAATAGTATAAACAGTCAGGGTTTCCGCTGATTCGCTGTCAAAGTTATGCCAGGAGATCAGGAAAACCCTTGTGGAAATTCAAGGTAGTCGTTTCATTGAAAATGTTGTGAGAACATAAGAACATAAGAAATAGAAGCAGGAGTAGACCATTCGGCCCTTCGAGCCTGCTCCGCCATTCAATGAGATCATGGCTGATCTTCTGCCTCAACTCCATTTCACCGGCCCTCTTGCCATACTCCTTGATGCCTTTACTAGTCAGAAATCTATCGACTTCTGTTTTGAATATACCCAATGACTGAGCCTCCACAGCCCTCTGGGGTAGAGAATTCCAAAGATTCACCACCCTTTGTGTAAAGAAATTTCTTCTCATCTCAGTCCTGAATGGCCTACACTTTATCTTGAGGCTGTGGCCCCTGGTTCTAGACTCACAAGCTAAGGGAAACATTCTCCCAGCATCCACCCTATCAAGCCCTGTAATAATTTTGTATGCTTCAACGAGATCCCCTCTCATTCTTCTGAATTCAAGAGAATACAGACCTAGTTTACTTAATCTCTTCTCATACGACAGTCCTGCCGTCCCAGGAATCAATCTCGTGAAACTTTGTTGCATTCCCTCTGTGGCAAGTATATCCTTCTTTAGGTAAGGAGACCAAAATTGTACACAGTACTCCAGGTGTGGTCTCACCAAGGCCCAATATAATTGGAGTAAGACTTCTTTACTCCTGTACTCAAATCCTCTTGTAATGAAGGCCAGCATACCATTTGCCTTCCTAATGGCTTGCTGCACCTGCACATTCACTTTCAGTGACTCATGTACAAGGATACCCAGGTCCCTTTGAGCATCTGCATTCCCCAATCTTTCACCATTTAGGAAATACTCTGCCTTGCTGTTTTTTGTGAGGCACCAGCTGTCATAAATTAAGGTACAGCTATACCCATTATTTTACAACTTGTGTGGCATTCTTCAGAAACCTCCCACCAAGTTCACACTGATAGTTATTTTTCACCCTCTCAGTTCATGTTGATACTGTCCTCCCAACACCTCAGCTCACACCATTGCTCCTGGCTCCTTCTCTTCCTCAGTGCTGTTCCCAGCACCTACCTCCTGAAGTTGCTGCCCCAGTTATTAAATGCCATTGCATGCTGTGAACACAAATTCCTGATCTCACCAGAAATTTTCCATCTATTTCCATTTTTTTTTCATTTAAAAAACACTTTCAATTGCTTGTAGCAGAAAAGGAGATAAGACTGGGTCTGGCAGTCGGGGAGCAGGCCAAGTGTAGTACTGAAGTGCGTCGCAAGAAGCAATGCTGATTTTCAGCAACAAATGCGGATGCTGGCCTGAAAATGCTGACTGTTTGGATGAAGTGTGGACAATTGACGTATATGATGCCATTAAATAATGCAGGACATGACTTTCTAACACCTATATATAACAATTCAATAGAATACCTAATGTGAGGAGTTCAGGTGAGGATAGTCGCAGTTCTGGCTGTGATGGTACGTACTCAACTAGACTGTTGGAAATCAATCTAAAGGATGGTACATGAAGAATGGCTACATGTAGCACTGCGCCTACTGTCCCGGCTAAGATCAGCGGACACAGCATGGACCAGAAATGGAACTGAGACCTTCCTGCTCCATGTTGCAGGTCTGACGTATGAGGAGAGATTGGGTCGACTAGGCCTGTATTCACTAGAGCTTAGAAGAATGAGAGGGGACCTCATTGAAACATATAAAATTCTGACAGGGCTAGATAGACTGGATGCAGGGAGAATGTTTCCCCTGGCTGGGGGCTCGAGAACGAGGGGTCACAGTCTCAGGATACAGGGTAGGACATTTAGGACTGAGATGAGGAGAAATTTCTTCACTCAGAGGGTGGTGAACCTATGGAATTCTCTACCACAGAAGGCTGTGGAGGCCAAGTCACTGAATATATTTAAGAAAGAGATAGATAGATTTCTAGACAGAAAAGGCATCAAGGGGTATGGGGAGAGAGCGGGAATATGGTACTGAGATAGAGGATCAGCCATCATCATATTGAATGGTGGAGCAGGCTCGAAGGGCCAAATGGCCTACTCCTGCTCCTATTTTTCTATGTTTCTATGTATTACATCAGATGGTGCATTTACTTCCCATCGGAAGAGCGTTCCCTCAAAAAGTTATTATTAAATTTGTAAAATGAAAGTCCACAGGTTAAACTTTTATATATATATATAAAAAAATAAATTGCTCTGCAAAAAAAGTTAAATGATGGGAATAGATTTTTCTAAATGGGTTTTTCCAGCATACGTCTGCATTTGTAGCTGTAAAGCAATAGTTGGTTGAATCTGGAGCTTTATCTTGCTAATCATGATAATCAAATACAGCATATACTTAATTAGTACATAAAATCAGCATGAACTTTAGAAATGTCATGGGATTCATACCACACACAGTAGGATGTTAGCAGGTTACAGAAACTTCAGCTCATTACAGTTAATAATCAATCCCTGGTGCTGGTTTTCTTTCAGCAAAATTGCCCGTATTCCAAAATGTTCATTTTGAATTTATTTAGATTTAGCAATCCAGCAGTCTGTCTGTTAACTGGGGAGTGATAACTGAATATGATGACAGTCAGATTCATTAATGTGTCAGGGCTTCAGGGTCAGTTAATTAGTCAGTAAAGCAGAAGTGGAATTGCAGTCCAAACCGCTCAGGTGAAACTCTAGCTAAGGCAGGAAAGGAATAGTAATAAGTCTCCAATATCGTACTTCATCATACTTTATTGTAAACTAGTCTGGGGTTTTGTCATAATACACCATTATTTTTCTTTAGAATTATACATTTTATTGATTCTCCCTCCAATGTTCTTCACATTTCTTCCTTTCTCTGATGAAGACAGTGACTCACGCAGGGTTACAGCTTCATGAGTACTAGGAGCCCTGCACTGCAGTACTGTCCTAAATTACCTAGAATTTTGCAGCACAGAAACAGGCCATTCGATCCAGCGGGTCTATGCCGGTGTTTATGCTCCACACAAGCCTCCTCCCACGTTACTTCCTCTCACCCTCATGTACTTATCTAGCTTCCCTTTAAATACATCTGTGTTATTCACCTCAACCACTCTATGTGGTATCAAATCCCACATTCTGCCACTCTCTGAGTAAAGAAGTTTCTCCTGAATTCCTTATTGGATTTATTAGTGACTATCTTATATTTATGGTCTCTAGTTTTGGACACCCCCACAGAAGAAACATCTTCCCTACATCTACCCTATCAACACCCATAATAATTTAAAAAATCTCTATCAGGTTGCCTTTCAATCCTCTATTTTTCCAGAGATGACTCAAATATTATTTAGTTATGATTATAGTTATTGTAATGTAAGAAAATTAAGAGAAAATTGTCATTTGGCTGATTTAATTTCTATTGCCTTTCAGTTTATAACTTCCAAACTATGTAACTGAAACCTTTTTCAATATATGTTCATTTTTAGTAAGGTTCTAGTGACTTGAATTGCAACTTACAGAAAATGTTACCCAGTGATGCATTTAAAAAAAATAAACATAACTAAAGATTTAACAACAACTTGCATTTATATAGTTCCTTTAATGTAGTAAAACATCCCAAGGCGTTTTGCAGGAACATTGCCAAACAACAATGGGCATCAAGCCAGGACTGATGACCAAAAGCTTGGTCAAAGAGGTGGGTTTTAAGGAGCATCGTAAAGGAGGAGAGGTAGAGAGGTGGAGAGATTTAGGGAGGGAATTCCAGAGCTTAGGGCCTAGGCAGCTGAAAGTACAGCCGCCAATGGTGGAGCGATTAAAATCGGGGATGCACAAGAGGCCAGAATTGCAGGAGTACAGAGATCTCGAAGGGTTGTAGAGCTGGAGGAGGTTACTGAGATAGGGAGGGGTGAGGCCATGGAGGGACTTGAAGACAAGAATGAGAATTTCAAATTTGAGGCGTCGCTGGACTGTGAGCCAATGTAGGTCAGCGAGCGCAGGGGTGATGAGTGAACAGGACTTGGTGTGAGTTAGGATGCGGGTAGCAGAGTTTTGGATGACCTCAAGTTTATGTAGGGTGGAAGATGGGAGGCCGGCCAGGACAGCATTGGAATAGTCGAGTCTAGAGGTAACAAAGGCATGGATGAGGGTTTCAGCAGCGGATTAGCTGAGGCAGGGGCGGAGTTGGGCGATGTTACAGAGGTGGAAGTAGGCGGTCTTGGTGATGGAGCGGATATGTGGCCGGAAACTCATCTCAGGGTCAAATACGACACAAAGGTTGCGAACAGTCTGGTTCAGCCTCAGACAGTTACCAGGGAGAGCGATGGTGTCAGTGGCTAGGGAACAGAGTTTGTGGTGGGGACCAAAGACAATAGCTTCAGTCTTCCCAATATTTAGTTGGAGGAAATTTCTGCTCATCCAATACTGGATGTCGGTCAAGCAGTGTGACAAATCAGAGACACTGGAGGGATCGAGAGAGGTGCTGGTGAGGTAGAGCTGGGTGTCGTCAGTAGATGTGGAAACTGACGTAGGATGTATGCTTGGATTTAAAATCACACACCAATTTTGAACATAAATCTATTTCCGTGGACCAACTGGTTGTGTTTGTGTTTAGCTCATATGAAATAATCATTACTAGTACAATAATAAAGTACTGTGCATTGAAAGTTATCCTCTCCCCAGAGTAGCAGTCTGCTTAAATCATAATTTCTGATTATGTCATCTGACACATTAGTATGAGTCCTGTTCATTGTTTGGGTTTCTAGACTCTCCCGATAATGTCTGTGAGGTATGATTTTTGATGGTACAATTTTATTCATGCATGTCAGGAAAGCGACCATGATTAATTTAAATTCATATGTTTCTGGGCCCTGAGAGCCACTGAAACTGCTGAATCAGATGCATTCCTCTTTGTAGTACCATAATAACAGTAGCCTTGAATATACGATCGAATGGGTGGTTCACCATTGGAATGTAACGGAAATCATTTTACCTTTATAACACCCAACTTCAAAATATTATAATAGTCACCGTAATTCAATACAGCTGAATCATGGTGGTGCAGAAATCACTGCAGGTACATTAATCAGTTAGATCCAGTCATTGAATACTTATTGTACCTAGCATGGCCAAGACATATGTGTACCTTCTATGCATGCAGCATGCTGTAAATTTGTTAGTCATACACAAATTGTATCATCATATTCTTTGGTAATAGCTGGATACTCTCTTGACAGGTCATATCTTTATTAAATTAAATGTTCTACATGCATTTTATTCACAAAATGCCACAAACTGCTTCAATGGCTGTGCAAAATCAACTATCTAGCAGTTTCAGCCAAAATATAGTTGTCTACCATCCTTCAGTCTTTTGTTAAAAACTTAGGAATTATACTTTCACACATTGCTGGAAGCATTCAAAATATTTGAAGTTTTCAAAGCACACACAGGCAATCTCTTCAGATGCACTGCTTTCTTTCTGCACTGTCACACATTTCCAGCTCTAATAGATATTGTTCTCATTGGTTCCGTTTCCAGCTATTAAAAGAGAAGGAAACTGAAGGTAAATATAAGTAATGGTAGACACGTCATCGTATGTCACCACCATAGCTTCTGTTTTCAAATGGGGACTGTCTATTACATCAGTGAAGGTGAAGATCTACAACAGATGAAATGGACATGAAACCTATGGTTGCCAACTCTCCAGGCTTGCCCTGGAGCCTCCAAGAATTAAAGACTAATCTCCAGGACACTGCTGCAAGCAACCCAGGAGAAAATTGTGTTTTTTAAAAATGCTGTTTACTATTTATAAAATTTTGGACATGGGAGGAAATATACTGTTTGACTGACAGTTAAGATTCATCCAAGTGTCTATTGACTTTCCGATTGGCGTAGGTAGGTGGTGCATCAGGAGGATGGACATGTCGGGGGACCAATGGCGAGAGTGTGGGGGCGGGGTGGTTGGAGGCAGGAGGTCATGTGATGAAACCTCCAGGAATATGTCCAACCAGAGGTGGCAACCCTACTGAAATCCCAGTGGGGGAGCTTTGAGCTCAGACTTCAGCAATGGTGCCACCGTTACTTCTTCCCTGGACTAGGCACATATTTCGGAGTAAGTTGACAGAATACTTCACCGACAGCCTTTGTGTTTTTTAGATTTCCTTACAAAAATCACTTTTGTAATTCCAAGCCTTGAAATCTGTGTAAACAAAGGTTTGGCGGATTTAGTGTTAAACCTACTCTTATAAATCGGCAGCTCTCTTGAGGCTAATAGAGCTTGGGGTTTCTCCTGTTCTCCTGACATAACTTTGGTGCGAGATTGGCAGAACCCCCAGAAATATGGCACAAATGGTAATTTTCAGCCATTTATGCCGTTTCTCTCGGGGTTCTGCTGGGATTCTGCTGACATTATGGTGGAGATAGGGAGAACCCCCTCCCCCGCATAGAATTTCAGGCCAAACTCTCCAGGCCAGACTTAAAAATAAACAAAAGAAATTGACCTTGAGACTGCTTTAAAATTGGCCCCACTGTACCCAAATGTATGTGCAATTTTATTTCCGGTTCTGCAATAAAAATACTATTACCACATCTTTGCCAGGACAAAAATACATCGACAGAAGCACATTTATTAAGCATTGGGTTTTACCTACATTGCTTTTTAAGAGCTCAGCAACTCATAATCTCCACAGCTTCAGGGAGAGTGGGAGGAAATTGTAAAAATCAAAGCAGTTTATTCATGCAAAGCAGATGGCACTCGACAACTAATTTCCCTTGCATGCAACACTTGGTCTAACAGGTTACAGTCACATATTCTAATACTGTGTCTGCTGATCAGCAGGTTGCATATATGACATTATCCTGGGCTTCTCTACCTCCTGTTGTTGTTACATTCTGCTCTAAGCTCAGACTAATAAGGCAGGAAAACCGCAAGTTACAATTATATTTGCTCATTAAGGATATCAAGTATGCTCTTCTGACTCTACGGGCTGAATTTTATCAGCCCTGAGGAGGCGGGTGTGGAGGCGGGACTGCTGGGAAAATCCCCAAAAATGGGAGCGGGTCCCAAACCCGCTCCCAACCTGCCTCCAACCAATCTTCCCAGGAGTCGGGTCCCCGATTTGCGCAGGGTCCCAACTCCTAGAGGCGGGAAGAGGATTACAGCCACTTAACTGCCTGTTAACAGGTAGTTAACAGGCAGTTAAGAGGCTTTTTCCCATTTTTCCACTGCTGCTGCGGGCTTCCCGATGTCGGGGAACCCCGCCAGGGTAAGTGAGGCATGATGTGAGTCTACGGTAATTTTTGTGTATATATGACAGCTGCAGAAATGGTTTAAAGGATTTAATGGGACACTGGTGAGTTGCAGAGGTCAGGAAAAGTTATGAAAGTAATGTTTAATGTGTTTAGATGTTTCTGCAGGTGACAAGCTGTGAAGTGTTTGTGTAGGCTCATCTCATCGGGAGAAGTGACAGATGGCTTCTGCAATCTCAGCTGCAGCTGCCATCTGTTTTATCCTAAGGAGAGAGTAATTGGAGAGCCTGAATGCAAGGGCTCACCTTTGGACAGTGATTGTCAGTGTTTGACAGCACCTCAATGCTGTCAAACACTGTCAAATCATTTTTCAAACAAGTGTGTTGCATATGCCTTTAAGAAAACCGGCAGATGAACCGTCATCAACTGACATCATCCCTTAATTGGCCGGCAAGCCCGCAGGGCGGGTTTAACAAGGCCAATCAGGGGAAAATAACGTCAGCTTGTCAGACTTCGCTGGGGGTGGGACTGGAACCCGAAAACCAGCAATCCCGCCTCGAACCTGGCCTTCCAGGTAAGATTCCGCCCTACGTGTCATTGGGGTAGACTTTGATTTTGTGCAATAGTGTAAAATTGGTGATTCAGATCGGCAGACTATTTTACATCTTTTTCGATTGTTATTTCCATTGAAGTCATAAGAGATACCAGCACTTGGCATAGGCCACATTCAGCAAAAGCTGTCTGGACACACTGGCCTCAGTATTAACCCCACCCACAACGGGCGGAAAAGGATTTATGAGACCCGACCCCAACCCACCATGTACGTGCCCGCCACCATTTTTACGGTATCATATTTAAATTGAGCTCCTATAATGCTAATCGGACCCCAAATTGAATATTACTTTTGCGGCATGGGTGTCCTGAGGGACGACAAAGTCGCCAGGGAAATGGAGGGGTGATTGTTTGCCACTTTATCGGGGTGGTTAAAGGTCAGGAGTGCTCACAGGTCCTTCCTTAGTTCCTTGTGGGCTATAGTTTGGTGAGAGCATTTGGCACAAGAGAATTATTTGGAGTGTTTTGAGTTCTTCAGAGAGAGAAGCTCACGATGGGTGGCACCGTGGCTGCATTTGATTGGACTGAGGAAGAGGAGGAAATTGAGATCGACAGCAACAAGGATATCTTCTGGACCATGGGTGGCCAGCAGAGAAGAGAGCGACAGAGGGGACAAACTCACAGAAGGCCCTACCCACCTAACAGGATGTACAGGCAGAGGCTCAGCTTCTTTGACCTCTCAGAGGAGCAGTGCTTCCGGAGGTCGAGATTGTCACATCAGGAGGTCGCAGACATCTGCCGTCTCCTAGAAGACCTGCTACCCGCTGGACTGGACAGCCACCCATTACCCGTGGCTGTGAAAGTTACCACCGACCTATAAATGCAAGTTAATTATTTCTTTAAAGTATTAGGCCTAGAAATTCGGTAGCCCCCGGGGATCGGGGATCAAGAGGCGTTGTTTAAGGAGACCTATGGTCTGCTCTATGTTTCGTGTGGCAGCATGGCTCTTGTTGTCTGCTTACTGCCCACGTGTGGTTGGATTGTGGAGCGGAGTCATGAGCCAGGTGGTCAAGGGATAGCCCTTGTCGTCCAGTAGCCACCCTCTGGTTCGTCTTGGTGGCTCAAAGACTGAGGGAGCAGCGCAATGGCACAGAATAAAACCATCATGACTGCTGCCAGGAAACTGGGCATTCGCCATCATGATGTGCTGAGCATGGTCGCGCAACAACTGCACATTCTTTGGTGGTAATCTTTGCGGTTGCGGTACATCGCAGCATTTATATACAGTGCCTGCAAAGCTACATGCATGCAGTCGATGGCGCCCTGCACCATGGGGAAGTCTGCTATCTTGGCAAAGCCACGTGTGTGCTCTGTCTGCTGGTCAGAGAGAAGACAATGATGTCCCCTTTCCTGGCAAAAAGAGCTTCTTTCACCTCTCTTATGCAGCAGTGGATGGCGAACTGCGAGATGTTACAGATGTCACCTGCTCCAGCTGGAAGGACCCCGATGTGAAGAAATTCAGGACCATGGTCACCCTTACAGCCACTGGCAGCGCTGTCCTTGCCCTGGAGTGAGGCTGTAGGTCTGGTTGCAAAAGGTGGCAGAGTTCTGTGAGCACCTTCTTTGTAAACTGGAAATACTTCAGAAACTGCTCCTGGCTCAGGTTGAGGTAAGAGAATTGCTCTCGGAAGACCCTAGTTGGGTAAGGACTCCTGCTGAGATCCCTTCTCCCCTCCTCCTCCCTCTGCGAGCAGCTTGTCATCTTCTTTGCTGCCTCTGCTCCATCTCCCTGTCATGCTGCAGGCCAAGGGGGATGACAACTAGAGTACCCATGCCTGAGCATAGCCCTTGAATTCAGAAGCAAGGCCTTCTCCACTTGCAGCACCACTCCCGGTCACCTTACCAACTTTAAATAACTCTAGAAAGCTCCAAACAGTTCACAAACTTACACAGAGCCAGTAGAAATCAAAAATCAAGTTACCTGAAAGTTGTTGATGATCCCTTTAAATATCTCTGGTGGGAGGGTCTTCCTGCTGCTGAACATGTGTCCAGCTGTGTAAGTTTAAGACAGGGTGTTAGCTCCAGCGATGATGATGAAAATGCCAGCACTGGCGTCAAATCAACATTGCCTACTTACCATACTTCTAGCGCACACTCCTAATGGCCATCCTACTCCCCTCGCCAAGATGACGTCTTCGCGGCCCACACCAGAAGTGTGCACGAGCTGCTTGGAATCCATTTTGGTCAAAATTCAGCGCCCATAGCACCCAAAAAACAAGTGCTACGGAACCGAATTTCTAGGCCTTATACTTTACAATCTTCTGCTGACGCTATGATGGGAGACAGCAAGCCCCTGCAGAAATTCTACCCCCTAAACAGTAACACTTTAGGAGTGTAAATTTCTGCCTTGTGATATTTAATATGCTGGTGTTTAAGGAATGCTTTTCAGATTTTGCAACAAATAACAAAAACCTTACTCTCAAATGATTTAACTTATTCACCAAGCATTACTTGCAATTTAGGACCACCTTTAATCATAAAATGAAGTTCTTTTGAGACCAGTAGTGAATAATATATTGATCACATAGTTCCACAGAAAAGGATTAAAATGATTCTGTCATCCTATAGGAATGTTTTCACAAAATTGCACCCTAATCCCATTTAAAAATATTGAGCATGCAGTTAAATCACCACATTACAAGCATCAGGCATTCACTTTTCTCTCACCATTTATAAACATAGACCATCCGGTCTCAACACCCCATTATAAAAATTACACATTCATTTCCACCAGTCTATTGATAAGCATCAGCTGTTCGGTTACAGCATCCCATTATAAACATCGGGGATGCAGTGGCATCATTTATTCATTGATCATGTTCAGCCAGATTGCATTTGTGAAAGGCACTGAAAAAAAGGCCAGACTGGATGCAAACCAGATCTGATCCTAAATGTAAAAAACCTGACAATGGCAATCCAATTCCTGTAGGTCTGTGCAAAGTGGCCAGAGACCCCGGACTTTCTGAGATATCTATGCATTCCTAGAAATAAGTGATTTGAGTGCAGTTACCACAATCATTGTCATTCTATGACTGTGGAAGTATAAAGAAAGCTCCTATTCCCTGCATACTGATTCGTTTCTTGTCTACCCTCGTGACTTCTTTATTTCTGCCTCACAAAACTGTGCCTGAGCACTGGTTCAATACAGTTGTGTACTTAAATAATAATCTGATGGCTTCCTGAACTCCAGTAGCTACACAGAACATAATGATCCTAGGTGTTGGTCAACTCAAACCCAATCATTATGCTAATATTATAACACAACGCGAGCTCTGAAGAATTCAGGCTTCAGACTTGGAACTGGACCAACTACATTTCAGATGGTGCAGCTCCTGCCCTCCCAGGACTGTGCCTGCTGATTTCCCTAAATGCTCTTATGGAATCATTTGTAAACATTAAACCTTGCATTTAATTAAAATTAGACATTGAATAATTGTGATTATGAGCAAAAAATTCTATCTATCCAAATTAAACCCATTCCGATTTATTTTTGAATATCCAAATGCTAGTTCAGATTTTGGATGTAATTGTTCCTTTAAGAAAAGAGAAACAAATACACTTAGATTCATAAACTATGGAAAATTTATGCTGCTATATTAATATTATATGTTTTGAATCACTCAGACTGACAAATCAATATTTGTCATGATGAATAGTCAACAGGAATTGTTCTTGTGACACCAGACCCAAACATGCAGTATATGAAAAATTCTTAGAGTTAAATATAGGACTATGTGAGCATTCCCAAGTATGCAGGTACTGTATATAAATGGAGGTAAAATATTCTGGCTAGTTATTAGATATAGGCCATTTAGGAGTGAAATCAGGAAGCATTTTTTGCACAAAGGATTGTGGAAATCTGCAACTTTCTCCCCCTAAAGGCTGTATATGTTGGGCCAACTGAAATTTTCAAGACTGCGATGGATAGATTTTTGTTGAGTACAGTATTAAGGGATAGGGAGCTAAGTAGAGTAAATGGAGTTGAGGTACAGATTAGCCATGCTTTAATGGCGGAACAGGCTCGAGGGACTGAATGGTCTACTGTTGTTTCTATGTTCCTATATGCAATGAATATTTTCTTTGCGGTATTTACAATGTGAAGCGCCTTGGGACATTTTACTACGTTAAAGGCACAATATAAATGCAAGTTGTTGTTGTTACCATGTCACGTGATCAAACTCCATACGTCCAACTAGAGTTGGCAACCCTAGCTAATTGCCATAGCTGACAAGCATATAGGTGTGAAGTTTACTTACTAAAATGAAATACTACCTGCATCTCCAATGGGTGCCACCCTCACCAAATATGTTACTTAAAATGGCCATCATATAATGCCAGTGCTATACAATTATGTGCCAATCGGTAGAGCCTCAAAGCTATTGGGAACAAGAATAGGGTGCATTCATTTTATTATATTTATAGATTTTCCTCGGGTCCAGTATCACAGAACACTCACATTGCTCACTCCCTACAACTTGGACTGAGCTTTTAGCTGTCCAGTATCTAGGTGAATGTGGCGAGCCGAGGGGTTGAACAGAAAACCCTCGTCACTTTATTTCCGTGTACGGAATGTTTCACACGCCCTCACATGGTTTTCTTGTCTTTGTGGGTAGAAGAATAAACTCTCTACCAGGCCATGGCTTAGGGTATGAACAACTCATCTAAATTATTGAACATTAAACAAATAAATAAACATTATTAAATATAAACAGTAGATTTACAGTCATTGCGGACTTTAATATTCTCAGAATATCACAAACAGCAAAAGTGTTGTGCCAGCTTTTAATATAAAACAGAACCTTGAAAAACATTCCCTGATTATTATTTTGTGGCGGTTTGCTAACACGGAAGGGGGAATTTTAACAGGGAATGGGATTTTGACAGGCAGGGACATGGGCGAGCACTAAACATGGCTACCTTTGGCAGCATGAGACTTGGGGAAATTTACATATAATTACACAGGATATACGGCACAGAAACAGGCCGTTCGGCCCAACCAGTCCATGCCGGCGTTTATGCTCAACTCGAGCCTCCTCCTGTCTTTCCTCATCTAACTTTATCAGCATAACCCTCTATTCCCTTCTCCCTCATATGCTTGTCTAACCTCCCCTTAAATGCATCTATACTATTTGCTTCCACCATTCCCTGTGGTAGCGAGTTCCACATTCTCACCACTCTCTGGGTAAAGAAGTTTCTTCTGAATTCCCTATTGGATTTCTTGGTGACTATCTTATATTGATGGCTTCTAGTTATGCTCTTCCCCACAAGTGGAAACATTCTCTCTGTATCTACTCTATCAAAACCTTTCATAATTTTAAAGACCTCTATTAGGTCACCCCTCAGTCTTCTCTTTACAAGAGAAAAGAGACCCAGCCTGTTCATCCTTTTTTGATAGGCATACCCGCACATTTCTGGTAACATCCTTGTAAATCTTCTCTGCACCCTCTCCAGTGCCTCTATATCCTTTTTATAATATGGCGACCAGAATTGTACACAGTACTCTAAGTGTGGGCTAACCAAGGTTCGATACAAGTTTTGCATAACTTCCCTACTTTTCAATTCTATCCCTCTCGAAATAAACCCTAGTGCTTGGTTTGCTTTTTTTTATGGCCTTGCTAACCTGTGTCGCTACTTTTAGTGATCTGTGTATTTGTACTCAGTTTAACTCCTGAAACAGTTGGGAAGTGGCAGCTGGCCGGCAGGCGGGAGCGGAATCCAGGCCGGTACCAAAGGAAGGCTCAATGGCAAAAAGGTAAGTCATCGGAAGGGGATTTCAGGTGGGTCTCACGGGAGGGAAGGGGAGGGAGCCAGGGCAGGGCTGCCAACTGTGGATTGAACATGTGACATTTGATCACATGGCATTTGATCATGTGACACCACGCATGTGATGCTTAATCACAGGACATTTCATCACGTGACATTTGCCCACTGTTTGCAAATATGCAGTAATGCCAACTCTCGTGATTTAATCGCGAAACACGCAATTTTTAATAAAAATTCTGCCCAACCCGCGATCTTGCGATTCCACTCAGGTAAGTCATGATTTTTTCCTGTAGTTGACTGCTGGGGACACGTGGGTTGGATCAGGGGTTCTCAACCGGTGACGTGTTGTGTCGCCCTCTGAGAAGCGCCACGTGCTGCAGGCAGAAGCTGTAGAGTTGTTGAGAGTTTCAGCAGGATGTCTGGTCGCGGTAAAACTGGAGGGAAAGGAAAGGACGCGCCAAATCTAAGACCCGTTCATCCAGAGCCGGTCTCCAGTTTCCTGTTGGCTGCATTCACTGGCTACTGCGCAAGGGTCACTATGTCCCCGTTGTTCTCGATTACCTGACCGTCGAGATCCTGGAGCTGGCGGGCAACATGGCCCGCGACAACAAGAAGACCAGGATCATCCCCCACCACCTGCAGCTCACAATCTGCAATAACGAAGAGCTGAACAAGTTGCTGAGAGGAATACCATAGCCCAGGGCCTCTCTAACATCCAGGCCGTTCTGCTGCTGAAGAGAATTGGCCACCCGTGCAAGATTTATGCCTAAAGGACAAAAAAAGAAAGAAATCAGTCGGTTCCCATGGTGATGAGGGCTGCGTGTTCCCTCTTCCCCTTTGGTGTCATGGTTTCGGGGGCTATGTTACAGAAACTCCGCGGTCACCACCAAGCAAATCAGAGCGGGCTTGTTGAAGCTTTCAAATTGGTGGGAGAGATCGGTAGATACCACGGGGGGGATTTTCCCAGCCCTGGGGAGGAGGGTTTGGAGGCGCGACTGCCGGGAAAATGGCAGAAACTGGGAGCGGGTACCGACCCCGCTCCCAACCGCCTCCATGCCATCTTCCCGGGAGGCGGGTCCCCGAGTCGCGCAGGGACCCGTCTCCTTGAGGCGGGAAGGGGATTAGAGCCAATTAACTGCCTGTTAACAGGTAGTTAACAGGCAGTTTTGAGGCTTTTCCCCATTTTACGCCTGCAATTGCGGGCTTCCCGATGGCTGTGAACCTCGCCAGGGCCAGCAAGGCGAGTAGTGGGTCTGCGGGGGTGAGAGGGGTCGAAATGTCAGTTGTAGAGGTGAGTGATGGGTGCAAGTGTGGACAGGTAAGTATGAGAGGTG
Organism: Squalus acanthias; assembly: GCA_030390025.1. Lineage (NCBI taxonomy): Eukaryota > Metazoa > Chordata > Chondrichthyes > Squaliformes > Squalidae > Squalus > Squalus acanthias. The sequence goes on along the minus strand of JASTWF010000126.1, from coordinate 975,157 downwards.
AGTGTAAAGTGTTGGAAAAAGTTTCCTTACCTTTGCTTCTTTCTGCAGGCTTCAACCTTTGAGGATCCGGCGGTGCCTCATCTCAACGGCAGAGATGACAGAATGGCTGCTGCATTCTCAGATGCAGCAGCCATCTGCTTTCTACTGCGGAGAGAGGTCTTGGTGAGCCTGTGTGAAAGGACTCACCTTAGAACAGAGATTGTCAGTGTTTGACAGCTTTTCAAAGTTGTCAAACGCTGACAATTCATCTGTCAAAAATTTTTCGACAGATGAAGCGTCATACGCTGATGTCATCTGTCACCAGCTTTCCCTTAATTGGCCGGTAAGCCTGCAGGGAGGGCTTAACAAGGCCAATCAAGGGAAAATAGCATGGGTTGGTCAGACGTCACTGGGGGCGGGACTGAAACCCGGAAACCAGAAGTCCCGCCTCCAGCACATCTCCATTGAGAAAATCCAGCCCCACGTGTACCTCATCTTCTTTTAAACCTATTACAGGTGAATGAGTCACTGAGATTTACCCGCAACAGGTGAGTAAGAAGGTACTTTGTTGCTGTCAGATGGCAGTGACATGTTTTAGGAGAGGAAATGAGAAACAGGATTGTGGGAATTTTGAGCTGTACGTGAATCCACTTTTTAAAATAAAATGATCCTACTGCAGATGGGTTTGTAGGATCAGGCTTTCAATCATTAGGTGAGGCAAGGAAGCATTTTAGAAGAGGAAAGAACAGTGATAGACACAAGTTTAACTTACTTTTATTATGATGTGGAGATGCCGGTGTTGGACTGGGGTGGACAAATGTGAGAAGTCGCACAACACCAGGTTATAGTCCAACAGCTTTATTTGAAATCACAAGCTTTCGGAGCGCTGCTCCTTCGTCAGGTGAAGTGAAGAGATGCATATAGGCACTGCATATATAGTCAGAGAACACTGCCAGATGATTACAGTTAATCTTTCTAACTGCCCTTTATCACACCTCGGCAGAGAGATAATCACGGCAATCAAAGGTGTGGATGATGTCCAAACAGGTCAGTCAGGAAAACATTACATCAAAGACAATGAGGTGGGGTCACAAGGGGTCAAATGTGGCAGATGCTGGGGTCTGTATGGAAAACAAAAAACTTTTTTTGCTGGAAATCACAGCAGGTGTGTAGAGAGAACAAGCCAACGACGACTCGAGTCTGGATGACTCTACGTCAGGTGGGGTTACATGTAGCGTGACATGAACCCAAGATCCTGGTTGAGGCCGTCCTCATGGGTGCGGAACTTGGCTATCAGTTTCTGCTCGACGATTTTGCATTGTCGTGTGTCTCGAAGGCCGCCTTGGAGAACGCTTACCTGAAGATCGGAGGCTGAATGTCCTTGACTGCTGAAGTGTTCCCCGACTGGGAGGGAACACTTCTGCCTGGAGATTGTTGCGCGGTGTCCGTTCATACGTTGTCGCAGTGTCTGCATGGTCTCGCCGATGTACCATGCTCCGGGGCATCCTTTCCTGCATCGTATGAGGTAGACAACGTTGGCCGAGTCACATGAGTATGTACCATGTACCTGGTGGGTGGTGTCCTCACGTGTGATGATGGTATCTGTGTTGATGATCTGGCATGTCTTGCAGAGGTTGCCGTGGCAGGGTTATGTAGTGTCGTGGTCGCTGTTCTCCTGAAAGCTGGGTAATTTGCTGCGAACGATGGTCTGTTTGAGGTTAGGCGGCTGTTTGAAGGCGAGTAGTGGAGGCATGGGGATGGCCTTAGCGAGGTGTTCGTCGTCATCGATGCCATGTTGAAGGCTGCGAAGAACATGGCGTAGTTTCTCCGCTCTGGGGAAGTACTGGATGACATAGGGTACTCTGTTGGTTGTGTCCCGTGTTTGTCTTCTGAGGAGGTCTATGCGATTTTTCGCTGTGGCCCGTCGGAACTGTCGATCGACGAGTCGAGCGTCATATCCCATTCTTACGAGGGCGTCTTTCAGCGTCCGTAGGTGTCCATCGCGTTCCTCCTCGTCTGAGCAGATCCTGTGTATTCGCAGGGCTTGTCCATAGGGGATGGCTTCTTTAACATGGTTAGGGTGGAAGCTGGAGAAGTGGAGCATCATGAGGTTGTCTGTGGGCTTGCGGTAGAGTGAAGTGCTGAGGTGTCCATCTTTGATGGAGATTCGTGTGTCCAAGAATGAAACCGATTCTGAGGAGTAGTCCATGGTGAGTTTGATGGTGGGATGGAACTTGTTGATGTTATCGTGCAGTCCATCCACACCTTTGATTGCCGTGATTATCTCTCTGCCGAGGTGTGATAAAGGGCAGTTAGAAAGATTAACTGTAATCATCTGGCAGTGTTCTCTGACTATATATGCTGTGCCTATATACAACTCTTCACTTCACCTGATGAAGGAGCAGCGCTCCGAAAGCTTGTGATTTCAAATAAAGCTGTTGGACTATAACCTGGTGTTGTGTGACTTCTCACATTTACTTTTATTAGTTACTTTTTAATAAATCCAATATTGCACCAGGGTGAATTTATGGTTTTAGTCTTGTTACTGATAAAAGTTAATAAAAACCTTAATAACATAAAAAATGGGGAAAATTGGAGCTAACTTTTGAAAATCAGAATTCTGGCGTCAGGTTTACATATTTAGAAATGTTGAGGTGCCTCACTTTCTACAGGCCAATCCAAATAGGAGAAGTCGCACAACACCAGGTTATAGTCCAACAGATTTATTTAAAATTACAAGCTTTCGGAGCTGTCGCCCCTTCCTCAGGTAAAGTTACAAAATAATCCAAATAGCACATCTGTCTGCTGAAGAATTCAAACTGCCTGGGGGCAAAAGGTTGCCTCTTGTATTGGATGGTAGAGTGAGAGTGGCCAGCTGAAGGCACCGGCGTCAATTGTGGAACAATTAAAATGGGGACTGCGCAAGAGGCCCGAATTGGAGGAGCGCAGAGATCGTGGAGGTTTGCAGGACTAGAGGAGGTTATGTTCTGGAAAGAGTAACGGTCAAAAGCAGAGTGAGGCCGGCCTGCGAGTGACGCGACAGCGGGGCCACCAATCCACCTACACCTGTTTCTTATGTTCCCATGTTCTTATGTCAGTAATCAATTAGTGATGGCCCAATGCACTTCCTGTCCGGGGGCAAAGGTCAACGAGGGGTCGGGTCGGGAAAAAAATAGCAACTCACGATTTTTATACCAAATCTCATGATTTTTAAGAGTTTTTCTTCTGATTTATGAGGTGGTGGAGTTGGCAATACTGCAAATGTTACTGCATTTACCTTAATTGAGTGTCTCATTATCACCAAGGCCAGAATAAAATATTTGACTTTGTTTTATAGTGAGATGAATACCATAATTTATAAATCAAAGAAAGAACACAAAAGAATAGAAAGATTTATGGAGAGTAATGTTTAAATAAAAACTACTTCTGTGATGTTTCTACAGTATCGATCGCAATGAGAAACATCGAGTAAATTCCACTGATTCAAGAAAAACATCAACATAAGGAACTTCTAACTAAGGTTTTGTACAATTTTACAGCTTTTAACAATACACAGCAAGTTATAAAAATAAAAAATAAAACTAAACTTAATTCAATTCACTGACTCCCACACCCCACCGCTGAAGCCCAGCTTCAGAGAGGTGAGGCTCAGTCCTCAGAGAGTAATACCAAAGCAGCCAGTTTGTGTTTCTCTCTCTCCCTCCCCCAGTTTGTGTTTCTCTCTCTCTCCCTCCCCCAGTTTCTCTCTCTCTCTCTCTCCCTCCCCAGTTTGTGTTTCTCTCTCTCTCCCTCCCCCAGTTTGTGGTTCTCTCTCTCTCCCTCCCCAGTTTGTGTTTCTCTCTCTCTCCCTCCCCAGTTTGTGTTTCTCTCTCTCTCTCCCTCCCCAGTTTGTGTTTCTCTCTCTCTCCCTCCCCCAGTTTGTGTTTCTCTCTCTCTCCCTCCCCCAGTTTGTGTTTCTCTCTCCCTCCCCCAGTTTGTGTTTCTCTCTCCCTCCCCCAGTTTGTGTTTCTCTCTCTCTCCCTCCCCCAGTTTGTGTTTCTCTCTCTCTCTCCCTCCCCAGTTTGTGTTTCTCTCTCCCTCCCCCAGTTTGTGTTTCTCTCTCTCTCTCCCTCCCCCAGTTTGTGTTTCTCTCTCTCTCCCTCCCCCAGTTTGTGTTTCTCTCTCTCTCCCTCCCCCAGTTTGTGTTTCTCTCTCTCTCTCCCTCCCCAGTTTGTGTTTCTCTCTCTCTCCCTCCTCCAGTTGGTGTTTCTCTCTCTCTCTCCCTCCCCCAGTTTGTGTTTCTCTCTCTCCCTCCTCCAGTTGGTGTTTCTCTCTCTCTCCTCCCTCCAGTTTGTGTTTCTCTCTCTCTCCCTCCCCCAGTTTGTGTTTCTCTCTCTCCCTCCTCCAGTTGGTGTTTCTCTCTCTCCCTCCCCCAGTTTGTGTTTCTCTCTCTCTCCCTCCCCCAGTTTGTGTTTCTCTCTCTCTCCCTCCCCCAGTTTGTGTTTCTCTCTCTCTCCCTCCCCCAGTTTGTGTTTCTCTCTCTCTCTCTCCTCCAGTTGGTGTTTCTCTCTCTCTCTCCCCCAGTTTGTGTTTCTCTCTCTCTCCCCCCAGTTTGTGTTTCTCTCTCTCTCCCTCCCCCAGTTTGTGTTTCTCTCTCTCTCCCTCCCCCAGTTTGTGTTTCTCTCTCTCCCTCCCCAGTTTGTGTTTCTCTCTCTCTCCCTCCCCAGTTTGTGTTTCTCTCTCTCTCTCCCTCCCCCAGTTTGTGTTTCTCTCTCTCTCCCTCCCCCAGTTTGTGTTTCTCTCTCTCCCTCCCCCAGTTTGTGTTTCTCTCTCTCTCTCCCTCCCCCAGTTTGTGTTTCTCTCTCTCTCCCTCCCCCAGTTTGTGTTTCTCTCTCTCTCTCCCTCCCCCAGTTTGTGTTTCTCTCTCTCTCCCTCCCCCAGTTTGTGTTTTCTCTCTCTCCCTCCCCCAGTTTGTGTTTCTCTCTCTCCCTCCCCAGTTTGTGTTTCTCTCTCTCTCTCTCCCCCCAGTTTGTGTTTCTCTCTCTCTCTCTCCCCCAGTTTGTGTTTCTCTCTCTCTCTCTCTCTCTCCCCCAGTTTGTGTTTCTCTCTCTCTCTCTCTCCCCCAGTTTGTGTTTCTCTCTCTCTCTCCCTCCTCCAGTTGGTGTTTCTCTCTCTCTCCCTCCCCCAGTTTGTGTTTCTCTCTCTCTCTCCCTCCCCCAGTTGGTGTTTCTCTCTCTCCCTCCCCCAGTTGGTGTTTCTCTCTCTCTCCCTCCCCAGTTTGTGTTTCTCTCTCTCTCTCTCCCCCCCAGTTTGTGTTTCTCTCTCTCTCTCTCCCCCAGTTTGTGTTTCTCTCTCTCTCTCTCTCTCTCCCCCAGTTTGTGTTTCTCTCTCTCTCTCTCTCCCCCAGTTTGTGTTTCTCTCTCTCTCTCCCTCCTCCAGTTGGTGTTTCTCTCTCTCTCCCTCCCCCAGTTTGTGTTTCTCTCTCTCTCTCTCCCTCCCCCAGTTTGTGTTTCTCTCTCTCCCTCCCCCAGTTGGTGTTTCTCTCTCTCCCTCCCCCAGTTTGTGTTTCTCTCTCTCTCCCCCAGTTTGTGTTTCTCTCTCTCTCTCTCCCCCAGTTTGTGTTTCTCTCTCTCTCTCTCTCTCTCCCCCAGTTTGTGTTTCTCTCTCTCTCTCTCTCCCCCAGTTTGTGTTTCTCTCTCTCTCTCCCTCCTCCAGTGGTGTTTCTCTCTCTCTCCCTCCCCCAGTTGGTGTTTCTCTCTCTCTCTCCCTCCCCCAGTTTGTGTTTCTCTCTCTCCCTCCTCCAGTTGGTGTTTCTCTCTCTCTCTCTCTCCCCAGTTTGTGTTTCTCTCTCTCTCCCTCCCCCAGTTTGTGTTTCTCTCTCTCTCCCTCCCCCAGTTTGTGTTTCTCTCTCTCCCTCCTCCAGTTGGTGTTTCTCTCTCTCTCTCCCCCAGTTTGTGTTTCTCTCTCTCTCCCTCCCCCAGTTTGTGTTTCTCTCTCTCTCCCTCCCCCAGTTTGTGTTTCTCTCTCTCCCTCCTCCAGTTGGTGTTTCTCTCTCTCTCTCTCTCCCCCAGTTTGTGTTTCTCTCTCTCTCTCCCTCCCCCAGTTTGTGTTTCTCTCTCTCTCTCTCCCTCCTCCAGTTGGTGTTTCTCTCTCTCTCCCTCCCCCAGTTTGTGTTTCTCTCTCTCTCTCCCTCCCCCAGTTGGTGTTTCTCTCTCTCTCTCCCTCCCCCAGTTTGTGTTTCTCTCTCTCCCTCCTCCAGTTTGTGTTTCTCTCTCTCTCTCCCTCCCCCAGTTTGTGTTTCTCTCTCTCTCCCTCCCCCAGTTTGTGTTTCTCTCTCTCTCTCTCCTCCAGTTTGTGTTTCTCTCTCTCTCTCTCCTCCAGTTTGTGTTTCTCTCTCTCTCTCTCCTCCAGTTTGTGTTTCTCTCTCTCTCTCTCCTCCAGTTTGTGTTTCTCTCTCTCTCTCCCTCCCCCAGTTTGTGTTTCTCTCTCTCTCCCTCCCCCAGTTTGTGTTTCTCTCTCTCTCTCTCTCCTCCAGTTGGTGTTTCTCTCTCTCTCCCTCCCCCAGTTTGTGTTTCTCTCTCTCTCCCTCCCCCAGTTTGTGTTTCTCTCTCTCTCTCCCTCCCCCAGTTTGTGTTTCTCTCTCTCTCTCTCTCTCCCCCAGTTTGTGTTTCTCTCTCTCTCCCTCCCCCAGTTTGTGTTTCTCTCTCTCTCTCTCTCCCAGTTTGTGTTTCTCTCTCTCCCTCCCCCAGTTTGTGTTTCTCTCTCCCTCCCCCAGTTTGTGTTTCTCTCTCTCTCCCTCCCCCAGTTTGTGTTTCTCTCTCTCTCTCTCTCCCAGTTTGTGTTTCTCTCTCTCCCTCCCCCAGTTTGTGTTTCTCTCTCCCTCCCCCAGTTTGTGTTTCTCTCTCTCTCTCCCTCCCCCAGTTTGTGTTTCTCTCTCTCTCTCCCTCCCCCAGTTTGTGTTTCTCTCTCTCTCTCTCTCCCAGTTTGTGTTGCTCTCTCTCTCCTTCCCCCAGTTTGTGTTTCTCTCTCTCTCTCTCTCCCAGTTTGTGTTCCTCGCTCTCTCTCTCCCCCAGTTTGTGTTTCTCTCTCTCTCCCTCCCCCAGTTTGTGTTTCTCTCTCTCTCTCTCTCCCAGTTTGTGTTTCTCTCTCTCCCTCCCCCAGTTTGTGTTTCTCTCTCTCTCTCCCCCAGTTTGTGTTTCTCTCTCTCTCCCTCCCCCAGTTTGTGTTTCTCTCTCTCTCTCCCTCCCCCAGTTTGTGTTTCTCTCTCTCTCCCTCCCCCAGTTTGTGTTTCTCTCTCTCTCCCTCCCCCAGTTTGTGTTTCTCTCTCTCTCTCCCCCAGTTTGTGTTTCTCTCTCTCTCCCTCCCCCAGTTTGTGTTTCTCTCTCTCTCTCTCTCTCCCCCAGTTTGTGTTTCTCTCTCTCTCTCTCTCTCCCCCAGTTTGTGTTTCTCTCTCTCTCCCTCTCCCAGTTTGTGTTTCTCTCTCCCTCCCCCAGTTTGTGTTTCTCTCTCTCTCTCCCCCAGTTTGTGTTTCTCTCTCTCTCCCTCCCCCAGTTTGTGTTTCTCTCTCTCCCTCCCCCAGTTTGTGTTTCTCTCTCTCTCTCCCTCCCCCAGTTTGTGTTTCTCTCTCTCTCTCCCTCCCCCAGTTTGTGTTTCTCTCTCCCTCCCCCAGTTTGTGTTTCTCTCTCTCTCCCCCAGTTTGTGTTTCTCTCTCTCTCTCTCCCCCAGTTTGTGTTTCTCTCTCTCTCTCTCCCCAGTTTGTGTTTCTCTCTCTCTCCCTCCCCCAGTTTGTGTTTCTCTCTCTCTCTCCCTCCCCCAGTTTGTGTTTCTCTCTCTCTCCCTCCCCCAGTTTGTGTTTCTCTCTCTCTCCCTCCCCCAGTTTGTGTTTCTCTCTCTCTCCCTCCCCCAGTTTGTGTTTCTCTCTCTCCCTCCCCCAGTTTGTGTTTCTCTCTCTCTCTCTCTCCCCCAGTTTGTGTTTCTCTCTCTCCCTCCCCCAGTTTGTGTTTCTCTCTCTCTCCCTCCCCCAGTTTGTGTTTCTCTCTCTCTCCCTCCCCCAGTTTGTGTTTCTCTCTCTCTCTCCCCCAGTTGGTGTTTCTCTCTCTCTCCCTCCCCCAGTTTGTGTTTCTCTCTCTCCCTCCCCCAGTTGGTGTTTCTCTCTCTCTCTCTCTCCCCCAGTTTGTGTTTCTCTCTCTCCCTCCCCCAGTTTGTGTTTCTCTCTCTCTCCCTCCCCCAGTTTGTGTTTCTCTCTCTCCCTCCCCCAGTTTGTGTTTCTCTCTCTCTCTCCCCCAGTTTGTGTTTCTCTCTCTCTCTCCCCCAGTTTGTGTTTCTCTCTCTCTCCCTCCCCCAGTTTGTGTTTCTCTCTCTCTCTCCCCCAGTTTGTGTTTCTCTCTCTCTCTCTCCCCAGTTTGTGTTTCTCTCTCTCTCCCTCTCCCAGTTTGTGTTTCTCTCTCTCCCTCCCCCAGTTTGTGTTTCTCTCTCTCTCTCCCTCCCCCAGTTTGTGTTTCTCTCTCTCTCCCTCCCCCAGTTTGTGTTTCTCTCTCTCTCCCTCCCCCAGTTTGTGTTTCTCTCTCTCTCTCTCTCCCAGTTTGTGTTTCTCTCTCTCCCTCCCCCAGTTTGTGTTTCTCTCTCTCTCCCTCCCCCAGTTTGTGTGTTTCTCTCTCTCCCTCCCCCAGTTTGTGTTTCTCTCTCTCTCTCTCCCCAGTTTGTGTTTCTCTCTCTCTCTCCCTCCCCCAGTTTGTGTTTCTCTCTCTCTCCCTCCCCCAGTTTGTGTTTCTCTCTCTCTCCCTCCCCCAGTTTGTGTTTCTCTCTCTCTCTCTCTCCCAGTTTGTGTTTCTCTCTCTCTCCCCCAGTTTGTGTTTCTCTCTCTCTCCCCCAGTTTGTGTTTCTCTCTCTCTCCCTCCCCCAGTTTGTGTTTCTCTCTCTCCCTCCCCCAGTTTGTGTTTCTCTCTCTCTCCCCCAGTTTGTGTTTCTCTCTCTCTCTCTCCCCCAGTTTGTGTTTCTCTCTCTCTCTCCCTCCCCCAGTTTGTGTTTCTCTCTCTCTCTCTCCCCCAGTTTGTGTTTCTCTCTCTCTCCCTCCCCCAGTTTGTGTTTCTCTCTCTCCCTCCCCCAGTTTGTGTTTCTCGCTCTCACCCTCCCCCAGTTTGTGTTTCTCTCTCTCTCCCTCCCCCAGTTTGTGTTTCTCTCTCTCTCCCCCGTTTGTGTTTCTCTCTCTCTCTCTCCCCCAGTTTGTGTTTCTCTCTCTCTCTCCCTCCCCCAGTTTGTGTTTCTCTCTCTCTCCCTCCCCCAGTTTGTGTTTCTCTCTCTCTCTCTCCCCCAGTTTGTGTTTCTCTCTCTCTCTCCCTCCCCCAGTTTGTGTTTCTCTCTCTCCCTCCCCCAGTTTGTGTTTCTCTCTCTCTCTCTCCCCCAGTTTGTGTTTCTCTCTCTCTCTCCCTCCCCCAGTTTGTGTTTCTCTCTCTCTCCCTCCCCCAGTTTGTGTTTCTCTCTCTCTCTCTCCCCCAGTTTGTGTTTCTCTCTCTCTCTCCCTCCCCCAGTTTGTGTTTCTCTCTCTCTCCCTCCCCCAGTTTGTGTTTCTCGCTCTCCCTCCTCCAGTTGCTCTCTCAGGACTCAGAGGGCTGGATTTTGTGAATGGAGACGAGTTGGAGGCGGGACTGCTGCTTGTTGGGTCTATGTCCCGCCTCCATCATCTTCTGGCCAACCAGAGGGATTTTCCCCTGATTGACCTTGTTAAGTCCACCTGCCGCCTGCTGTTACAATAAATTTGTCACCTATTTGCAGGAGCAATTTAGAGCACAATGGACTAGGCAATCAGCACCAGCATTACTATTTACTTCTGCATGCCCCAACCTATCTGTTTCCTGAGATATTTTCTATGAAGTATGTTGGCCATTTGCTGTAAGTGAGCCAGGGTTTTTTGCAATTGATTTTTGGGATGTGGATGTCACTGGCAAGGCCGACATTTATTGTCCATCCCCAGAAGGTGGCGGTGAGCCGCCTTCTTGAAACACTGCAGTCCGTGTGGTGAAGGTGCTCCCACAGTGCTGTTAGGTTGGGAGTTCTAGGGTTTTGACCCAGTGATGTTGAAGGAACAGCAATGTATGTCCAAATCAGGGTGGTGTGTGACTTGCAGGGGAACTTGGTGTTCCCCTGCACCTGCTGCCCTTGGCCTTCTAGGTGTTGGGGGTCTTGGGTTTGGGAGGTGCTGCAGAAGAACCCTTGGTGACTCGCTGCAGTGCATCCAGTAGATAGCACACACTGTAGCCATGGTGATCCGATGGTGGAGCGAGCAGATGTTTAGGCTAGTGGATGAAGTACTGATCAGGCAGACTGCTTTGTCGACTGGTGTCGAACTTCTTGAGTGCTGTTGTAAGTACACCCAGCAAGGCAAGTGGAGAGGATTCCATCACAGCTCTTGACTTGTGCCTTGTACATGGTGGGGTTGCTTTGGGGAGTCAGGAGGTGAGCCATTCACTGCAGAATGACCAGCCTCTGACCTTCTCTAGTAGCCACAGCATTTATGTGGCTGGACCAGTTGAGTTTCTGGCCAATGGTGATCCTCAGGATGTTTATGGAGGGACTTGGTTATAGTAATGCAATTGAATGTCAACAAGAGGCGGTTAGGCTCTATTTTGTTGGAGATGGTCATTGCCTGGCACTTGTGTGGTACAAATGTTACTTGCCACTTATCAGCCCAAGCCTAAATGTTAACCCCATAGGTACTGTGGCAAAAGAAAGAAAGAAAGAAAGAACTTAATTTTTTTTTATTCGTTCATGGGATGTGGGTGTCGCTGGCAAGGCCAGCATTTATTGCCCATCTCTAATTGCCCTTGAGAAGGTGGTGGTGAGCTGCCTTCTTGAACCGCTGCACTCCGTGTGCTGAAGGTGTTCCCACAGTGCTGTTAGGGAAGGAGTTCCAGGATTTTGACCCAGTGACGATGAAGGAACAGTGATATATTTCCAAGTCAGGATGGTGGGGAACTTGGAGGTGGTGGTGTTTCCATGTGCCTGCTGCCCTTGTCCTTCTAGGTGGTAGAGGTCGTGGGTTTGGGAGGTGCTGTCGAAGAAGCCTTGGCGAGTTGCTGCAGTGCATCTTGTAGATGGTACACACAGCAGCCACAGTGTGCTGGTGGTAGAGGGAGTGAATGTTTAAGGTGGTGGATGGGGTGCCAATCAAGTGGGCTGCTTTGTCCTGGATGGTGTCGAGCTTTTTGAGTGTTGTTGGAGTTGCACTCATTCAGGCAAGTGGAGAGTATTCCATCACACTCCTTACTTGTGCCTTGTAGATGGTGGAAAGGCTTTGGAGAGTCAGGAGGTGAGTTATTCACTGCAGAATACCTAGCCTCTGACCTGCTCTTGTAGCTACATTATTTATGTGGCTGGTCCAGTTAAGTTTCTGGTCAACTTATATAGCGCCATTCACACCTCAGGATGGACCAAAACGTTTTACACCCATTAAATTACTTTTGAAGTGTATTCTTGCTGTAGTGTAGGGAAACCCAGCAGCCAATCAGCACACAGAAAAGTCCCACACACAGCAATTAAATAAATAACCCATTAAACTTTTTTTTAGAGGTGTTGGCCAGGAAACCTCGAGAACTCAAAATAACAACAGAAAACGCCGGAAAAACTCAGCAGGCCAGGCAGCATCCGTGGAGAGAGAAACAGAGTTAACATTTCAGGTCGAAGACCTTTCGTCAGAACCTCGAGAACTCCCCTGCTATTGTTCAAATAGTGCCTGGGATCTTTTACCTGATAGGGTAAACAGGACCTTGTTTTCATGAAATAAAAACAGAACGTGCTGGAAATACTCAGCAGGTCAGGCAGCATCTGTGAAGAGAGAAACAGAGGTCTCAGGTTGATGGCCTTGCGGCAGGCCTTGTTTTAATGCCTCATCTGACAGACGGCACCTCCAACAGCATTCCCTCAGTACTGCACTGAAGTATCAGCCTGGATTATGTGCTCAAATCCCGGAGTGGGGTTTGAACCTCACAACATCTCGACTCAGAGGCAAGAGTGCTACAACTGAGCCAAGGCTGATACAGGAAAGGAAACAAAATAATACACCATGGCCACCAACCCCCATGCACACAATAGACCTTTTAGGGAAATGTGTGTAACTCTATCACTAGTTATTGACCGCTCCTCACTGACCCATGAGTAATCCGTGTCCCCCTCTGACATTTATCACTGGTAAAAACACACGCACAGAATTGACAGCCAGGCTGAGATGGTGAAAGGCTGTTGCAGAGCATCTATAACGGTTGCACACACCTCAGAAGGACTTTCATTTGGGCCCAATTGAATCTTCAGTTTGGTTTGCTCTTTGGCTGTGCAATATTGTAACAGGATAAAACATTTCCCTCTTCCTACTGGAGAAAGTTCCTGCCCCCATTCCGAATTCCGTCTGCCAACCAGCATGTTTTTTGAAAATTCGTTTATGGGATGTGGGCGTCACTGGCAAGGCCAGCATTTATTGCCCATCCCTAATTGCCCTTGAGAAGGTGCTGGTGAGCTGCCTTCTTGAACCGCTGCAGTCCGTGTGGTGAAGGGACTCCCACATTGCTGTTACGTAGGGAGTTCCAGGATTTTGACCCAGCGACGATGAAGGAACGGTGATATATTTCCAAGTCAGGATAGTGTGTGACTTGGAGAGGAACTTGGAGGTGGTGGATGTTCCCATGCGCCTGCTGCCCTTGTCCTTCTAGGTGAAAGAGGTTGTGGGTTTGGGAGGTGCTGCCGAAGAAGCCTTGGCGAGTTGCTGCAGTGCATTTTGTAGATGGTACACACTGCAGCCACGGTACGCTGGTAGTGGAGGGAGTGATTGTTTAACGTGGTGGATGGGGTGCCAATCAAGCGGGCTGCTTTGTCCTGGATGGTGTCCAGCTTCTTGAGTGTTGTTGGAGCTGCACTCATCCAGGCAAGTGAAGAGTATTCCATCACACTCCTTACTTGTGCCTTGTAGATGGTGGAAAGGCTTTGGAGAGTTAGGAGGTGAGACACTCACCGCAGAATACCTAGCCTCAGCTGCTCTTGTTGCCACAGTATTTATGTGGCTGGTCTAGTTAAGTTTCTGGTCAATGGTGACCCTCAGGATGTGGGGGATTCGGTGATGGTAATGCCATTGAATGTCAAGGGGCGGTGGTTAGACTCACACTTGTTGGAGATAGTCATTACCTGGTACTTCTGTGGCGCGAATGTTACTTGCCACTTATCTGCCCAAACCTGAACGTCGTCCAGGTCTTGTTGCATGCGGGCATGGATTGCTTCATTATCTGAGGAGTTGTGAATGGCGCTGAACACTGTGCAGTCATCAGCGAACATCCCCATTTCTGACCATATGTTGGAGGGAATGTCATTGATGAAACAGCTGAAGATGGTTGGGCCTAGGACACTGCCCTGAGGAACTCCTGCAGCGATGTCCTGGGGCTGTGATGATTGACCTTCAACCACCACAACCATCTTCCTTTGTGCTAGGTATGACTCCAGCCAGTGGAGAGTTTCTCCCCCCCCGCTCCCCCCCCCCCCCCCCCCCCAACCGCCGATTCTAACTAACTTCAGTTTTACTAGGGCTCCTTGATGCCACACTTGTTCAAATGTTGCCTTGATGTCAAGGGCAGTCACTCTCACCTCACCTCTGGAATTCAGCTCCTTTGTCCATGTTTGGACCAAGGCTGTAATGAGGTCGGGAGCCAAGTGGTCTTGGCAGAACCCAAACTGGGCATCAGTGAGCAGGTTATTGGTGAGTAAGTGCCGCTTGATAGCACTGTCGATGACACCTTCCATCACTTTGCTGATGATTGAGAGTAGACTGATGGGGCGGTAATTGGCTGGATTGGATTTGTCCGGCTTTTTGTGGACAGGACATACCATGGCAGTTTTCCACATTGTCGGATAGATGCCAGTGTTATAGCTGTACTGGAACAACTTGGCTAGAGGCACAGCTCGTCTGGAGCACAGGCACTCTTAAAGGGCACATCACCACTTACAATGACAATTCAAAATGCTGAACCAAAGTGTGAAACCATTCAACTTCCTGTAGGTCAGCCAGTTACAGGAAACATGCTGCATAGTCGTCAATGCAGTGGGTTTTATTTAGAGTGTTTGTTTAAACTCACCCCCTCTCCCCACCTTTTCACACAGCAGCATTTACGATCGGTCCGTGCATGCTATGTATTGATGTCATCCCACTGCAGTGTTCAATAATTACAATCCTGTGGTGTATCTGTGTTCACGGCAATCTTTCTAATTAAAGCTGTGCGAAAATATTCAAATAATGTTTGATTGAAAGCTGTAATTTGTATTCCAATGGCTGCTATTTAGCATATCAGCAGCAGGACTTTGAAATGCATTGTGCATCCCACAAAAGACTTTCAATTAGTTATTCACAGTTAAAAATGGATGCTGCACAGTAGATTGAGAAGCACTATTAAAATTAATTGTATTTTGCTTCAGACTCTGACATCATCTGCTCTTGCCAGCTTGATAAGTATGTCTCAGTGACTGGTCTTTCCCTGGGCTTGGTACTTTCTTATTCGTGGCTCAGTGGTAGCACTCTCGCCTCTGAGTTGTGAAGGTTGTGGGTTTACGGGAACGGTAGCAGATTGGTTATGTTACTGGACGAGTAATCCAAAGGCCTGGATAAATGATCCGGAGACGTGAGTTCAAATCCGATCCACGGCAGCTGGAGAATTTAAATTCAGTTAATTAAATAAATCTGGAATAAAAAGCTAGTATCAGTAATGGTGACCATGAAACTATCGGATTGTCGTAAAAACCCATCTGGTTCACTAATGTCCTTTAGGGAAGGAAATCTGCCATCTAGACCTGGTCCGGCTTATATGTGACTCCAGACCCACAGCAATGTAGTTGACTCTTAACTGCCCTCTGAAATGGCCCAGCAAGCCACTCTGTTGTACAAAACTGCTACGACAAAAACAATAATAAGAATAAAACCGGACGGACCACCCAGCATCGACCTCGGCACCAGCTTCAGACATGACAACAGCACACCCAGCCCAGTCAACCCTGCAAAGTCCTCCTCACTGACATCTGGGGACTTGTACCAAAATTGGGAGAGCTGTCCCACAGACTATTAAAGCAACAGCCTGACATAGTCATACTCACAGAATCATACCTTTCAGCCAATGTCCCAGACTCCTCCATCACCATCTCTGGGTATGTCTTGTCCCTCCAGCAGGACAGGCCCACTAGAGGTGGCGGCACAGTGGTATACAGTCGGGAAGGAGTGGCCCTGGGAGTCCTCAACATTGACTCGGACCACATGACGTCTCATGGCTTCAGGTCAAGCATGGGCAAGGAAACCTCCTGCTGATTACCACCTAGCGCCCTCCCTCTGCTGATGAATCAGTACTCCTCCATGTTGAAAATCACTTGGAAGAAGCACTGAGGGTAGCAAGGGCGCAGAATGTATTCTGGCTGGGAGACTTCAATGTCCATCACCAAGAGTGGCTCGGTAGCACCACTACTGACCGAGCTGGCCAAGTCCTGAAGGACATAACTGCCAGTCTGGGCCTGCGGCAGGTGGGGAGAAAACCAACACGAGGGAAAAACCTACTTGATCTTGTCCTCACCAATCTACCTGTTGCAGATGCATCTGTCCATGACAGCATTGGTAGCAGTGACCACCGCACAGTCATTGTGGAGACCAAGTCCTGTCTTCACACTGCGGACACCCTCCATCGTGTTGTGTGGCACTACCACCGTGCTAAATGGGATAGATTCAGAACAGATCTAGCAGCTCAAAAGTGGGCATCCATGAGGTGCTGTGGGCCATCGGCAGCAGCAGAATTGTATTCCACCACAATCTGTAACATCATGGCCCGACATATCCCTCACTCTACCATTGCCATCAAGCCAGGGGACCAACCCTGATTCAATGAGGAGTGCAGAAGAGCATGCCCAGGTGTACCTAAAAATGAGGTGCCAACCTGAGGAAGCTGCAACACAGGACTACATGCATGATAAACAGCGGAAGCAGCATGCTATAGACAGAGCTAAGCGACCCCACAATTAACGGATCAGATTAAAGTCCTGCCACATCCAGTCGTGAATCGTGGTGGACAATTAAACAACTAACGGGAGGAGGAGGCTCCATGAATATCCCCATCTCAATGATGGCGGAGCCCAGCATGCGAGTGCAAAAGACAAGGCTGAGCATTTGCAACCATCTTTAGCAAGAAGTGCCAAGTGGATGATCCATCTCGGCCTCCTCCTGAGGTCCCCACCACCACAGAAGCCAGTCTTCAGCCAATTTGATTCGACGTGATGTCAAGAAACGGCTGAGCGCACTGAATACAGCAAAGGCTGTGGGCCCCGACAACATCCCGGCCGTCATGCTGAAGACTTGTGCTCCAGAACTAGTCGCGCCTCTAGCCAAGCTGTTCCAGTACAGCTATACACTGGCATCTACCTGACAATGTGGAAACCTGCCCAGGTATGTCCTGTCCACAAAAAGCAGGACAAATCCAATCCAGCCAATTACCGCCCCAGCAGTCTACTCTCAATCATCAGCAAAGTGATGGAAGGTGTCGTCGACAGAGCTATCAAGCGGCACTTACTCACCAATAACCTGCTCACCGATGCTCAGTTTGGGTTCCACCAGGACCACTCGGCTCCAGACCTCATTACAGCCTTGGTCCAAAGGAGCTGAATTCCCGAGTTTAGGTGAGAGTGACTGCCCTTGCCATCAAGTCAACATTTGAACGAGTGTGGCATGAGGGAACCCGAGTAAAATTGAAGTCAATGGGAATCAGGGGGAAAACTCTCCACTGGCTGGAGTTATACTTAGTACAAAGGAAGATGGTTGTGGTTGTTGGAGGTCAATCATCTCAGCCCCAGGACATCACTGCAGGAGTTCCTCAGGGCAGTGTCCTAGGCCCAACCATCTTCAGCTGCTTCATCAATGACCTTCCCTCCATCATAAGGTCAAAAGTGGGGATGTCCGCTGATGATTGCACAGTGTTCAGTTCCATTCGCAGCTCCTCAGAAAATGAAGCAGTCCATGCCCACATGCATCAAGACCTGGACGACATTTAGGCTTGGGCTGATAAGTGGAAAGTAACATTTGCGCCACACAAGTGCCAGGCAATGATTATCTCCAACAAGCGAGAGTCTAACCGCCTCCCTTTGACAATGGCATTACCATCACCGAATCCCCCACCATCAACATCCTGGGGGTCACCATTGACCAGAAACTTAACTGGACCAGCTACAAAATTCTTTGGCAACAAGAGCGGGTCAGAGACTGGTATTCTGTGGCAAGTGTCTCACCTCCTGATTACACAAAGCCTTTCCACCATCTACAAGGCACAAGTCAGGAGTGTGAGCCTTGTGCAATGTTGGAGGCAGACTCTTCCATGCTGCCTTACCATTACCGAGAGGCTCTCGGGCACCCTTGCCATTGCACCTATCATCTCCGTGTGCATGCCCATCACCCTTCTTCTAAATGCCTCCTCATCGATGTCCTCATCTGAGTCCTGTGCAGCAGAACTCGCCCTCCAGGGAGCTGGACCCCAAGCTACCCTTTCCCTCTGGCCTTGCTGCAGCCCACTTGTTCCCGGTGCCTCTCCCTGTGCCGATCCCGCTACTATACTAGCCTCTAAAGAATGCGTAGTGCCAGTATCTGATTTGGTGCCTGTGGGTGAGACATGCAGTGACGCGGTGTGTTCTTCCTCCTCCTCTTCTCCTACCTCGCTCTCTACGGTGCCCTCAGGGACAGGCTGCTCAGGTGCTTGCTCATTATCTGAAAGCATAAAGGCACAAGAGTCAGGTTAAGGTGAGGGGAGGGGGGCAGGAAGGGAGAAATACATGCATGCAGCATGATTAGCTGGAAACTGCGAAAGGCTTGTGGGGTGAGGGGGAAGTGGGATGTGAGAAGAAGGAGTAGGGATGAACATACCGTTGTTGTCCCCAATGGGGTCAATGTCGCCAGTGGCCATGGCGCCCATCACCTGGCGCCCAATAATCTGCAACACTCTATTTTCCAGATCAGACAGTGGTTGGGTGTCAGCTTGTCCACCACCTGTACACTCCTGCTCCCTCCTGTTTTGAGCCACCTTGGACTGCAAGAGAAAGGAAAGTGTGTGAGTGAGTGTGGAGCAATGTGTTTGGGTGATGTACCTGCCATAGTTGAATAGCTATCATTGTGTGCAAGGTGTGAGATGTGGGTGTGAGCATTGGTAGGTAGACATTTTTGGTGGGTGAGTGCTGGGGGTGTGGTGCTTTGGGCAGTATGTGAAGACTGTGGTTCAGATGGTAGTATTAGGCATTTGTTGAAGCATTCACTCACCCTGACCACCCGAGTGAGGTCGTTAAATTTCTTCCTGCACGGTGTGTGGGTCCCGGGGACCACAGTGCTGCTCGAGATGTGCTGCGCTACCTCCCTCCACATGGTGCAGAAGACTTGTAGCGAGGGCCTCCTGCCACATGCCGGGTAGGGCACCGCCCTCTGTCTCTCACAGCGAACACCAATGCCTCCAATGCTTGATTGCGGAATCTGTGGGCTTTCTCTCTGGGGCGTGGATCTTTCATGAGTACAGCTGCTTCAGTCCTCCGGCTCCTTCTCCTTGACCTGCTGCTGCTTGCTGAGGCAGCTGCACAGCCAGCAATGCTAAGAATGAGGTTCCGCAGCATCAATGAACCTCCCCTTTAAGAACTGGAAAAAGCCTGTGGCAATCATGACTTGTGATTAGACTGCACCTGATATTGGTCCACCCTTTGGGTGTACTGCCAATGAGCTTGGGCTTAAAGACTTGAATTAATGATCCAATCATTTCTTTGAGCAGTGAGCATGAATTTTGCGTTCAGTCTAAAGCATTAATGACTGGCACTAATTCTCCAACGTTTCTAATGATACCGCCCATTCCTGGGCTATAATGAATTTCTAGCCCTTTGATCCAAGAGGCCATCTGGCTTTTAAACAGCAGCCAGAAGACCCCGAGGCTTGTCACCAGATCTGCAGCTGTAGGCCTCTCAAGCATCTGTAGCTGTGCCTGTATTTTTGTCCCTGGTTCTAGGGGGTTGGCTAGGCCATTCAAATGATCAGAGCAACCAAATTCACACAGCGGTCAGGCCAGGACAGGTACAGAGCACACTGCACCTGTCTAGCACCTAGGCAAAGTAAGGACTGGGGTGGGGAGGAGACAGGAAAATCAGCGCTGAATTTACCAGCAGGGGAACTACTTAGTCGGGTAGGATAAAGCCACCTGATGACTTTTCTTCCACTTCCTAATTGGCTGAGAAGAATACATTTTTCGCATATTTAATTGAACATAACCATGACCCTGTCTGGATACTGACAATCAAGAACTACCAGGTTGTCTGAAGACTTCATTCTGTTCAATATAGGGAACAATCTGTTTCTTCAGCATTTCAGAACGGAGAAATATTTTTGCTGTAACAGAAATCACAACTTGTCTGGCCGTAGTTTCCCACTTCCTTTTGTGTTGAGAGACCAGAGGCTCGATTAAGGCAGTGCCTGAGTTATTAGCATTGACATCTCATTATATTTAAGAAAGCATTTATGCCGCACCAAAATGCACATGAAGAAGAGGAAATACATGATACATTTACATTAGAAAAAATTAACAGTAACCAAGTACTTATTTGCATCTGGCCCAGCAATGGGTCCAGCTGCCTCTCTCTTATTTCTGAGCTCCACTTTCCACTGTCTCTGTATTTTAAGGCACCACAGGAGGCCTTTGCTTTCCTGACAATATAATAACATTCTGACAGGCCAGGACTTGATTTAAAGGGACAGAGATTTCATGTAAAAGTAGAGGATATTACAGATGCACAGAGGCGAAGGATTAAAAACACAAAGGAAAAGAGATAGCAATGTCAACTCATGTGTTCTCTCCACAGATGCTGCCTGACCCACTGAGTGTTTCCACTATTTTCTGCTTTTGTTTCATGTTCTCGCCATCTGCTGTTTTTTGCTCATATATTGTTTTAATTGACTGCCTCTTCTCTTCCAGCAATATCGACCTTGAAGAGGTCTGTTCCTCTCTTCGGCTTGATTTCTATTGGTCTCTTTCACCCTGTTCATCTTCATTGCTATCTCTTTCCCTTCTTGTTTTCAACTCTTCACTTCTGTGCATCTGTAATATCTTCCAGTTAGACAAAGGGTCCACACCTGGAATGCCAGCTCCTCTGTTCTCTCTCCACAGCTCCTGACTGACCTGCTGAGTTTTTCCAGCGTTTTCTATTGTTGTTTAAGAATTGCAGCATCTGCCGGCTTTGGCAAGTGTTTGGCAACCCTTTTCTTGTTGTGTTTTCTTGTTTGATATGATGACGTAAATAGTATCACAAACATACAGCACCACAATGATGCTACATTTGTATGTGCGCAGCAATATTTGACCACCTCAACTGGAACACGGTTGTTAATCACCTCTGCTTTCCCAGCATGTGGTGCACACAGCAAGATCCACAAATGTGAAGTGAGAGACTTTGGGGAAGTTTGTTCAGTTAAACGAGACTGAAGTAGGCAAGCTCCATGTTAAAACAGGGAAGTCAACAAATCATGTTGAGTGACAGTGACTCATTAAGCTTTGTGCATACTATGCCTGCTACTGTTATAGAATTGAATTCCTTTTATCATTTTGGTAGCTACCCTTTCAGAAATCAGCAGCATGCACGACAGCATGAATGTGGTCCTGTACACTTATGGTAGGATTGGCTGCTGTAATCCAAGCTCTAAGTAGCCAAATACACATTGGCAAATTGCGTGTATCTTTGTCTACACTCCTGATTTCTAATTAGCCAGCTGTTCAGTTATTTGTGTGCGCACACCTGTGCGTTCATGAAACCTACATGTATCAGGTGACACCTCAGTCACTTATGGGGTGCAATTGTCAGATGTCTCTCTCTCTTAGGCAGTCCCTCGGAACCGAGGATGACTTGCTTCCACATTAAAAATGAGTTCTCAGGTGACTGATGGGTCCAATGCGGGACCTACAGTCTCTGTCACAGGTGGGGCAGACGGTGGTTGAAGGGGCGGGTGGGTGGGGTGCTTGGGTTGATGTGCGCTCCTTGCGCTGCCTGCGCTTGGCTTCCGCTTGCTCCTGGCGAAGAGACTCAAGGTGTTCGGCGCCTTCCCGGATGCTTCTCCTTCACTTTGTGCGGTCTTGGGCCAGGGATTCCCAGGTGTCGGTGGGGATGTTACATTTTTTCAAGGAGGCTTTGAGGGTGTCCTTGAAGCGTTTCCTCTGCCCACCTGGGGCTCTCTTGCCGTGCCGGAGCTCTGAGTAGAGCGCTTGTTTTGGGAGTCTCGTATCGGGCATGCGGACGATGTGACCCGTCCATCGGAGCTGATCGAGCGTGGTCAAAGCTTCGATGCTGGGGCTGTTGGCCTCAGCGAGAACACTGACGTTGGTGCGCCTATCCTGCCAATGGATTTGCAGGATCTTGCGGAGGCAGCGTTGGTGGTACCTCTCCAGTTCTTTGAGGTGCCTGCTGTACATGGTCCATGTCTCTGAGGCATACAGCAGGGCGGGTATCGCTGCTGCTCTGTAG
The DNA here is from genome assembly GCA_030390025.1 of Squalus acanthias. Lineage (NCBI taxonomy): Eukaryota > Metazoa > Chordata > Chondrichthyes > Squaliformes > Squalidae > Squalus > Squalus acanthias. The sequence continues at coordinate 953,671 of JASTWF010000126.1, read as the reverse complement.
ACCATGAGCTTAGTGCCGGGTTTGAGGTCGTGGTCTTCAAACACTCTCTTCCTCAGGCGACCGAAGGCTGCACCGGCACACTGAAGGCGGTGTTGGACTTCGTCATCGACGTCTGCCCTTGTTGACAGTAGGCTCCCGAGGTATGGAAAGTGGTCCACGTTGTCCAAGGCCTTGTCGTGGATTTTGATAATCGGGTGGGCAGTACTGTGTAGTGGGGGCAGGTTGGTAGAGGACCTTTGTCTTACGGATGTTTAGTGTAAGGCCCATGCTCTCGTACGCTTCAGTGAAGGTGTTGACGATGGTTGTAGGATTGTCAGATGTAGGCTGTAGTTCACAGATGTAAGTGTTCAGTTGTCATATTGTTTGATTCTCATACTTTGTCAAATGCGATTATCAGGTCCAATGTCCTTTTAACAGATGTAGTACTCAAATGCCAGTTGCGGAGTGTAATTCTCAGGTGAAGTGTACAATTGTTCAATTGTTAAACATAACCATTCAGTTACTGAATGTAGGGTTTCGCTGCCAGGATATTGGTAGCACCAGACCTCCTTCTGATGCGCATTGTGAAAACCCAGCATCTGCAGGAACCACATCCCGCTGCTTTAGGCACCTTTACTGTCACTTGTGCTGGAATGCTTCAGGGCCTACCTGATGTGTCGCCTTGAGACACAGTTGCCTGATCAGTTACTGCTGAAGGAATGACACTGCGGCTGGGGACTCGCTCAACTGTCCACTGATCTGTGTGACAGCAGAAGTTTGGGCAGCTCTGAGGTCTGCGATTCCTAATTTTCAAGGTTGTAAGAACATAAGAACCTACGAAATAGGAGCAGGAGTAGGCCATATGGCTCCTTGAGCCTGCTCCGCCATTCACTAAGATCATGGCTAAACTTATTGTCTCCTTACAACCTCCCAGAATGATCAAGCCGACTGTCATGTTTTCTGGTTTTTACACAAGATACTTTATCGAATTCAGCATCATCGGCCACTCCTGTAAGTGAACCTCATGTCCCCTATGATCCGGAGTACACCTTTTACTGCTCAATGTCTAGGTAAACTATAACAAGATCTAGGGATTGTAACAGGGAATCTTTACACTGTATATCAACTACTGAAATGTATCAAGTGCACCACATGAATCTCCTCTCTTCAAAAAGTGGACTTAATGCGCACTCTTATCGGACTGAGATTCAGGCGCTGAAACAACAAATTTTTGTATTTACATAAACAAGTATAGGGTATGAAATTGTGAATAATAAAGATGCTGCTCACTTTCTCTCCAGGCATAGACCATAAATCATAAGTTCACTTCTTATGCTGTTGAGCAAGCTATCATTTGAAAATAAGCTCAATTAGCCTGCTGGCAGGGACAAAATATCAACTACCATGCTCTCAGACTACTGGCTATGGAGGGTGCAAAGTGGGAGGCCGGCCAGGAGAGCATTGGAATAGTCGAGTCTTGAGGTAACAAAGATATGGATGAGAATTTCAGCAGCAGATTTTTTTTAATTCGTTTCTGGGATGTGGGCATCGCTCGCCAGACCAGCATTTATTGCCCATCCCTACTTGCCCTTAAGAAGGTGGCGGTGAGATGCCTTCTTGAACCGCTGCAGTCCATGTGATGAAGGTACTCCCACAGTACTGTTAGGCAGCGAATTCCAGGATTTTGACCCAGCGACGGTGAAAGAACGGTGATATATTTTCAAGTCAGGATAGTGTGTGACTTGGGGGGGAACTTGCAGGTGATGGTATTCCCATGCGCCTGCTGCCATTGTCCTTCTAGGTGGTAGTGGTCGCGGGTTTGGGAGGTTCTGTTGAAGAAGCCTTGGCGTGTTGCTGCAGTGCATCTTGTAGATGGAAAGGATTTGGGTAAAGATAAACAGAATGTGACAGGAGGGGACTGAGAGTTTAATGGTAAAAGTGCATCAGCGAATAAGGTGAAAGCAGGTAATAATGGTAAAAAGTTAAAATTAAAGGTTCCTTATCTGAATGCATGAAGCATTCATAACAAGATGGAAGAATTAGTGGCACAAATAGAGATAAAGGGGGGAAAATTCAGTTGCTTTGCGCCTCCCGTTAGCGCCCTAAGAGGGTGCTAATGGGGCGCAAAGCAACTAGCGCCCGGGTGTGGCACTGCCAGTGCCTCCCGCGAAATTCAGCGGGAGGTTAGCGGTGGCGGTAACCATTAGCGCCCTGCGGCATTGCATCACCAGCGATGACATCATCACCGTGCACAGTGCCCCGCTCGCGCCCCGGCCGTGACCTTCGGTAGCACCCCCTGACTTACTGCTGGACGCTATGTCCGACGGGGTCAGGGGGGCCTACCTGCGGCCGGGGCAGCGCTATTTAAAGGCGAGGTGCCGGGGGGGGGCCACTTTTGTTGCTGGCCACCTGCCAGCACCTGCCTCCTAACCCGTCCCCCCGTGGAGCGCTGACTGCGCTCCATGAGCCCGGCACTTCTCTTGAGTGCCGGGCTCTTTTGCTGGTATTCCCGATCCCCGGGGGCCCAGCTGGGCCCCGGGTCGTGCTGCGCAAGGCCCCTCCCCTTTAAGAAGGGGAGGAAGGCCTGCAATACTGCGGCGCAACATGCCGTAGCGCCACGATATTCCCTCGCAGCGCCCCAAGAGGGAGGAGGGACGCTTCCAGTAGCATCCCGCTTCCCTCTTGGGGCGCTACCACTCAATTTCGGTCGCGGGGCGCTAATTTTTCCGAGGCGCTAAAAGTAGCGCCCCGGCGAAGTTAGCATCCCAAAGGGGGTGTGACTCAATTTTTCGCCCAAAGGCTTTGATCTAATAGCCATTACAGAGATGTGGTTGCAAGGTGACCAAGGTTGGGAACTAAATATTCCAGGGTACTTGACATTTAGAAAAGACACGCGGAATGGAAAAGGAGGAGTAGCCCTGATAATAAAGGAAGACATAAGGACAGTAGTGAGAACAGATCTTCACTCAGAAGATCAGGAAGTAGAATCAGTATGGGAGGAGATAAGAAATAACAAGGGGCAGAAAACACTGGTGGAAGTAGTTTACAGGCCCTCAAACAGTAGCTATACCATTGGACAGTGTATTAATTTACAAATAACAGAATCTTGTAACAAAGGTGATACAATAATCATGGGGTACTTTAATCTTCTTACAGACTAGGAAAATCAGATTGGCAAAGGTAGTCTGGAGGACGAGTTCATGGAATGCATTTGAGACAGTTTCCTGGAACAATACGTCCTGGAATCAACCAGGGAACAGGCTATTTTAGATCTTGTATTGTATAATGAGACAGGGTTGATTAGTAATCTCATAGTAAGCCATCCTCTGGGGAAGAGTGATCCTAATATGATAAAATTCTACATTGAGTTTGAGAGTGAAATACTTCACTCAGAAATGAGAGTCTTAAACTTAAATAAAGTCAATTACATAGGTATGAGGCATGAGTTAGCTAAGGTAGATTGGGAAATTAGATAAAAAAGTTTGACAGTAGATAAGCAGTGGCAAACATTTAAAGAAATATTCCAAAATTCTCAACGAATATACATTCCATTGAGAAATAAAAACTCCACAGGAAAAGTGATCCATCCGTGGCTAACTAAAGAAGTTAAGGATAGTATTAAATTAAAAGAGGAGGCGTATAATGTTGCGAAGAAGATTATTAAGCCTAAGGATTGGGAGAGCTTTAGAAACCAGCAAAGAATGACCAAAACATTGATAAAAAGAAAGAAAATAGGATATGAGAGTAAACTAGTAAGAAATATGAAAACAAATTGAAGGAACTTTTGCAAGTATATAAAAAGGAAGAGAGGAGCTGAGGTAGGTGAAATTATTATGGGGAATAAGGAAATGACAGAGACTTTAAACAAATATTTTGTATCTGTCTTAACAGTAGAAGACACAAAGAGCATACCAAAATTAGTGGGGAACCAAGGGGCTAATAAGAGTGAGGAACTTAAAGTAATTAATATCAGTAGAGAAAAAGTACTTGAGAAACTAATGGGACTAAAAGCTGAGAAATCCCCTGGACCGGATGGCCTAAATCCTAGGGTTCTAAAAGAAGTGGCTGCAGAGATGGTGGATGCATTGGTTGTGATTTCCAAAATTCCCTTGATTCTGGAACGGTCCCAGCAGATTGCAAGGTCACAAAGGTAACCCCGCTGTTCAAGAAAGGAGGGAGAGACAAAACAGGGAACTACAGGCCAGTTAGCCTGACATCAGTCATCGGTAAAATGCTGGAATCCATTGTTAAGAAAGTGGTAACAGGGCAGTTAGAAAATCATAATTTGGTTAGGCAATGTCAACGTGGTTTTATGAAAGGGAAATTGTGTTTAACAAATTTATTAAATTGCATTTGGTACAATGCCACGTAATAGGCTTGCCAGCAAAATTGAAGCCCATGGAATAACAGGGACAGTGGCAGCATGGATACGAAATTGGTTAAGTGACAGAAAACAATGAGTAGTGGTGAACGGTTGTTTTTTGGACTGGAGGAATGTATACAGTGGTGTTCCCCAGGGGTCGATACTAGGAGCACTGCTTTTCTTGATATATGTTAATGACTTGGATTTGGGTGTACAGGGCACAATTTCAAAATTTGCAGATGACACAAAACTTGGAAGTATAGTGAACAGTGAGGAGGATAAGGATAGACTTCAAGAGAACATAGACAGGCTGGTGGAATGGGCGGACACATGACAGATGAAATTCAACGCAGAAAAGGGCTTATGGGGTTGGGGGTAATATATTAGCATGAATAGGGGATTGGTTAACGGACAGAAAACAGAGAGTAGGAATAAACGGGTAATTTTCCGGTTGGCAGGCTGTAACTAGTGGGGTGCCGCAAGGATCAGTGCTTGCGCCTCAGATACTTACAATCTATATTATTGACTTAAATGAAGGGACCGAATGCAATGTATCCAAGTTTGCTGATGATACAAAACTCGGTGGGAAAGTAAGCTGTGAGGAGGACACAAAGAGCCTGCAAAGGAATAGTGACAGGTTAAGTGAGTGGGCAATAAGGTGGCAGATGGAGTATAATGTGGGGAAATGTGAGGTTATTCACTTTGGTAGGAAGAAAAGAAAAACAGAATATTTTTAAAATGGTGAGCAACTATTAAATGTTGGTGTTCAGAGAGATTTAGGTGTCCTCATAAAGAAACACATAAAGATAGCATGCAGGTACAGCAAGCAATTAGGCAGACAAATGGCATGTTGCCCTTTATTGTAAGGGGGTTGGAGTACAAGAGTAAGGAGGTCTTGTTACAATTGTACAGGGCTTTGGTGAGACTACACCTGGAGTACTGTGCACAGTTTTGGTCTCCTTATCTGAGAAAGAATATACATGCCTTAGAGGCGGTGCAACGAAGGTTCACTAGATTGATCCCTGGGATGAGAGGGTTGTCATATGAGGAGAGATTGAGTAGATTGGGCCTATACTCTCTGGAGTTTAGAAGAATGAGAGGTGATCTCATTGAAATATAAGATTCTGAGGGGGATTGACAGGCTAGATGCTGAGAGATTGTTTCCCCTGGCTGGAGAGTCTGGAACTAGGGGGCATAGTCTCAGGATAAGGGGTAGGCCATTTAAGACTGAGATGAGGAGGAATTTCTTCACTCAGAGGGTTTTGAATCTTTGGAATTCTCTACCCCAAAGGGCTGTGGATGCTGAGTCGTTGAGTATATTCAAGGCTGAGATAGATAGATTTTTTACTCTAAGGAAATCAAGGAATATGGGGATCGGGCAGGAAAGTGGGGTTGAGGTCAACGATCAACCATGATCTTATTGAGAAGTCGCACAACACCAGGTTATAGTCCAACAGATTTATTTAATTTTACAAGCTTTCGGAGCAGTTCGCTCCTTCGTCAGGTAAGTTTAGCAGTGAGAGAATCTCCCAGAATTCACAATTTAAACACAGACAAAATATATTCAAATCTTTCCCACATCAAAGAGCATAGCCAAGACAATGAGATGTGTCCCACATCTCATTGTCTTGGCTATGCTCTTTGATGTGGGAAAGATTTGAATATATTTTGTCTGTGTTTAAATTGTGAATTCTGGGAGATTCTCTCACTGCTAAACTTAACTGATGAAGGAGCGAACTGCTCCGAAAGCTTGTAAAATTAAATAAATCTGTTGGACTATAACCTGGTGTTGTGCGACTTCTCATTTTTGTCCACCCCAGTCCAACGCCGGCATCTCCACATCATGATCTTATTGAATGGCGGAGCAGGCTCGAAGGGCCGTATGGCCTACTCCTCCAGGCAAGTGGTGAGTTTTCCATCACACTCCTGTCCTGTAGATGGTGGAAAGGCTTTGGGGAGTCAGGAGGTGAGACACTCGCTACAGAATACCCAGCCTCTGACCTGCTCTTGTTGCCACAGTATTTATGTCGCTGGCCAGTTAAGTTTTTGGTCAATCCTGACCCCCAGAATGTTGATGTTGGGGGATTCAGCGATGGTAATGCCGTTGAATGTCAAGGGGGAGGTGGTTAGACTCTCGCTTGTTGGAGATAGTCATTGCCTGGCACTTGTGTGGCGCGAATGTTACCTGCCACTTATCAGCCCAAGCCTGAACGTCATCCAGGTCTTGTTGCATGCAGGCATGGACTGCTTCATTATCTGAGAAGTTGTGAATGGAACTGAACATTGTGCAGTCCTCAGCGAACAGCCCCACTTCTGACCTTATAATGGAGGGAAGGTCATTGATGAAGCAGCTGAATGTGGTTGGGCCTAGGACACTGCCCTGAGGAACTCCTGCAGCGATGTCCTGGGTTTGAGATGATTGACCTCCAACAACACCACAGCCATCTTCCTTTGTGCTAGGTATGACTCCAGCCAGTGGAGATGAGCTGAGGCAGGGGCAGAGATGGGCAGTGTTATAGAGGTGGAAGTAGGTGGTTTTGACGATGGAGGGGATATGTGGTCAGAAACTCAGCTCAGGATCAAATAGGCTGTTAAGGTTGCGAATGGTCTGGTTCAGCCTTAGATAGTTACCAGGGAGAGGGATGGAGTCGATGGCTAGGGAACGGATTTTGTGGTGGGGTCCAAAGACAATGGCTTCAGTCTTCCCAATATTTATTTGGAGGAAATTTCTGCTCGTGCAATACTGGATGTCGGAAAAACAGCGTGACAAATCAAAGACACATATGAAATAAGAACAGAAAATGCTGGAAATACTCAGCAAGTCAGGTAGCATTTGTCGGGAGTGAAACAGAGTTAAAGTCTCAGGGCGATGACTTCGTCAGAACTGGAAAAAGTTAGAGATATAACAGATTTTAAGCAAGTGCAGGGCCTGGGAAAGGGGGAACAGAAGGAAAGTACAAAAGGGAAGGTCTGTGATAAGGGCGAAGGAAGGAGTGATTAAATGACAAAAGGTATGATAGTACAAAGCAAAGGGAGATGATAATGGAACAAGAAACAAGAGTTGAGTCTAGAAGAGGTGTAAATGGGAATGGCAGAATCATCAACAGTTGCCACCTGAAAAAATAGGGGCAGAGGTTATGGTCTGAAATTGTTATGCTCGATGTTGAGTCCAGAAGGCTGTAAAGTGCCAAGTAGAAAGATGAGGTGCTGTTCCTTGAGATTACATTGACCTTCATTGGAACAGTGTGGGAGGCCAAGGACAGAGAGGTCACAGTGGGAGTGGGGCAGAGAATTGAAGTGACAGACGACTGGAAGCTCAGGGTTTAGCTTGCGGACTGAACGGAGGTGTTCTAGAAAGCGGTCACCCAATCTGCGTTTGGTCTCCCCAATGTAGAGGAGACTGCATCGTGAGCAGCGAATACAGTATACTAAATTGCAAGAAGTACAAGTAAATCGCTGTTTCACCTGGAAGGAGTGTTTGGGGCCCTGGATGGTGGAAAGTGAGGAGGTAAAAGGGCAGCTGTTGCATCTCCTGCACTTGCACGGGAAGGTGCCGTGGGAAGGGGAGGGAGTGTTGGGGGTGATTGAGGAGTGAACCAGGGTGTCACAGAGGGAAAGATCCCTTCGGAATACTGAAAGGAGAGGGGAGGGGAAGAAATGTTTGGTGGTGGGATCACACTGGAGGTGGCGGAAATGGCAGAGGATGATCCGTTGAATGTGAAGGCTTGTGGGGTGAAAGGTGAGGACAAGGGGAATCCTATCGTAGTTCTGGGAGGGCGGGGAAAAGGTGAGAGCAGAAGTGCGGGAAATGGAATGGACATGGTCGAGGACCAGGTCAACCACGGTAGAGGAAAATCCTCGATTGAGGAATAAGGAAGACATATCAGAAGCATTAGTATGGAAGATGGCATCATTAGAACAGATGCGACGAAGAAGAAACTGGGAAATTGGAATAGATTCCTTACAGGAAGCGGGGTGGGAGCGAGTGTAGTCCAGGTAGCTGTGGGAGTCAGTGGGCTTATAGAAACATAGAAACATAGAAGATAGGAGCAGGAGTAGGCCATTCGGCCCCTCGAGCCTGCTCCGCCATTCAATGAGATCATGGCTGATCATCCAAACTCAGTACCCTGTACCTGCCTTCTCCCCATATCCCTTGATACCTTTAGCCTTAAGAAATATATCTAACTCATTCTTGAATATATTTAATGACTCGGCCTCAACTACTTTCTGTGGTAGAGAATTCCACAGGTTCACCACTCTCTGGGTGAAGAAATTCTTCCTCATTTCTGTCCTAAATGGCTTACCCCTTATCCTTAGATTATGACCCCTGGTTCTGGACTCTCCGACCATCGGGAACATTCTTCCTGCATCTAGTTTGTCCAGACCTGTCAGAATTTTATATGTTTCGATGAAATCCCCTCTCATTCTTCTATACTCCAGCGAGTATAAGCCCAATCGACCCAATCTCTCCTCATATGTCATTCCTGCCATCCCAGGTATCAGCCTTGTGAATCTTCGCTGAACTCCTTCCATGGCAAGAACATCCTTCCTCAGATAAGGCGACCAAAACTGCACACATAGTGAATGTTTGTCGATAGCCAATCTCCAGAAATGGAGACAGAGAAGTCAAGGAAGGGAAGGGAAGAGTCGGAGATGGACCATGTAAAGGTAGAGGAAGGGTGGAAATTGGAAGCAAAGTGAATGAAATTTTCCAGTTCAGGGCAAGAGCAGGAAACGGCAATGTACCGGAAAAAGAGGTGAGGGAGGGGACCTGAGTAGGACTGGAACAAAGAATGTTCCACATATCCCACGAAAAAGCAAGCATAGCTAGGACCCATGCGGGTTCCCATAGCAACAGCTTTTATTTGGAGAAAGTGAGTGGAGTCAAAGGAGAAGTTGTTCAAATTGAGAACAAGTTCAGCCAGGCAGAGGAGGGTGGTGGTGGACAGGGATTGGTTGGGCCTCTGTTCAAGGAAGAAGCGGAGCAGTGGGGGATGGAGGTGTAAAGGGATTGGATGTCCATGGTGAAAAGGAGATGGTTAGGGGCAGGAAACTGGAAACTGTTAAAGTGGCGGAGGGCATCTGAAGAAACACAGAAACATAGAAAAATAGGAGCAGGAGTAGGCCATTCGGCCCTTCGAGCCTGCTCCGCCATTCAATATGATCATGGCTGATCCTCTATCTCAATACCATATTCCTGCTCAGTCCCCATACCCCTTGATGCCTTTTGTGTCTAGAAATCTATCTATCTCCTTCTTAAATATATTCAGTGACTTGGCCTCCACAGCCTTCTGTGGTAGAGAATTCCATAGGTTCACCACCCTCTGAGTGAAGAAATTTCTCCTCATCTCAGTCTTAAATGTCCTACCCCGTATCCTGAGACTGTGACCCCTCGTTCTAGAGCCCCCAGCCAGGGGAAACATCCTCCCTGCATCCAGTCTGTCTGGCCCTGTCAGAATTTTATACGTTTCAATGAGGTCCCCTCTCATTCTTCTAAACTCTAATGAATACAGGCCTAGTCGACCCAATCTCTCATCATACGACAGTCCTGCCATCCCAGGAATCAGTCTGGTGAACCTTCGCTGCACTCCCTCTATGGCAAGTATATCCTTTCTTAGGTAAGAGTCGAGGATGTAGTTGTGAAGAGACTGGACTAGGGGAAAAAAATAGAGTTGAGATAGGAAGAAATCAGTTCCATGGGGCAAGAACAGGCTGAAACGATGGGTCTACCAAGGCAGTCCTGTTTGTGGATCTTGGGAAGGAGGTAGAAGGGGATTGTGCGGAGTTGAGGGACTATGAGGTTGGTGGCCATGGAGGGAAGATCTCCAGAGGAAATGAGGTCAGTGACAGTCTTGTAAATGATGGCTTCGTGTTTGGTAGTGGGTTCATAGTCCAGCGGGAGGTAGGAGGAGGTGTCAGAGAGTTGGTGTTCAGCCTCCGCAAGGTAGATGTTGGATTGCCAAACAACAACAGCAGGTTTAATGACAATGTTAGGGTTGGATCTGAGAGAATGGAGTGCTGCAAGTTCAGATGGAGGTAGGTTAGAGTGAGTGAGGGGAGCAGTGAAATTGAGACGGCCAATGTCACGCCGGCAGTTCGCAATGAAAAGCTCTAGAGAGGGTAAGAGGCCAGAGGGCTCGATTTTAATAGCCCTGAGGAGGCGGGTTTGGAGGCAGGTGGGCAGCGAAAATGAGAAAAAATGGCTTCAGACTGCCAAGCCACCTCCATCCCGCCGCCATGCGATTTTTGTGAGTGTCGGGTCAGCCGCTCCCAAACTGACCTGACTGGAACCGGTGGGACAGGCAGTTAAGGCAGTTAAGAGCCTGTTAACTGCCTTGATAATCCTATTTTGATAGAGGTTTCCCATTTTCGTGCTTCTGGCTCCTGTTTCCCATCTTGTCAGAAACAGGCCAGCTGCAAGGAGACGAGTTGCTGGAGGACATGATTTGTAGTCATTGGTGCAGCACTTTAAAAGCGCTCCTGTAACATGGCTGACATTCAAATGCAACAACTTTGTTGTTGGAGGTTTGGGATAAGATTTTTCAAATCTACTGACCTTGTGACTGTTCAAGCTGACAGCCATCTGCAGTGCGACCTGATTGGAATAATCTCAGGCCACTTTGACTGTGCGCTTGCAAGCTTCTTGACTCAAATGAAATCTATAGCAACGGGATGGGAACCATTTATATCCTCTCATCCTGGTCGTCAGACTCGGAGGAAGAGCACCACAACCAGCCACAACAGTAGCACCAGCACCAGGAGCGCCAACCTCCTCCTCACCCACCTGATGATGTACAGGGCAGAGGGCCTCAGTGCAGGGCTGCACCTCGCCGCAGGAGATACCCCAACTCAGGGTTTACAGTCAGAGGATCAGCTTCCTTTGGCACTGCTGCTCAGTCATGACTGAGCAGCAGTGCCAAAGGAAGCTGAGACTTTCGAGAGACGTCTGCGCAATGCTGCACCAACACCTGGAGCCCAGAGGAGCGTGTAGATACTCCTTACCAGTTGCTGTCATAGTCACCACCGCACTCAGCTTCTTTGCTTCGGGCTTCTTCCAGGGATCAGCTGCAGACATCAGCGGCATCTCCCAGTCGGCCGCACACACCTGCATCACGCAGGTCACCGCTGTCCTCTTTGCAAAGGCGCACAATTACATTCACTTCTCCACGGATGGCCCAAGTGTGACGGCGTGTGCGGTTGGCTTTGCCAATATGGCAGGTTTGCCAATGGTGCAGGGCATCATAGACTGCACACATGTAGCCATTAGGGCCTCCTATCACAACCCAGCTGTATTTGTTAACCGCAAGGGATTCCACTCCCTGAACATCCAGCTGGTGTGTAACCACAGGAAGATCATCATGCATGTTTGCGCTAAGTACCCTGGCAGTTGCCATGACTCCTTCATCCTGAGCCAGTCTACTGTGCCTCAGCTCTTCCATCCGCCAAACCAACTTTGCGGATGGCTTCTTGGCGACAAGGGCTATCCCCTGAAAAAGTGGCTTATGACACCGATGAGGAGGCCATCAAACAATGCTGAGGAGCGGTACAATGTGAGCCACATTTCCACCAGAAGCATCATTGAGCAAACCATCGGCTTGCTCAAAATGCGCTTCCGATGCCTAGACCGATCTGGAGGAGCCCTGCAGTATGCACCAGCCAGGGTGTCCAGAATCGTCATGGTCTGCTGTGCCCTGCACAACATCGCACAGCAGCGTTGCTTAGTGCTGCCGGATGAACAAGTGGCTCAGCACACAGCCTCCTCGGAGGAAGAGGAAGAGGACATGGAAGAGGATGAGGAGGAGGACAAGGAAGAGGCCGAGGAGGAGAACAAGGGGGAGGAGGAGAACGAGGAGGAGGAGGAGGAGGAGGAGGACGGGGAGCGACAGTTGCGGAGCCGGATGTGGCCAATCCAGCACCAGGTGAACACATTGCTGGCCGTCAGGCAAGGGATGCACTCATCCATGCCAGATTCGCGTAAGCTTATGCTTCAACCACAGGTGGCTGGCACATGGAAATGAATATAAGTCCGACATTCTCAAAACCCCAGGCATCATCTGTCCAATAAACGGTGGTTTGCGCTAAGTGTCACCACCAACATTCTACATGGAATTCGCCCTGAGCCCTCACTCTTGAACTTCCATTTCCCAGAACACAGATGCCACACTTTAGGTGATCTCAGCAGATCATTAAACCTTTTTCCACACTGAACCCATGTGCATCAGCACACAGACCTCGAACTCACCTCCTCAGCAATTTGCAGCCAAGTTGCCTTGGTTTGCTGAGGAGGCCTCCTCTTTCCATTTCCAGGTAAGAGGACCTCCTGATGTCCTCTAACTCCCTCCACAAGAGCATGGAGGGAGCCCTCATTGAACCTGGGTGCAGCCTTAGTTTTTGGGGCTGCCATTCCTGCAGCAGCCAGCACCTTTAAGAGAAAAAACCTAATGCTTTTGCAAAGGGGACATGGCCCCTTTAAATTTTTACTCAAACAACGTGTCATCAGAGGCGAGAATCTGACATGCTCCAAGCAATTGCCTGGAGGGACCCGCACGTCGGCCGTAACAAGGCCAATCAAGGTAAAATCGTAACTGCTGGGTGGCGGCATCTGGGAGTGGGTCTGAAAGCTGCCGAGCATCGGGCCCACCCTCAACCCACCTCCATTAATAAAATCGCGGCCTGTGAATCTGGCAAGGCTTTCAGTTGTATGTTGCACTTTGACTGTGTGCCCTGCTGAGATATGGGTTTGCATGAGATACCGTGTAAGGTTGTCTGCAAGCAGTAAATGTGAAACAGGTTGACAGGCAACACTTCATGGCACGGACTTGTAAAGACTTACAGCATGGTGAATCTGTTGTGGAAATGCAGTGAGGAAGAGCTTGTGGCTGAGGGAAGATATCTCTGTAAGGTGACTTTGAAGTTTGAAGCTGTCAACTCATCCGCTGATTCAATGGCCACTGACCTCCCCCCTCAGCTTCACAGACGTGGTCTAGCAACAGCGTGAAACCCATGGGCGAGCTGTCAAATTCAAAAGGTCAGTTTAAAACCATTGTTAAGTGGCTGTAAACAATCCACTAATCATTTAAATTGGCTCCCCCGCCGACGCGTGTCGGGTCTGCTCAGCGCTTTGGGAAAGGCGCGTACTTCACATATAATATTGGTGGGTAGTCTTACCGTGCCAGGTTTGTTAAAGTGTGCCATTTTCTCCCACTTACCTGCCTTGGCGCCAGTGCGAGCCGACCAATTGCAATTTTAAGCTGTTTAGCAGAGCAGGTGGCAAGGACCGCCCACCCAGAGTCGGCTTGTTGCATTTTAACATATGCATATCCAGTCCCGATTAAGTCATCAGAACTTGCCTGCCATTTTAACTCGACAGGCAGTGACTTTTCCACCAGGAAGTAGATCGAGGCCAGAAGAGATCCATGAAGTTAAGTTATTTTTTAAAAGAGGAGCAGGAGTGCTGCTTGGGAGACATTAGAAAATCTACCCTATATTCTTTCAGCTACCATGCTTCCTGCATCAGGTGCTTCTAGGAGAACGGGCATCTGTCCCGTAAAGCACGTCCCTCCATTCCCTGACATCTTCCAGCAAGGTTCCCAGTTGCTGATCAGTACACACGGCTTTCCTTTGTTTGCAATGCTGTATTCGTCAGGAGTGTTATTGAGTAGACAGTTGCTATGAGCTCCCCACCTCTATTGCAGCTATTTAAATGGCTCGTTATTGTATTTCACAGCTGATGGTCCTGAACGTCGATTCTTCTGCCTCATTGGATCGCCCTCTGTATGGGTGTTAAAGCACACATTTTACTGCACGTCTTTAAATAGTAAAACAGGGGATTAACCAAAATGCTTAGTAACTCTCAGCATTCAGCAACATTTAACTTCATACTCGATACCACTGAAATAGCATTTTCTAGCAGTTAATTTACTATTGCTATTTTTTTTTAAACTGCATTTTCAAAGGTTAACGTAAATGGTTTTTGCAGATATATTTTGCTGTGAAGTGTAACAAATAGTCCCACGATACAGCTCCAAGTTATTTACCTTTTAGCAGCTAAGAAAATTAGAACCGGCACTGTTTGTCGTCATTGGTGTTCACTCTGATGGAATATTGATTTATTCTTCCAGTGAGTAAGATGAAGTCTGTATTATTCTGTTTAAAAAGCAGCCTGACGGTAAGTCTCCGAGCAACCATCTGTGAAAAGCAGAACTATTCATTTTGATCTATTCACAGGGCGTGTGTGTGTGTGTGTGAATAATTTTAATTTTAATTTTAAACTCAATAGAAATGTCAACAACAAAAAAAGTTAAGTGGTTGCCATTTTGCATTGATCTCCCTTAGTATGGGGAGCGAAAACAGCAAAACTGTTGTGAGCTTGTTTTCAGTTCTAGTGAGTGATATAAAGATTAGGTTTATAACAGTGTAACTGCTATTATAAAAATCATAGGCTTGCCACCTTTAAATTGGACAGTAGAATCAAACCTTAACAATAGTAGGGAAGAAATTCTGTAATGTTTGGTCCTTGGTGGGAATGGCCGTGCATGGCCATTCCCACCAGATCTTCCAATTTTGCCCCCAATTAATTATCCATAAGAAGCTCCCATCCATGCAGCAGGCTGCCCTTGGGAGTTTGGATGCAAGAATATAGCAATGCACTACTGCAGTGATTCAAAGGGCTGCAGCAGGGAAGTGTTAATAGTTTATTCCCCCGCCCCCCGCACCATCTACATTCACTGATAAAGCTATGTATGTGGATGTAAAAATAGAAATACATCTGGCAGGCCGTATAGTTTGATAAAGAGGGTGCAAACAACAAAAGTAGTACACAGTTATCCTGCATGAAAAGTAGTAAATCAGAGGGTTGCAAACAAAGTAAACTAAGACAATATGGTTTGTAATGATACAGGGGCCCTGAGACTCTGTGGGCTACGATCCTGGTGGATAAGTTGGGATTGCGCACACTTGTGCCCTCCAGTGCCAGAGTTTGTGGATCAGTGGGAGGAAACCTCATTTACCTGGGGCTGAACAGTGCCTGCACCACTACAGGGGTGACTCTGGCATGGGTTGTCGAGGCTACTCCCCGAGACGCCCTGATGTTCCCTGTGCAAGGAGGCCAATCACATTTCTTTCTTAAATGATTACCCTCTCTTCGAAGATCCAGGCCAATCCCCTCACCCTGGCCCCCTCCCTCCTGCCAGAGGAGGGTGGGTGGAGCTCAGTTGCACTCATCCAGAGGCTGGTGCATCTTACCTCACTCGGGCAACTTTATGGCACTGACAACTAAGCTCCACATTCCACCTCCATAGCCAATCTAAAAGCTTTACCTCACTCCAGTACAATGTCGAGTTCCAAATGAGCAGGGTAGCAGTAATTTCCATCCCCCGACACCCTCCCCCCCCCCTCCCCCGCACCCCAACCCAAGGCGGGAAGCCCAGCAGTAGGGCACAATAATTAATTTGAACCTCACCTTGGAAGATTGCTGTGGTCAGTGCTCAGGAATGGGCAGGCGATAATAGAAGTCACTGTGTCATCAGAATTTACACCTTTGATCATTTTAGTGCGAAGGTAGTGTGTTTCTTGAACGATTTTAGGAATCCCCTGGTCCAATGGCTGTGATAAGCTTGTGTTTGCAGGCAGTGATGCCACTTTCATGTTGTAAAGGTTGATTTCTGTATTGTGGCCCACAAAATTTTCTGTAATGGACAACTTTATGGCACTGACAACTAAGCTCCCCATTCTATCTTTGTAGCCAGTCTAAAAACTTTACTAAAGTCATCCTATTGAGTTTGCATTCAAATCATAGGTTTCTAACCCTATGAAAACAGTAAAGAATAGCATGGTACATTATCTGTTCCAGACATGTTGCACCTCTGTAGCTCTTTCATATTTTCCTCTTGCGATAGGAATGTCTTTCGATGTTACTGTACCATTTCCAATAACTCTCTAAAAGAGCCTTGTTTCATCGCAATGTTCTCCTTATTGCCCTCACGTAGGATGTCTGATAAAACATCCCTTATCCAAACATCAAATGCTTCTACATTGGGACCAGCTTTCTCACCATGAATCGTCTTGAACATAATGGTATTCTTTGCTTTCAGGCAATTAAGCCAGGCTTCTGTTGAGATATGGGTTTCCCACTGCTGTTGTGAGGTTATTTGCTTTCTGTATAGTCAGCTGGCCTATCAGGGGCACATCATGTGCCCAGCACAGGAATCCGTCCTCAATATCTGGGTTGTTATTGTCATGGCTGAGTTTGAAATCTGACTTCTGGTTTGTCAGCCAGCCAATCGTCCATGATTTTACCCTTACCTGTTATCAGCTTAGACAATGTGGACTGCAGGATTTTAAAGTGTTTCCCCGGATATCTTTGGCTAGTTTTGGACATTTCAGGGGTAGCAGGGAGTGAATTCTCCAGGCTTTTCAAATTGCTGAGGCTGGCACTTAAAGAGAAAATCGGGTGAGTTGTGTAATTGGTGGGCGACCCGCTCGACCAAATTACCACCCAGGCTATGAAAGGGAAAATTTACCCCAGGGTTTTCACTGCTGATCACTATCCAATAATATAGGCAATAATATGTGTAGATGGCAGGTGAAGATAGGACTTTTTTAAAGTTTGATTAGTAGATGGTTGCCTTTGCTATCCCTATTTCAAGTAAAGGCAAAAATCAAATGGAAGATGGTAATTTTGATAATTTGCTCTTTATTATTCTTTTCATCCACACAGACAGCTAGACATTGCTGCTGATGTGGGTGCCATAGGGACAATAGCTGATATCGACAGGTAAAATTGGAAAACTGGCTGATGTAAGTACTGTCTCACAGAAAACAATGGAAATCAATGCCAAAACAGTGATATGATCTTGTTTATAGCCAGATGCTCTGATGCAAATAATCTTAATTAATTTATGCAGATAGAAATTACACAAGAAAATTAACAGGTCACTGAGGCTTGAAAACTCAGTAACATCAAATTAAAGGTAAACATCATGAGAGACATTTAAAACAAATACACTGGCTGGTTTAATTTATTTTGTGATCCATCACTCAAAGCATTAGGACAGCACAAAGTAAATACTGCTAACACAGGAAATAACATTGACTAAGATCTGGAGACAACAGTGTATCAAAAACCCTCCAGCTGCATGATTGCAGCAGTTCTTGACTGGATTGCTGGATGAAGCTTCACACGGATGTCAGCTAATCCCAGACCACTGAATGGGAAAACTGACTTCATCCAGGTAACCTATTCGAATCATCCACCTGCTAGTCAACCACAAAATAATAGTAATAATACCCATGAGTCAAAATCACCCTTGCAGATCTCCCTCACTGTGGTGAGCGGTGGGAGAAACCTGCAAGTCAGGAAAAATTAGATTAGTTGGAGAAAAAAACATAAATAAAGATTTTTATGGTTTAGTCACCAGTGGCTATTATCTTAAATGGGCCGTATCATCCTATAAAATGGGAATATCCATCTGTGGCCCAATGTCCTCCAAAGCTTCATGATCGGTACTAAGTGGCCCACAGAGATGAAAATCTGGGACTCTCTTGTCGTAAAATAATACTCCTTGTTTGTGAACACTTCAGTGGCTTAATGAATGTTTAGCTACATCATTGTGTCATATTGTTTATGGATGATTTAAAAAAGACATTCTTATACATTGACACGCTCTGGAGAAGAAATAATACTGCAGCAAAAGGGCATGTTTTACATCAGCAACCTATAATTGCTGCAGATAAATCATTTGTACTTACATTGCACTTTAATGTAATAAATGCCCCTCAGTGCTTCACAGAGATGAAAAAATTGTCAAGAAGTATTGTTTAACCATTTCCTGTTCATTATCGTGTTCAACTCCATCCTTCAGGGTTTTAACTTCTGGTATTAGAAGACATTTTTGGTGTTATGGTTTGCACTTGCTGTTACATCCCATTCTAATTTTCTCTTGGCACCATTACTCTTTTTTTAACTTCTTCTACATAATCGTGTGCTTTTTTTTGTTCTTTGGGTATGGGCGACACTGGTAAGGCCATATTTATTGCCCATCCCTAGTTGCCCTAAGAAGGTAGTATTGGGCATTCTCCTTGACTAGTAGGTAACCTCTCCTTTGCCCCTACAAGCTCCATCCAGTGAACATGTATCTCTTTCTTCTGTCATTTGGGGTACTTGGTACTTAGTGATGTTGTATAATTCAATTACTATCATAGATAGTGGCCTTCTTTGTTGTAATATTAATGTCTTAGCTATAAATTGCAAATGTAAAGTCTGTCAACTATGTAATGTGCAGTCAGAGATTACATGATGGAGTAGCAATTGTAACTTGTTGCACCCATCTTACAAATGTAAAACGGAAGCAACAAGGGCCAATTTTGGCAACCAACGTCCCATGTCCACAGAAAGCCTACGTTAGGGTGACCAAATCCGGGGACACACAGGGTGGGAGCATAGCAAAGTAGCCAGGACAGAAAATGTAGGTTATATAGCGTAGCGAGGCAAAATTTTTCAGTAGTCTATATTTTAACAGTTGCACACATACACGACAAATGCAAAACAAATGTGCTTTTAATTACCACGGATGTGACGTCACATTATTGAAGGGCATTCAGACACCGACTATAAATAATACAATAACACTGCAAACAGCTGAGGCCCAAGCGCTGATCCTTGCGGCACCCCACTAGTTACAGCTTGCCAACTGGAAAATGACCCGTTTTTTCCTACTTCCTGTTTTCTGTCCGTTAACCAATCATCTATCCATGCTAATATATTACCCCCAACCCCATGAGCCCTTATCTTGCGTAGCAACCTTTTATGTTGAACCTTATCGAATGCCTTTTGGAAATCCAAAATACTACATCCACTGGTTTCCCTTTATCTATCCTGCTAGTTACATCCTCAAAAAACTCTAATAAATTTGTTAAACATGATTTCCCTTTAATAAAACTATGTTGACTTTGCCTAATCATATTATGATTTTCTAAGTGTCCTGGTCCCACTACCTTAATAATGGATTCCAGCATTTTCCCAACAATGAATGTCAGGCTAACTGGCCTGCAGTTTATTGTTTTCTCTTTCCCTCCTTTCTTGAATAGTGTGTTTACATTTGCTAACTTCCAATCCATTGGAACCGTTCTAATATCTAGGGAATTTTGGAAGATCACAACCAATGCATCCACTATCTCTGCAGCCACATCTTTTAGAAACGGGAACGGTAGCATAGTGGTTATGTTACTGGATTAGTAATCCAGAGGCCTGGATTAATGATCTGAAGACGTGAGTCCAAACCCGACCAAAATTTAAATTCAGTTAATTAAATAAATTTGGAATCAAAAGCTAGTATCAGTAATGGTGAGCATGAAACTATCGGATTGTCGTAAAAACTCATCTGGTTCACTAATGTCCTTTAGGGAAGGAAATCTGCTGTCCTTACCCGGTCAGGCCTATATGCGACTCCAGACCCACAGCAATGTGGTTGACTCTTAACTGCCCTCTGAAATGGCCCAGCGAGACACTCAGTTGTACAAAACCACTACAAAAAACAATAATAAGAATAAAACCGGACGGACCACCCGGCGTCGACCTCGGCACCATCTTCGGACACGACAACAGCACACCCAGCCCAGTCGACCCTGCAAAGTCCTCCTCACTAACATCTGGGGACTTATGCCAAAATTGGGAGAGCTGTCCCACAGACTAGTCAAGCAACAGCCTGACATAGTCATACTCACAGAATCATACCTTTCAGCCAATGTCCCAAACTCCTCCATCACCATTCCTGGGTATGTCCTGTCCCACCGGCACAGTGGTATACAGTCAGGACGGAGTGGCCCTGGGAGTCCTCAACATTGACTCCGGACTCCATGAAGTCTCAAGGCTTCAGGTCAAGCATGGGCAATGAAACCTCCTGCTGATTACCACCTACTGCCCTCCCTCAGCTGATGAATCAGTACTCCTCCATGTTGAACACCACTTGGAAGAAGCACTGAGGGTAGCAAGGGCACAGAATGTATTCTGGGTAGGGGACTTCAGTGAGAGTGACTGCCCTTGACATCAAGGCAGCATTTGACTGAGTGTGGCATCAAGGAGCCCTAGTAAAATTGAAGTCAATAGGAATCAGGGTAAAACTCTCCACTGGCTGGAGTCATACTTAGCAAAAACGATAATGGTTGTCGTTGTTGGAGGTCAATCATCTCAGCCCCAGGACATCGCTGCAGGAGTTCCTCAGGGCAATATCCGAGGCCCAACCATCAATGACCTTCCCTCCATTATAAGGTCAGAAGTGGGGAATGTTCACTGATGATTGCACAGTGTTCATTTCCACGCATCTCCTCAGATAATGAAGCAGTCCATGCCCAAATGCAGCAAGATCTGGATGACATTCAGGCTTGGGCTGATATGTGGCAAGTAACATTCGGGCCACACAAGTGCCAGGCAAAGATCATCTTCAACAAAAGAAAGTCTAACCACCTCCCCTTGACATTCAATGGCATTACTATCATTGAATCCCCCACCATTAACATCTTGAGGGGTCACCATTGACCAGAAACTTAACTGGATCAGCCACATAAATACTGTGGCTACAAGAGCAGGTCAGAGGCTGGGTATTCTGTGCCGAGTGTCTCACCTCCTGACTCCCCAAAGCCTTTCCAACATCTACAAGGCACAAGTCAGGATTGTAATGGAATACTCTCCACTTGCCTGGATGAGTGCTGCTCCAACAACACTCAAGAAGCTCGACACCATCCAGGACAAAGCAGCCTTCTTGATTGGCACACCATCCATCACCTTAAACATTCACTCCCTCCACCACCGGCGTACCGTGGCTGCAGTGTGGACCATCTACAAGATGCACTGCAGCAACTCGCCAAGGCTTCTTCGGCAGCACCTCCCAAACCCGTGACATCTACCACCTAGAAGGACAAAGGCAGCAGGCGCATGGGAATACCATCACCTGCAAGTTCCCCTCCAAGTTACACACCATCCTGACTTGGAAATATATTGCCGTTCCTTCATTGTCACTGGGTCAAAATCCTGGAACTCCCTCCCTAACAGCACTGTGGGAGTAACTTCATCACGCGGACTGCAGCAGCTGCTGAAGGGGCCAAAGCAGTGGCTGCCAACAGAAGGTCAGTTTCATAAAAAAATTAAAAGTAAGTTCCTATGTAGCCAGAAGGAGCAGGAGTGCTTCCTCAACTTCAGAGTATCTCAACTGGCCCGCTCTCCCATTTCCACTCCATATCCGCCCCCGCCCCCCCAGGCCTTTAATTCAGACTACTGCTGGTGAGGCAAGCGGCTCGAAATAAATCTTGTTAAAATGGGCGAGCTGCCTGTGGATGTGCGACAAGTGCAGCAGTTCACCCAACAAGTGTTAGTGAGGCCCAATGCCCATTTATGGACCGGTCTCGGGCCTCGCAGTTGGGGCGTATGCATCATGCGCGGTGCCCTTTTCAGTCCCGAAAGTGGGCCTAAAGTAACTACCACCCTGTTGTGTTGGTACTGTATTACTGATACGAAGTGTATTTTATGTTATGTGTGACAGAGATCAAGCAGGTATCCCAGCTATTACCAAAATATTGTCCTTGATAATAACCACCCCCACCACCCCCCCCCTCCACATTGGGTGGGAGAGGGGCAAGCAGGGGTTAATGAGTTAAATACGAGAAACACAACCCCAACACACCACGGATATCAGGGCCCCCAAGTGTTCCACTGTGGAGAGGCGGGGGGCGAGAGAGATCGGCAATTGGGAGGGTTGGGGGCAGCCGGGCTCCCATAGTGCAATTAGGAGTCCAATTTAAAATTGAATGTTACTGGGCGGGTTTCCCAGGGGTTAGGAAAACTGGTAGTGAAAGGGAGATGGGAGTTGCAGGTTCCACAAGGTATGTGCCTTTCTCAGCACTTCTTGTGGGCCAGTAGCAGCAGGAGTGCTCCCCTGGTCCCTCAACGAAGCCTTTGGCCTGCTCCAGCCCCGATTGCTAGCCTCCCCCCCCCCACAACCCGATTGCCGACCTACCCACAGCCCTCACGATTGCCCCCAACCCTCCCAATTGCCGACCTCTCTCCACCCTCCCCCCACCCCACCCCACCCCCGATCACGGGCACTTTTCGACCGCCCAATTAGCTGGGACCGTCCCCAAGGGTGACTGGCCAAGGCCTCCTGCCGCTGATTTTCCCTTCTGCTCGCCGGCCAGGTTGTCCATTTGGCCGCCTGCCAGACAGGAAGGGATGCTAACAAATGTTAATGAGATCCTGCTGTTAAGTTCGGCTGGACCTCCGGGTCCCCGACCTTGCCAGGTTCTTTGGCTGCTTTCGGCCTCATCCGCACCCTACACGCCTCCCCATAAATATCGAGGCCATAATCTCGATCTCTTTATCACAATACAAGAAAAGTTCAACTTAAATTCCAGAACCTAAACTAACCCACAACAATATTTTATTCTGTTTCTAGCCTGATTCTTGAATTTTAAATCGTGTTTGACCAGTCTTTAATTCCTGCCTTTCTGCTACATCATTTTGCATCTGAAGCACTGAATTCAGGTCAGAATGTGGCCCGATTACACCCCTAGTTCACAAGCAAGGCCTGGAGAGTGATAGAAGCGAGAGAGATAGCACTAACTACTACTAAGTAAATGAGGCACACGCGGCACTTTGATAAACTTAGCATACCTGTTTGACGATTAAGTATATGTGCTAATGAATACATGTGCTGCTTTTTGGCTGTGCAAATTTATTTCTGTAACTTCTCCAAAAATATTGAAAGAATTCTAATTTAGAATTTGCAGAACTGGGTGGGTCTTTGTGACTGAATCCGTTTGTACAGTTCTTTCAGTGAAAGGAGCATCAGAGATATATATTTTATCTGCTGAATGTACAATGAACATGAAAGTGGGCGGGGGACAAAAATTGTGACTGCTCTGTACTTACACCGAGAGTGATGGCAGGCTGGACATGATTTCAGCACAAGACCTAAAAAACACATTCTACAAAAAGGTAATCTCATGGTTTTTTTATGTTTTCAATGATGATGACAGTTCCAAGTCTGATTTTACTGAAAACTTAGAGACACAGAATAATATATAAAGAATAATTTCTTTATTGGAAACAAAGTGCAGGTGCTTTATTAGAGATGATTAGAGGATATTGTGTCAGTTGGCCTTTCAGTTTCACATATAGAATCATTCTATAACTTGCATCTGTTGCCTGAAAGCACATTTCAAGACCTTTCTAATTGAACTGGAATCGCAGCATAATGTCACAAAATTACATTTAGAGGCTGAGAAAGTCAGCACCAGTTGGGTTTGCAGGGGACACCTTAGAACTGCTTTTCACCCAAAGCACACACTGTAGCCAAATTCCAATCTAGGGTCAAAGGACAGTTGCACTTTGATACGATCCCCTGATTAGCCCTTTGAAATTATAGTGATTAATTAAAATTACCTGCTGTCACCATTTTACGTTTCCAGCACCAAGCATGTGCTGCAGTCATTCAATACCCATTTAAAATATTTCACCAGCAGGCAGGCATGGGAATGTGCCATCTCCTTGAGCTAGAACATCAGATAAGTTGTACAACAAACAGTTTGCCAGTGGCTGCCAAGGTGACCACAGCCTTGAACTTCTATACAACTGGATCTGTTCAAATAACAGTAGAGGATAAATGGCACATTTTACAACCAGCAATGCACTGATGTATCAAGCAGGTGACAGATGCTTCTTTGCCAGGATTAACTATTTCAAAACAGTTCCCTATGCAAAACGAGCAACAGCACGAGAAAGCACTGCACTTTTCCCGTATTCCAGGAGATTATCGATGGCATGTATTTGACTATGATGGCAGGAAATCACTATTCCCACAGCCTTCATGAATGGAAAATGGTTCCATCTTGTTAGGATATAGCTGGTCTGTGATTATAAGCACAACATTATCCATGTGAATATCCGCTGCCCTGATAGCAGTCATGAGCCTAGAAATTGGAAATAGCCACAAAACGGACAGTGTTAAGGCCTAACGATGTTAAGCTGCGCCACCTCAAAATGATCAAGGTAGCACACCAAATTCATGCTCACTCCTCATTAATATGATTATAGTCATGATTTCAGTGCTAGAACTGCTGCTCATTGGCTTAACGCTCAACAGGTGGACCAATATCAGGGCCAGTCTAATTCCCAGGGATAATCTGGAATACTGCATACAGTTTTGGTGTCCATACTTAAGAAAAGACATACTTGCTCTCGAGGCAGTACAAAGAAGGTTCACTCGGTTAATCCCCGGGATGAGGGGGTGGACATATGAGGAGAGGTTGAGTAGTTTGGGACTCTACTCATTGGAGTTCAGAAGAATGAGAGGCGATCTTATTGAAACATATAAGATTGTGAAGGGGCTTGATCGGGTGGATGCGGTAAGGATGTTCCCAAGGATGGGTGAAACTAGAACTAGGGGGCATAATCTTAGAATAAGGGGCTGCTCTTTCAAAACTGAGATGAGGAGAAACTTCTTCACTCAGAGGGTAGTAGGTCTGTGGAATTTGCTGCCCCAGGAAGCTGTGGAAGCTACATCATTAAATAAATTTAAAACAGAAATAGACCGTTTCCTAGAAGTAAAGGGAATCAGGGGTTACGGGGAGCGGGCAGGAAATTGGACATGAGGCTGAGTTCTGATCGGTCGAGGCCCTGTGGGTGGCGGAGCGGGCCCAGGGGCTGAGTGGCCGGGTCCTGCTCCTACTTCTTGTGTTCTTTAGATTTGAGGTGAGGATCAGATCAGCCATGATCTTATTGAATGGCGGAGCAGGCTCGAAGGGCCGATTGGCCTACTCCTGCTCCTATTTCTTATGTTCTTATGTTCTTATAACTTAGGGAGAGAGCCAGAAGATTTTGGGATGCAGTTCTGGAGGCACTGGTTGTGGCCATGGAAGGGAGGTGTGCTGTTCTCATCCCCCAAACTGACAAGAAGCCCCCGCCATACACCTCCCAAACGATGTGGCAGGAGATAGCCGCACATGTGACGGTGAGCACTGTGGTGTCACGGTCGGGCCATCCAGTGCCGAAAGATGTTTAATGACCTTACACGGATGGTCAAGGTGAGTGAAGGCTTCAGAAAATGCCATATTTCACCATCTGCACTGCAAGCCTCACACACTGCTCAATGCACCACACCCCCAGCACTCACCTACCAACAATCTCTACCTATCACCACTCACACCTCACACCTCACAATCAGAGCTTCACTTCACCCTCACAACCTTACCACTGCTGCAACACTCACACCTTGCACAAAATATCAGCTATTCAACTATGGCAGGCACATCACCCAAACACATCGCACCACATGCACTGAAACACTTCCCTTTCTCTTGAAGGCCAAGTTGGCTCACAACTGGAGGGAGCAGCAGCAGACAGACGCAGGGCAGGCTGACATGCAGGACCTCAGCCAGCTCAAGGAGAGGGTTCTGTAGATTATTGGGCGGCACATCATAGAGGCTGTGGCAACCAGCGAGGTTGAACCCCTTGGGGCCAACAATGGTATAGTCATTCCTAATGCTTCTTATCACATCCTACTTCTCTCTCATCTCCCAATCTCTTCTCACTTTCAAGCTGCTGATGCTGTATGCATGCTTATCTTGCTTTCCCCCCTCACCATAACCCAATCCTTGTGCCTTTCTGCTTTCAGATAATCAACAACAAGCGCCTGTGCAGCCTGTCCCTGAGGTGATGCACAAGAGCGAGGGGGGAGGAGAAGAAAAAGAAGAAGACACAGCGTCACTGCATCTGTCACTCATAGACACCACCTCAGAAACTGGCACAGCGCGTACTTTAGAGGCTAGTGTTGTAGCGGGATCTGTACAGGTTGAGGCACCAGGCATGAGTGGGCTGCAGCAAGGCCAGGGGAAAGGGTAGCTCGGCAGCCAGCTCCCCAGAGGGCGAGTTCACACGCAAGTTCTACTGCACAAGATTCAGATGAGGACCTCGATGGGGTGGCCTTCAGAAGAAGGGTGATGGGCATGCACACCGAATTGCTAGGTACAATGGCAAGCCTGCCATAGAGCCCCTTGGCAGCGTCAAGGAGCATGGAGGAGTCGACCTCCAACATTGCACGGGGCTCTGCACAGAGCTTGGAGCTCAGAATTTTCAGGCTGGAAATGATGGAAGACTCCCGAAGAGTTTGTGTCGACCCAGACATCATGGTGCTTGTGATGGGCGATGTCGCGGCTGCCATTGCAGCACAGGCGAAAGCGCAGACTGCTGTCATGCAGTCTCAGCTTGATGCCACCCAAGCTCTGACTGCTGCCATCATGGCTGGGTTTACCACTGTCGATGATGACAGCATTCCTGTTCCCATCACTGCCACTCTGCCACTGCCCTTGCCGCTGCCTATCAGCCAGTCAGCCCAGACTGCTGCCGCCCATGCTGAGATGCTGCAGTCTGCAGCTGGGAATTGTAGGCCCAGAGCTGCTCGAGGTCGTTCTGCAAGGCCATCTGAAGTCTCCCCCACGGAAACTCAGCAGCCTTCCACCAGCCCTGCTGCAGCCACTGGGGGAGCACTTCATAGGAGCACTAGTGTAGGAAAAGGCACACGGACGACAGGCACTAAGGAATTGCACAAGGGTGATTAGTTCCTATTTTTGCTGTCAATATGTGTAAATTGATTTTTGATAAATGTATTAATTTTGATGGAAGCTTTTGTGGCGTCTCTCATTTCAGCTTTGTGCCCAGGAGGATGCTGTGATATTCTATGACAGAGGGATGGTATGATGGGGATGTGGTGAATAACGGGGATCTGGGGTTTCATTCCTTGGAATCGGAGTCTGATGAGCCATTTATGGACAGCCCGTCCAGAACGGGGATTGGCTGTCTGCCTCCTAGTCCTCCTCCTCCCCCTCGTCCTCCTCCTCTCCCTCGTCCTCCTCCTGAAATGGTCCTGCAATCCCTGGTGGCAAGGGCTACGCCCTCATGATGGCCAAGTTGTGGAGGATGCAGCAGACCACCATGAAATGGGACACCTGCTCAGCCGAGTACTGGAGGGCTCCTCCCAAGCGGTCAAGGCAGCGGAACCGAAGCTTCAGTAGCCCAATCATCTGCTCGATGATGTTCCTGGTGGAAGCATGGCTCTCATTATATGAGTGATGGGCACAAGTGGTGGGGTTGTGGAGTGGAGTCATGAGCCAGATGCAGAGCAGATAGCCCTTGTCTCAGAGCAGCCACCCTTGAGTTTGCTGTCGTGGCTGGAAGATTGCTGGCACACTGGACTGACACAGGATGAAGGCATCATTACTGCTGCCAGGATGGCGGGCATTAACCATCAGGAATCACTAGGCGTGGTCGCACACCAACTGCACATTAATTGAGTGGTAGCCTTTGCATTTATGGAAGATCTTAGGATTATTATACAGTGCCCGCAAGGTCACGTGGGTGCAGTCGATGGCGCCCTGCACCATGGGGAAGCCCACTATCCTGGCAAAGCCACAAGCGCGCTCGTCCTGCTCCTCTCTGCTCAGAGCGAAGACAATGTAGTCCCTTCTCCTGGTGTAGAGAGCCTCAGTGACCTCCCGGATGCAGTGATGGCTGGTGAACTGTGAGATATTAGCTATGTCTCCTGCTGCAGACTGGAAGGATCCGCTGGCAAAGAAATTGAGTGCCACGGTGACCTTGTGGGCCACTGGGAGAGCTGTGGTCGCCCTGCTCTCAGGCTACAGGTCTGATTGCAGGAGGTGACAGAGTTCTGTGACCACCTCCTTGGTGAAGCGTAGCTGCCTAATACACTGCTCCTCGCTGAAATGGATATAAGAGAAGTGCTCTCGGAAGACCCTAAGTGGGTAAGGCCTCCGGTTGAGAGCCCTCCTGGCCCTCCTCCTCCTCCCTCTGCACGCATTTTCTCATCTTCTTTGCTGCCTCCGCTCCCTCTGCCGAAGATCCTCGAGCGCGAGGTGGACTACCAGTAGAGCTCCCATGACTGTGAGCAAGTGTTGTGAGCAGAAGCCTTTAAATAAGAATGAAGGCGTTCTCCACTTGCAACAATACTCCCAGTTACCTTAGAACCTTGAAAGAAGTTAATAAAGCTGGTGGAGTTGCAGAAAGTTGCACAGAGCCAGTCAAACTGCATAAACATGGCAGGTGGAAGTGATTGCTGATGATTCCTTTAAATATCACTGCTGGAGTCTCTTTCCTGCTTCTCAACGCTTGCTCAGCTCTTTGTAGTTAAGGCAAGCCAATAAGTGGAGCGGCGAAGTCCAAACTAGAAGAACGGGAGTCCAGTGAGCATTGCAGACTCACTGACGTCATGATCTGCTTCATTTCAATGATTTTCACAATCGCTGCTATCGGCAGCACTGCCTGTAATAGAGCCACCTGGTGGACTACTGATGTATATAATAATAAAGCCATATGCAGTGCAGTTCTTACTTGGAAGCCATGTTATGCTGAGTATATATATGCTGTGTCTCAAGATATCACAGAATTGGTGATGAGGATGCGATTGCGGACTCCCTAGCTGAAATTTTTGTTGGAGGATAATCCTGCCAACCGACGGAGGGACTGTTAGAGATTCTTCGTTTTGCAGAAAAACTTAAAAATCCGAGGTAAATTTCGAGCACACGTGGCTGAACTGTCGACATTGCCAGAGTCCAGATGGCTGCACGTATGGGAATAATAGCATGCTTGGGTGAGTTCCATTGTAACCAAGAGACTTTCAGAGCTTATGTGGAGCAGCTAGAAATGTTTTTCGCCGCAAATAGTATCGTCGAAGTCCCCGATGATGTAAACCGTAACCGGGCGGTTTTACAAATGAAACGGGCTATTTTTTTGATTGAAGCAGGCCCCGAGGTGTATGAAACCTTGAAAAATGTGCTTGTTCCCGCCAAGCTAAAGGACACGCCGTTGAAGGAGATCCTAACTAAGTTAGAACAGCACTACAGTCCTGAGCCCCTGGAAATTGTTAAAAGCTATCATTTTGGAACACGTGATCAATTAAATGACGAGGGTATCAGTGAGTACATTGTAGCTTTAAAAAAGCTATCCATTCACTGTCATTTTGGAAACTTTCAGGACCGAGCTTTGCGTGACCGCTTTGTTTGTGAGTTGAAAAATGAACGTATCAGAAGTAAATTGTTGACAACCCTAACTTGACTTTTGACTTAGCTTGTCAGACAGCTATGTCAATGGATATGGCCGACCGATACTCCCGAGAGTTCCGCGCCATTTCCAGTCGTCAGACAACCAAGGTGAATCGGCTGCAGGCTAAAAGTAAAAGGCAGTTGGGCCCCAAGGCCTCAGCAACTGGCCAATGTAACAGTGCATTGAAGTCGTGCTATCGGTGCCTGGGACAACACATCGCTCAAAGCTGTCCATATGTGAAGGCAGAGTGTTTCTACTGCAAGAAAACTGGGCATCTTGCGAAGGTGTGCCGACAGAAGAGTAAACCGACTGGCAATGCCAGACATTACATACCGTTGAAGAGAAGCAGCAGGACGAGGAGTTTCTGGAGATTCACATCATCAGGAGCACGAAGGTATCCAACAGCGATTCGTGAGGTATCGTCATCCAAGTAGATGTCGCAGGAACCAGGATACCCATGGAAATCGACACTGGTGTGTCTGTGAGCGTAGTACCGGAATCACTATATCGCAACAAGTTGCGTGATTATCAACTAGAGAAATCGAAGGTAGAGCTGCTCAGGAGAGCAAATCGCTGTAGTAGGAAATGTCACCATACCAGTGAAATACAAGGATCAGTGTCAGAGCTTGTCTCTCATAGTAGTGGCAGGAGACAAGCCTGCCTTGATAGGTAGAAATTAGTTGGGATCACTGAAGCTGGATTGGAATGAGATTTTTCGTGTGGAAGCAAAATTTGCATCGAAAGATGATGTCATCAAGCAGTATCCGAAGGTGTTCAGTGAAACGGGCAGTCTGATCCAAGACTTCAAGGTGAGTGTCAGAGTGCAGAACGATGCAAGACCAGTTTACTGCAAGCCACATCCCGTACCATACGCACTCAAGGAGAAAGTTGAGCAAGAACTCAAAAGACTAGAAACTGAGAACATTATCTCTAAGGTAGATCTGAGTAATTGGGCTACACCCATTGTTGTTGTACCTAAGTCAGATGGTAAGGTAAGGTTGTGTGGTGATTATAAGGTAACCGTAAACTAGGTTCTAGAGTGTAATCTACCCAACACATTACCAAATGTGGAAGATTTGTTCACAACGCTGACAGGTGGCCAGATCTTTTTGAAGTTAGATCTAACAAACGCCTACCTACAACTTGAGTTAGATGAAGAGTCCAAGTCATGCTTGACTATAAATACTCACTGAAGCCTATATCAGTTCAATAGGCTACCATTTGGAGTGTCTTCTGCCCCCAACATATTCCAGGGATGATGAACCAAATTTTGCAAGGGACTAAAGGTGTAGTGTGTTATTTGGATGACATTTTCATTTCAGCACCAAACAGGCAAATCCATGATGAGGTGTTGAATGAAGTACTCAAATGGCTAGAGAAGCACAGAGTACGAGTGACAACTCACAAGTGTGAGTTGTTTCAAAACTCAGTGGAGTACTAAGGGCAAAGATGGTTTACATCCAACCAAGGGAAAGCTGGATGCAATCAGAAATGCACCCACTCCCAAGAATGTCTCTGAACTTCGATCATTTTTGGGTCTTTAGAATTATTATGGAAAGTTCCTCCCAAACTTGGCTACATCGTTACATCCACTGAATGAGCTGTTGAGAAAACAGGTCCCTTGGAAGTGGTCAAAAGAATGCGACACAGCATTCAAAGAGTGTAAAAGCCAGTTAGTAGAGAGTACCATGTTGGTTCACTATGATGTATCTAAGGAGATCAAGTTAGCGTGTGACGCCTCTCCGTACGGAGTTGGGGCAGTGATCTCTCATGTACTAGATAGTGGGGCGGAGAGACCAATTGCTTTTGCTTCACGCACTTTCAGTGCCAGTGAGCGGAATTATGCGCAGATCGAAAGAGAAGCTTTGTCATTGATTTTTGGGGTCAAGAAATTTCACAAATGCTTGTTTGGTCGTAAGTTTACCATAGTTACTGGCCATGAGCCCCTGACAGCAATCCTCCATCCAAAGTCCCCAGTTCCAACCTTAGCTGCAGCCCGAATGCAGAGATGGGCTTTGATTTTGTCAGCGTATACATATGACATTGAGTACAGACGATCAACTAATCACAGTAATACTGATGCTATGTCCAGGTTGCTATCCCCATCACTAGTTACACCCAATTAGGAAGAAGTGTTCTATTTCTCATACATTGATGAGCTGCCAGTCACAGCTGAAGAGATTGGTAGGGCAACCATTTGTGACCCAATTATGTCAAAGGTGTATGATTACATAGCAAATGGATGGCCAAACCAGGTATCAGAGGAAGATATCCATCCATACTTAGTTCATAGGAATGAATTGTCAGTGGATAATGATTGTATCATGTGGGGAGCAAGAGTGGTTTTCCCAAATAGGTTCAGATCTAAATTGTTAGGAGATCTTCATGACCAGCACCGGGAATGTGCTTGACTAAGAGCTTTGCACGCAGTTACTTATGGTGGCCAGGTTTAGATAAAGAGATAGAGTACATAGTCAGTCAGTGTACAACATGTCAATCGGTGAGCAAGAAACCACCATCAGTACCATTACAGCCATGGAAATGGCCTACCAGAGTGTGGCAAAGGTTACATGTAGACTTTGCTGAGCTAGAGGGGCAGCAATTGTTCATAGTGATAGATAGTCACTCGAAGTGGGTAGAGGTGTTTCTGATGCGGATAATAACAACAAGCAAAACACTAGACAATTTGCGAAGATTGTTTTCTTCATACGGCCTCCCTGAAGAAATTGTGTCTGATAATGGGCCGCAATTTTGTTCAGAAGAGTTCACACAGTTCATGAACAGAAATGAACAAAGTTCCACCGTACCACCCTGCTTCAAATGGTGCAGCAGAGCGCACAGTACAAATTGTCAAACGTGCCCTCATCAAGTAAATGTTGGATCCAAATCCAAAGAAACGTCAGTTGTCGTTGGGCCACAAACTGGCAAATGTCCTGATTACCTATTGGAATACTCCTCATAACATTACTGGTAGAAAACTAGCAGAGTTGTTTCTCAAACGACAGCCACGAACCAGGTTCTCGTTGTTAAAGCCAAACTTGGCACAGTCAGAAGAGAAACAATCAAGGCAGAAAGAGAGTCATGATAAAGGTAGAGTTAGAGAGAGAAGTGTGAAGTTGAACCAGAAGGTTAGAGTGAAGAACCATCAGCATAAATGGTTAAAGTGGTCACCAGGAAGAGTAGTGAAGATATGTGGCCCTCGCACATATTTGGTCAAGATGTTTGATCATGGAAAGGTTAGGTTTGTTCACATTGATCATATCTTACCTACAGATGTGGAAAGAGTTGAAAGCTGGGATGATTCAATTTATTCTGATGAGTCAGATAGTCTTGTTACAAGTAGAGTACCAGTAGCAAATCCTACATCAGACGTACCAGAAACAAGTCCAAGAGAAAGTCAGAATCTGAGCCCGAGTCAGGCAGGCAAACAGTCTGAAAATTTGACAGTCTGAGAGTCCAAATGTAGATCAAGGTCAGCCCTTGGAGAAAAATTCTCCACAGGCTCAGCCTAGAATGAGTCAAAGTCCTACAAGATCTGAAAGTTCTGTTCAAAAAAGAAGGTATCCTCTTCGAAACAGAAAACCAGTGGTTAAGTTTAATCTGTATATATGGAAAATAAGTTCATATCTATAGTAGAATTTGGAAACATAAAATGGGTTCCATTTGAGAAATGTATACCAAGAGTATACATTTCATGTACAATGATTATTTGCTATGACTAACTTCTTCAATAAGGAGGGAAAAGTGTAATAGAGCCACCTGGTGGACTGCTGATAATAATAAAGCCATGTTCGGTACAGTTCTTACCAGAAGCTATGTTGTGCTGAGGTATATACATGCTGTGTCTCAAGATATCACACTGCTGGCCACCCCAAAATGGCGGCCGCCGCAAGACAAGCCATTAGCTGTCGGAAGAGCGCCGGCCATTTTTTCGCCCGATTATGGCATTAACGGGTTGCGGTAAACCACCCAATTTCTAAGCCATGAGTTTTTCATTTTATGACAATCTATGATGCCACCATTATTTGAAGGGGCAAGAGGACTGGATAGATAGCTTCTTGGGGACCAAGGATATTACAAGTAAAAATGTATTTGTTCTTTACTTTCAATACTAGTTCATCTCCTTTGCATTCTTCATGAACAAAAATGAAAGAAAAAAAATATTCGCTCTTTCTATTTCTGTCTTCTTCCTTATGCCTCACTCTATTATTCCTTACTACTTTCCTGTTTTTCTTCCACTCTTTCTGTCTGTCCCTCTCACTCTCTTAGCATTGTTTTTGTACAGCTTCTGTGTCACTCGTGTCTCAGTGGGTAACACTCTTGCCTCTGAGTCAGAAGGTTGTGGGTTCAAGTCCCACTCCATAATCTAGGCTGACACTCCAGTGCAGTGCTGAGGGAGCGCTGCACTCAGAGGTGCCGTCATTCAGATGAGGTGTTAAACCGAGATCCTGTCTGCTCTCTCAAGTGGATGTAAAAGATCCCATAGCACTATTCGAAGAGCAGCAGGGGAGTTCTCCTCAGTATGATGGATAATATTTATCTCTCAATCAACATCACTAAAAACAAATTATCTGGTCATTATCACATTGCTGTTTGTGGGAGCTTGCTGTGCGCAAATAGGCTGCCGCGTTTCTTTTGGGACATCCTAAGGTTGTGAAATGCACTATATAAATGCAAGTCTTTCTTTCTTCCATTACATATTCCATACCTGAGCCCTCAAACACTTGGGCCTGGATTTTCCTGATGAAATCCACCTGATTTCAGGCAGTATAGAAGCAGTCTGGCATGGGAATTGGGGCAGAGCAGCCTTTCACTGATCCTCCACCCTAAAAATGGGCACTCGGATTTTCTTCTGCTTACCCTCCACAACTCAGACCTGCCCACCTTAAGCCCTCCCCTCTGCCTCTAGATGAAGGCGGAGGGGCGTGACTAAATGCTCCCCAATATATTCCTGTTTTAGCACCCAGTGTTCATCCCCAGAAAGCACTGCCTGTATCAAAGTGATGATGTTGTGGCCACTATGATGTCCCAGAGGTGGGAAAGGATTGTGAAGAACAGAGGTTAATGCAAATCGAGTTCCTGCTGGAATTTGAGGATGGGAAGCCACAAGATTTTGAAGACCTCAGCAAGACATTAAAATATTTAAAATATAAAACATTTCAAAATTAACATTTTGATGGCATTAATTGGCAGCACATTCAGGAAGGTTACAGAATGGCTGGTGTGGGAATTGGAAAATGTCATTTGAGCCCCTTGATTAGATTGGTAATCCAGTTACTAATGTCAATTATCATCCTGCATTTGTCTAAAAATAGAATGCCAGCAGTGTAGTGTACGTAATATAGAAATAATATATTGGTTATTGTGAAAAGAATATTCCAGCAACTGCCTTTGCCCTAACTGAATGTTCTAACTAAAGTGCTCCGTCATTTAAATGAAGTGATTAGTCTGATTTAACTCTACTAATCTTTCATCTCAATTGATTTTACAAGCACGGCACGTTGACTCTTTTGAAGGGTGGTTCTATCCAGGTAAGCCACTGCTTACTAACTGTGGCTCAGTACAGAACAGGTCAAGGAGGTTAAGTGCGACTTGATCTGCTAACTGGTTATAAATATCGTGCAGGAATGCAGCTTTCTAAAACCTTCAGCGTACTTGAAATAGAGAACAGCTGGTTTAGTTATCTATTTTGTATAAAAGTGGATTATTTTTATACATTGCATTTAAGGGGAAGCTAGAGAAGCACATGAGGGAGAAACAAATAGAAGGATATGATGATAGGGTTACATGAAATGGGAAGAAGCTCGTGTGGAGCATAAACGCCAGCATAGACAAGTTATATAGAATTACATAGATAGAATTACATGGATATACAGCACAGAAACAGGCCATTCGGCCCAACCAGTGCATGCTGGTGTTTATGCTCCACTCACGCCTCCTCCCATCCTTCATCATCTAATCATCAGCGTAACCCTCTATTGCCTTCTCCCTCATATATGCTTATCTAGCTTCCCCTAATTATCGCCTCCGACTGCAAACTTGGCTTCTATCACCGCTTGAGGTGATTGGAGCGCTAAATCAGGCGCTACACAACTCTCTTAAGGTGCTAACGCCAAGGAGCGAGGCGCTACCTCAGAGCGCTGGCGAAGCTCATGTGATGCCAGTCAGCAATGGAACACAGACACACTGGCGCCAGCCAGTTCTTAAAGGGGAGGGTCGATCTTGCTCTCCATCCACACGCTACTCATTGCAGCCTTGAATCTCGGCTTGGAGAGACCTGTACATCAAATCTGTTGGAAAGAACAATGGAGAGGCTTCGGGAAAGAGCTCAGAGTGCAACCCCCATAGTCTCTTCTAAATTGATGCAAGGAAGATCAAATCAAAAAGAACCTGCAAATTGCTGCTCAGTACCCAAAACTCCTCAACACAGCTTTGAATCTCTCCTGCGGTCTCTCTCTCTCACTCAGAATGCGTGGTGCAAAAATTTCGCCGACAAAAAAAGGCAGGAAGTGGTCGCCTTTAAATAGCGCTCCCCCAGTCCCTTCCTGACTGCAAAACGCTCCCCTCAACCTGTCGTTGCTAGCGGCAGGCGGTAAGACAGGGGGCGCCACTCAATATCCGGTCCGGGGTGCTATCGGGGCGTTGCACGCTTGACTGATGTCACGATCTGTGGGCGCAGGAGATCGTGGCAGTAGTGTTTAGCACCGCCGCAAAATGTCTAGTCAATTTCGTGAGCGGCGCAAACATCGCCGTGCACGGGCGCTAGTTGCTTTGCACCCCATTAGCGCCCTCTTAAGGCGCTAACGGGAGGTGTAAACCAACCGAATTTTTCCTCCTATGTGTCTACTCTATCAAAACCTTTCATAATTTGAAAGACCTTTATTAGGTCACTCCTCAGCCTTCTCTTTTCAGGAGAAAAGAGACCCAACCTGTTCATCCTTTCCTGATAGGTATAACCTTGAAGTTCTGGTATCATCCTTGTAAATCTTCTCTGCACCCTTTCTGGTGCCTCTATATCCTTTTTATAATATGGTGACCAGAACTGCACACAGTACTCCAAGTGTGGTCTAACCAAGGTTCGATATAAGATTAGCATAAAACTCCTCTACTTTTCAATTCTGTCCTTCCAGAAATAAACCCTAGTGCTTGGTTTGCTTTTGTTATGGCCTTATAGACCTGCATCGCAACTTTTAGTGATTTGTGTATTTGTACTCCTCTACCCCAGTTAGATTCTTATTTTCCAAGTAATATGTGACCTTCTTATTTTTCTTACCAAAATGTAATACCTCAAACTTATCTATGTTGAAATTAATTTGCCAATTATACGCCCATTCTTCAAGTTTATTAATGTCTTCTTGTAATTTGTCTTTCAGCCAGCTAGCTATCCATTCTGCTAATTGATACCTGACTCTGCATGCTCTGACCTTATTTACTCGTCTATTATGTGGTACCTTATCGAAGGCCTTTTGGAAATCTAGATATTACATCTACTGCATTACCCTTGTCTACTCTCTCTGTTACCTTTTCAAAGAATTCAATGAGTTGAGATGAATGGCCTGTTTCTATGCTGTAAGTTCTATGTAATTCTGTGTTCAAACCCATAGCTTTATTTCATTTGAAATGAGCCATGCATGTAGTTGGAGCCTAAATCTGTCTAATATCAATTCATTAATCATCTGGCAGGTTTTTTCACTGAGAGAGAATCTCTTGACAGAATTATCATTGGTCTTCTTAAGTGTTAGTTTCCTGACATCAGGCACTCAGCCATGTGGTTTCTAAGACCAATGAAACTTGGAGTGTTTTTGATTTTTGTTTTGACTGCATCTAATCTGTCATTTGTAAACCAGTGCCTGTAGCCTGAGGTTACATCTGAAGTAGTGTAAGAGCCATCGGCTGTATTCAATTAGTTTAGAGAGACTGGGCTTCTTCAAGGAGAAGTCAGATACAAACTGATGGAGGGGATTCTTTTTCTACCTGGTACCACCTTAACCTGGCACATATCATCTGATTGGGTCATTCAGACTGGAATGTCAGAACCACAAAGTATGACAGATATTTTGTTGTGGTACTATTTAAGTTGCATATCCAAATCTAAAGTGGCCAATTGAAGTATAATTTTTATATAATGTACTGCCAGGTAAGGTCGTTCCAAGGTAACATATCACTGAATTCATTATCTCATTTTTAAAATTAAAAAATACAGTCCAATGCACAAGGGTATTGAAACAGTATAAATATGCATTTATTCAACTTCCAGACCCAAATAGAAATTACTATTGATCCATTGAGAAAAACTATCGCTTGCCGATATTTTAGCAGAGAATAATCACAGTAGTGTCTTATTTTAAGAACTTTTGTGCCATGCCTAGTTATTTTTATGCAATGATCTTGCCTTGCTCTGTTGTACAGAGGCTTCCTTTGGAACCCACCTTTATTTATTTCCCTGCTGCCAGCAGCACTCTTGATTGTCCTCTATTCATGTACAAATAGATATTTTTTTCAGTAGCTGATTTTTGCACAGCAATTTAATGTACTTTAGTCATCAAGGGTCAAGAAGCAATTTTATAATACATTTTCAAAAGTTATGAGTTTTCATCAATCTTTATTCTCACTTGATTTTAAGTGCCATTTACTTTCAGCTGACATGATGCATCTCAGTACCTGGTCACTGAGGCCTATCTCATCTGGTTTGGTCCTGATAAGTATGTGTTCCCAATTTCAAAACTAAGGTGGATTGTAGTACTGATCAAAATGTATAGCATCTGTCTGTGCTAATTTCCATATCATAATCTTCAGAAGTGTGAAGCCTATTCCAGACACAGCAGAGTGGTTGCCCCATCAGTGAATGAATATGAATGAAATGGCTAGAATGTGTTTCTCGTCCATTGGAATCTCTTCGATGCATCAGAATGGAATTAGTCTCATATAAAGTCCATCCATTTTCACCACAGGATGGAGGAATTGCAACCAGCTTAAGAAAACTGAGGCTCTTTGGAACATCTGATTGCAAGTCAAAGCTTTTTCAAAAATAGTTGGGATGTGTTGTTTCTTATTAATCCCTACCTTAAGAATCTTCCTTGTCATGCTAGTTCTCTGTCACTGATCCGTGTAATCTAAGGCATCCCTCTATCATTCATGTGCCCTCTTTATCCCTCTTTTTCAACATCTTGTCTCCCTTGATCCCTCCCCCCATTTGACACTGCTCCTTATTCTACCTTCTCTCCTGCCTCTGTCCTAGCCTCAAGTCCCTCTTGAATCATGCGTTACCTATGCACTCGTTTTGGCTTTTTCTGTCATGCCCTGACCCTCCCAGAGCAACAACTACAACTGTCTCATCACTTCACTCTCAGCGACCATCTTGCCCAGCTTGCTGTTCAGGGTAATCTCTCTAACATCTTCTTCATCCTTTTTACCTCTTTCACTGCTACCCCTCTCTGACCACGCAGGTGGATTATCAATCACTGCTTAGGTCCATATCACTTTCCCGAATGTTTCCTTCCTCGTGAACACGGCCCTCACTATCAATGATCTCATTGTGGATAAATCCGTTAACATTGTGGCACTGACAGAAGCCTGGCTTATTGGGCGAAACTCCCTCCATCTCACCGAAGCCTTTTCTGTCTGGCTACACATGCCACCATTTGCCCTACCCAAACAACAGCTCTTAGTGCCAAATCCCACATTAGCCTTTCCCCATGTTCCTCTGGTACAATCTCCTTTCAGCACGTCACCTCTTTCCATCCCTCCTATCTCTCACTTAAACTCATTGTCATGTACCATCCTCCCAAACTTCCTCGCCAAGATCTCCTCCTTAACCTCTGCATCAAGCAACTCCTCACCAGTGATTTTAACCTAGACTTAAACTCCTCACCCCTCTCCTCTGCCCCTTTATCCTCACTCAATTTCACCCTTCACATAAATTCTCCAACCCACAACCAAGACCAGCCCCTTGACCTTGCCATCACTGCGGCCTCTACAGTTCCAAGATCTCAATCACGAATGAGCCTACCTCTCATCGCTTTGTAAGATGTGCGGAAATTGCCCCTCGCCCCGTCCAACAGTTTCCAGAGTTCAGACCCGTCAATCAGACAACAGAAAACCCAATGAATCTGTGAAAAACTTCTTTTACTTAAAAATCAACAAGAGATGACAAGTAAGCATCCAACAGTTATGTAGCGTATAACAATTCCCGATTATACTTTAGCATACACAGAGCTATCCCTTTACTTTAAGCTCAAGCGATAATAAGCAAACACCACATACGTACTAACACCAGCGATTGGTCAATTCGGCGATGACTAGACGTATGATTTCTGACAACTGACCAGATTGCCCCCGACTGCAGCCCCGAGTGTCTTGAAACAGCACCTCTTATACCCTAAGACCTGGCAACTCTCCCACTGCGTACGTATCCCTAACTATGCGGCATTAGTTGTTTTTGAGTTACTCTTATCAATAGTCCATTAAGCATCCGTGGGCTTCAAGGCCGGTTATATTCCATAGTCTGAAGATGTTTCTGTTTTTGCAATGATTCCACGGCTCAATAGCTTCTTCTCCACAGAACTTTTCAAAATCTGTTTCCCTTATCTGTTGAAAGATAGTTGACAGCCTTCACATCTTCAGAAAGTCTCTGTTTCTATCCAAGGTCTTCTTTATCTGTGAACAGTTTTTCGTACAAGTTCCCACAGGAACCTCTCAAAGCATGCTGGTATATTAAATTTGGTCAACCTTTAAGTTTGGTCAAGTTACAGCAAAATTTACAGCAAATAGCATATTCTTACAGCTTCCTCAACTCTCAAACCACCCACAACCCCTCATCTTTCCCATCCCATTACTCTCACCCTCCACCCCATAAAAACTCTCCCTCTAGCTTCCTCACTAATGCACTTTCAAACTCCCAACTCCTTCTCCTCTGACTCTCTGCCTGTTGTGCCACACCAGCCACTGTTGACTGCTGTTTTCGACACCCTCACCATCTCGCAGTTCAGCCATTCTCCTGGTAGAGCTCCCATCTTCACTCCCTTGGGTCTAAGTGGCACAAACTCATGGGCACTGGGGCATGACTGGTTTAGTTATACATTGTCAGATCTAACTCAAAATATTGAGCACTGCTTTGCCCCACTCTCCATAGCCAATTCCACTCACTACTCCAGGAACACCCTGCAGGGCAAGGATATCACAAAGGGACTTCTTCTCCATGATGAACCACATTCCCAAAACCGATTTACCTCATCCCTTCCATCCTCAGCTCCAGTGATGTGCTAATGGATTTCTTTGTGTTTAAGACTGAGGCAGTCCTTGTAGCTGCCTCTACCATTACCATCCATCCTCTCTTCTCCCCCACTTCTGACCTCCCCAGTTCTCCACCCATCCTAATTCCGATCCCCATCACCCTGCAATTTCATAAAAACATAAGAACATAAGAATTAGGAGTAGGAATAGGCCAAACAGTCCTTCGAGCCTGCTCTGCCATTCAATAAGATCATGGCTGATCTTCAATCCCAACTCCACTTTCCTGCCTGATCCCCATATCCCATGATTCCCCTAGAGTCCAAAAATCTATCCATCTCAGCCTTGACTATACTCAAAGACTCAGCATTCACAGCTCTTTGGGGTAGAGAATTCCAAAGATTCACAACCCTCTGAGTGAAGAAATTCCTCCTCATCTCAGTCTTAAAAGGCCGACCCTTTATCCTGAGACTATGCCTCCTAGTTCCAGACTCTCCAACCAGGGGAAATAATCTCTCAGCATCTACCCTGTCAATACCCCTCAGAATCTTATATGTTTCAATGAGATTACCACTCCTTCTTCTAAACACCAGAGAGTATAAGCCCAATCTACTCATTCTCTCCTCATAGGACAACCCTCTCATCCCAGGAATCAATCTAGTGAACCTTCGTTGCACCGCCTCGAAGGTATGTATGTACTTTCTCAGATAAGGAGACCAAAACTGTGCACAGTACTCCAGATGTGGTCTCACCAAATCCCTGTACAATTGTAGTAAGATTTCCTTACTCTTGCACTCCAACTCACTTGTAATAAAGGCCAACATGCCATTTGCCTTGCTAATTGCTTGCAGTACCTTTTTTTTTAATTTGTTCATGGGATCTGGGCATCGCTGGAAAGGCCAGCGTTTATTGCCCTTGAGAAGGTGGTGGTGAGCCGCCTTCTTGAACCGCTGCAGTCCGTGTGGTGAAGGTACTCCCACAGTGCTTTTAGGGAGGGAATTCCAGGATTTTGACCCAGTGATGATGAAGGAATGGTGATATATTTCCAAGTCAGGATGGTGTGTGACTTGGAGGGAAACTTGGAGGTGGTGGTGTTCCCAAGCGCCTGCTGCCCTTGTCCTTCTTGGTGGTAGAGGTCGTGGGTTTGGGAGGTGCTGCTGAAGAAGCCTTGGCGAGTTGCTGCAGTGCATCTTGTAGATGGTACACACTGTAGCCACAGTACACTGGTGGTGGAGGGAGTGAATGTTTAAGGTGGTGGATCAGGTGTCAATCAAGCGGGCTGCTTTGTCCTGGATGGTGTTGAGTTTCTTGAGTGTTGTTGGAGCTGCACTCATCCAAGCAAGTGGAGAGTATTCGATCACACTCCTGACTTGTGCCTTGTAGATGGTGGAAAGGCTTTGGGGAGTCAGGAGGTGAGACATTCGCTGCAGAATACCTAGCCTCCGACCTGCTCTTGTTGCCACATTAGTTATGTGGCTGGTTCAGTTACGTTTCTGGTCAATAGTGACCCCGAAGATGTTGATGGTGGGGGATTCGGCGATGGTAATGCCATTGAATGTCAAGGGGCGGTGGTTAGACTCTCGCTTGTTGGAGATAGTCATTGCCTGGCACTTGTGTGGCGCAAATGTTACCTGCCACTTATCAGCTCAAGCCTGAATGTCATCCAGGTCTTGTTGCATGCGGGCATGGACTGCTTCATTATCTGAGGAGTTGCGAATCGAACTGAAAACTGTGCCGTCATCGGTGAACATCCCCATTTCTGACCTTATGTTGGAGGGAAGGTCATTGATGAAGCAGCTGAAGATGGTTGGGCCTAGGACACTACCCTGAGGAACTCCTGCAGCGATGTCCTGGGGCTGTGATGATTGACCTCCAACCACCACAACCACCTTCCTTTGTGCTAGGTATGACTCCAGCCAGTGGAGATTTCCCCTCCCCCGATTCCCATTGACTTCAGTTTTACTAGGGCTCCTTGATGCCAAACTCGGTCAAATGCTGCCTTGATGTCAAGGGCAGTCACTCTCACCTCACCTCTGGAATTTAGCTCCTTTGTCCATGTTTGGTTCAAGGCCGTAATGAGGTCTGGAGCCGAGTGGTTCTGGTGGAACCCAAACTGGGTATCAGTGAGCAGGTTATTGGTGAGTAAATGCCGCTTGATAGCACTGTCGATGACACCTTGCATCACTTTGCTGATGATTGAGAGTAGACTGATGGGGCGGTAATTGGTCGGATTGGATTTGCTTTTTGTGGACAGGACATATATGTGCAGTTTTCCACATTGTCGGATAGATGCCAGTGTTGTAGCTGATCTGGAACTGCTTGGCTAGAGGCGCGGCTAGTTCTGGAGCACAAGTCTTCAGCACGACTGCCGGGATGTTGTTGGG
Organism: Squalus acanthias; assembly: GCA_030390025.1. NCBI lineage: Eukaryota > Metazoa > Chordata > Chondrichthyes > Squaliformes > Squalidae > Squalus > Squalus acanthias. Next base: position 910,614 of record JASTWF010000126.1, on the reverse strand, counting down.
GCCCATAGCCTTTGCTGTATCCAGTGCGCTCAGTCATTTCTTGATGTCACGTGGAGTGAATCAAATTGGCTGAAGACTGGCTTCTGTGATGGTGGGGACCTCAGAAGGAGGCCAATATGGATCATCCACTCGGCACTTCTGACTGAAGATGGTTGCAAACGCTTCAGCCTTGTCTTTTGCACTCATGTGCTGGGCTCCACCATCATTGAGGATGGGGATATTCATGGAGCCTCCTCCTCCCGTTACTTGTTTAATGATCCACCACCATTCATGACTGGATGTGACAGGACTGCAGAGCTTTGATGTGATCCGTTGATTGTGGGATCGCTTAGCTCTGTCTATAGCATGCTGCTTCCACTTTTTAGCATGCATGTAGTCCTGTGTTGCAGCTTCCCCAGGGTGTCACCTCATTTTTAGATACCCCTGGTGCTGCTTTTGGCATGCTCTTCTACACTCCTTATTGAACCAGGGTTCCCTGGCTTGATGGTGAGGGATATGCCGGGCATGAGGTTACAGATTGTGGTGGAATACAATTCTGCTGCTTCCGATGGCCCACAACTCCTCATGGATGCCCAATTTTGAGCTGCTAGATCTGTTCTGAATCTATCCCATTTAGCACGGTGGTAGTGCCACACAACACGATGGAGGATGTCCTCAGTGTGAAGACGGGACTTCGTCTCCACAGTGACTGTGCGGTGGTCACCGCTACCAATGCCATCATGGACAGATAGATTGGTGAGGACGAGGTCAAGTAGGTTTTTCCCTCGTGTTGTCGTGTCTGTAGCCGGTGCTGCTGCCGAGGTCCGGTTTTATTCTTATTATTGTTGTGCGTAGTGGTTTGTTACAACGGAGTGGTTTGCTGGGCCATTCCAAAGGGCAGTTAGGAGTCAACCACGTTGCTGTGGGTCTGGCATCACATATCGGTCAGAACGGGTAAGGTTTCTTTAAAGGACATTAGTGAACCAATGGGTTTTTACGATAATCCGATAGTTTCATGGTCACCATTACTAGCTTTTTATTCCAGATTTATTTATCCCAGCTTCCATGGTGGGATTATGAACTCATGTCTCTGGTTCAGACCTCTGGATTACTAGTCCAGTATGCTACCATTCCCTGCATACTAACTTTCTGTGTTTCTTGTACTGGGACACCTAAATCTCTCTGAACACCAACATTTAATTGTTTCTTTAAAAATATTCTGTTTTCCTATTCTTCCTACCAAAGTGAATAACCTCACATTTCCCCACATTATACTCCATCTGCCACCTTATTGTCCACTCACTTAACCTGTCTATATCTTTTTGCAGGCTCTTTGTGTCTTCCTCACAGCTTACTTTCTCTTCCATTTCACCCCTGCTCTTTCCAAGCACATCAGTTTCATAAGACCCACCTCCTGCTTGCTCATTCCCACTCCACTCAACTCCTGGCCACACACTATTCCTCTCAGTCCTCATGCTTGCTGACATTATTAATTGCTCTTTTTCTTCTGGCACTATCCATCTCCCTTTCAAATCTGCAGTTCTCAACCCCTCCTCAAAAAGCTCATTTCCATCCCTCTGTACTTGCCTAATTTCCCTTGACGGTCTTCAAATGTGCCATCATTTCTGAGCTGCATGCTTATCCCTCCCAAAGCTCCCTGTTCAAATCCTTTCAGCTCAGTTTATACCCTGCTCACAGCACTGAGACTGCACTAGCCAACTTTGGAAATTACATCCTATATGACTAAGACCATGATGTATTGTCCCGGCTTGTCTATCTCAACCTCTTTGCAGCATTTGACATGGGAACGGTAGCATAGTGGTAATCTCACTGGGCCAGAAGCCTGAACTGACAATCCATGAGACGTGAGTTCAAATCCCACCATGGCAGCTGGGGAATTTAAATTCAGTTAATAAAGAGGTCAGAATAAAAAGCTAATGTCAGTAATGGTAGCCATGAAACTATCGGATTGTCGTAAAAACCTTCCTGGTTCACTAATGCCCTTTAGGGAAGGAAATCTGCTGTCCTTACCTATATGTGACTCCAGACCCATAGCAATGTTGTTGACTCTTAACTGCCCTCTGAAATTACAGGACCGACCCACCAGGGGTGGTATACAGTCAGGAACAGAGTAGCCCTGGGAGCCCTCAACAATGACTCCGGACCCCATGAAGTCTCATGGCTTCAGGTCAAGCATGGGCATGGAAACTTCCTGCTGATTACCACCTACCGCCCTCCCTCAGCTGATGAATCAGTACTCCTCCATGTTGAACACCACTTGGCAGAAGCACTGAGAGTAGCAAGGGCACAAAATGTACTCTGGGTGGGAGACATCAATGTCCATCACCAGGAGTGGCTCGGTAGCACCAGGCTGGCCGAGTCCTGAAGGTCATAGCTGCCAGGCTGGGCCTGTGAAAAGAGGTGAGAGAATCAACACGAGGGGAAAAACCTACTTGACCTTGTCCTCACCAATCTGCCTGTCGCAGATGCACCTGTCCATGACCACGGCACAGTCACTGTGGAGACGAAGTCCTGTCTTCACACTGAGGACACCCTCCATCGTGTTGTGTGCCACTACCACTGTGCTAAATGGGATAGATTCAGAACAGATCTAGCAGCTCAAAACTGGGCATCCATGAGGAGTTGTGGGCCATTGGCAGCAGCAGAATTGTATTCCAACACAATCTGTAACCTCATGGCCTGGCATATCCCTCACTTTACCATCAAGCCAGGGGACCAACCCTGGTTCAATAAGGAGTGTAGAAGAGCATGCCAGGAGCAGCACCAGGCATACCTAAAAATGTGGTGCCAACCTGGGGAAGCTGCATCACAGGACTGCTAAAAGCGGAAGCAGCATTATAGACAAGAGCTAATGATCCGATCAAAGCTCTGCAGTCCTGCCACATCCAGTCGTAAAGGGTGGTGGATCATTAAACAACTAACGGGAGGAGGAGGAGGCGGCGGCTCCAGGAATATCCCCATCCTCAATGATGGTGGAGCCCAGGCACGTGAGTGCAAAAGACAAGGCTTGAAGCATTTGCAGCCAGAAGTGCCGAGTGGATGATCCCTATCGGCCTACTCCTGAGGTCCCCACCATCACAGAAGCCAGTCTTCAGCCAATTCAATTCACCCCACATGATATCAAGAACCGGCTGAGCGCACTGGATACAGCAAAGGCTATGGGTCCCAGCTATCATGCTGAAGACTTGTGCTCCAGAACTAGCCGCTACAACACTGGCATCTATCCGACAATGTGGAAAACTGCCCAGGTATGTCCTGTCCACATAAAAGCAGGATAAATTTAATCCGGCCAATTACCGCTCAATCATCAGCCAAGTGATGGAAGGTGTCATCGACAGTGCTATCAAGCAGCACTTACTCACCAATAACCTGCTTACTGATGCCCAGTTTGGGTTCCGCCAAGACCACTCGGCTCCAGACCTCATTACAGCCTTGGTTCAAATATGGACAAAATGAGCTGAATTCCAGACGTGAGGTGAGAGTGATTTCCCTTGACATCAAGGCAGCATTTGACCGAGTGTGGCATCAAGGAGCCCGAATAAAACTGAAGTCAATGGGAATCGGGGGGGAAAACTCTCCACTGGCTGGAGTCAAACCTAGCACAAAGGAAGATGGTTGTGGTGGTTGAGGTCAATCATCACAGCTGCAGGAGTTCCTCAGGGAAGTGTCCTAGGCCCAACCATCTTCAGCTGCTTCACCTTCACCTTCCCTCCAACATAAGGTCAGAAATGGGGATGTTCACTGATGACTGCACAGTGTTCAGCACCATTCACAACTTCTCAGATAATGAAGCAGTCCATGCTTGCATGCAACAAGACCTGGATGACGTTCAGGCTTGGGCTCAACACCATCCAGGACAAAGCAGCCTGCTTGATTGGCACCCCATCCACCACTTTAAACATTCACTCCCTCCACCACCGGCATACCGTGGCTGCAGTGTGTACCATCTACAAGATGCACTGCAGCAACTCGCCAAGGCTTCTTTGGCAGCACCTCCCAAACCCGCGACCTCTTGACCTCTACCACCTAGAAGGTCAAGGGCAGCAGGCACATGGGAACACCACCACCTCCAAGTTCCCCTCCAAGTCACACACCAGCCTGACTTGGAAGTATATCGCCGATCCTTCATCGTCACTGGGTCAAAATCCTGGAACTCCCTACCTAACAGCATTGTGGGAGTATCTTCACCACACGGACTGCAGCGGTTCAAGAAGGCGGCTCACCACCACCTTCTCAAGGGCAATTAGGGATGGGCAACAAATGCTGGCCTTGCCAGCGATGCCCACATCCCATAAACAAATTTTTAAAAATACAGTCACCTACATCATCCCAATGCAACAAGTATATCTCCAGCAATTACTTTTCTTCCCACCCCTGCACAGTCACTTCCAGAGTTCTACAAGGATTTAACCTTAGCCCCCTCCTCATTGCCTCAGTTACTTCATCCGCAGGCACAGATTAGCTTCCATCCATTTGCCAATGGCACACAGAGCTACCTCTCCACCACTTCCTTTGACTCCACAACAATCTCAGTTCTGCCAGACTGCCTGCCTGCCATCAAGTCATGAATCAGTCAACATTTCTTTCAGCTGAACATTGGCAAGACTCAAACCATTGCTTTCAGCCCATTCCATAAACCATGCTCCAGTTTGTAATAGATTGTGCAAAATCTTAGTTCATGTTGGCCCAGAGCTATCTATCACCTCTTACTTCAACCTCCACAACATTGGCTATCTGCACCCCTAGCTTCACCCCCATTGTCAAAAACTTTTATCCACGTTTCTGTCACCACGATACTCAATTGCTCAGGGGCGGGTGGGGTGGGGGTTGAAGGATCGTGGCCGCAGCATCAGGGAGGGGGAAGGATACGGGCCAGAGGAGCATCGGGGCAGGAGGGAGGAGTCTGGGCTGGTGATCGGAGGCTTCGGGGGGGTGGTGGGGTCGGAGGCCTCATGCGGGGGGGATCAGAGGCCTCGTGGGGGGGAGATCAGAGGCCTCGTGGGGGGGAGATCAGAGGCCTCGTGGGAGGGGGATCAGAGGCCTCGTGGGGAGGGGGATCAGAGACCTCGTGGGGGGGTGGAAATCAGAGCCCTTGGGGAGGTCTCTGATCACAGGGGGGTGGGTTAGGCAGGGACGCTGGATCCAGGATATAAGTGTAAAGGCACTTCCCTCCTGGATGCAGCACTCCTTGCCTTACTTTAGCTAACGGGTTCTCCAAGGCCTGAGAAACCCAAACAGCCACTGTTAAATTTGAAATGCTGGTTAATTCTGAGGCACGCCAGCCTTATTGTAGTGTTTAAATGCCGACCCCCCCTCCTGGGAGCAGGTTGGTGGCACACGCCCCGCCTTCCCGCCTCCGTTAAAACCAGAAGTGGGCAGTTTGGAGGTGGGTTGGGGTCAGGATTCAGTTTGTTAACACTTTAACCTCCCACCTGACCCCAACCTACCCATTTTTGCCCCCATGGAGTCAGGGGACAAGTAACAAAATGGATAGCAAGCTGGCTACAAAACAGGAAACAGACTGGCTGGAATCTTCCTGTTGCCGAGTGCGCGGATTAGGGGCGTGTCGGTAGTAAAAATCCCGGAAATAGTGAGCGTGTCGGGAACCCGCCGTCATCACGCCACCTTGTGCATTTAACATGGGCAGCTTTGAAGGCGCGACACGGACCTGATTGGCAGAGGCAGGCGACTTCATTGAAATCATTAAGTGCTTGTTTAGAGACCCTTAAGAGTGATTTTAACGCCAGCTTTTGAGTTTAACTGCAAGAGCACGGGATTCATGGAAATCGGGTGACTCGCCTGTGAAGGAGAGGCGGAAACTCAGTGGCCATTGATGAATTCATTCATTGACAGCTGGGAAAAGCACATAAATACTCCAACATTACACCTTATTACTTGCCTCATGGAAAGGCTCTTGCGCACTCCATTTTGTCCAAAGATTTAAGTGTCTGCAGTTTGCAGGTCATTTTTGAAACCTCGGAAGCTACTCTCACCACATTGCTACTCACTATCACAACATTGAGGGATTGGCCCTCTGATCTCCACTTTACCTGACATCTACTACATCACTCTCGACATCTCTCTTCAGCAGCACCGACGCACTCTATCTCAAAGCTGTCCGGGTCCACAGTTCCATTTCATCCTTAGACTCATCCGACGTTTCAACAAAAAACTTTTCTTCTTCCTTTCCGATGTCAAGGATCGCAAGCTTCAACAACTCTTGGACACTAACGCCCCTCCGGAACCTTCTTCCCCTTCACTTTCCTCTGACCCCTCTTCTCCCAATCTCACCCCCTGCCGCGTTTTCACTATCCCCTCTGACCTTCCCCTCTCTGACTCCGAACGATCAGTCCTCAGCAGAAGCCTGAGCTTCATCCCCTTACGCCCCCACCTCAATGAATTTCGAGCTCGGCACGATGCTGAGCTCTTTTTCCGCCACCTCCGTCTCCGTGCCCACTTCTCTGGCCAGGAGTCTTCCCCCCGCACGGCTGACCCTTTCTCCCGCTTTCAGAATTCCCGTTCCACCTGGACCCCTCCCTCTGGCCTCTTACCCTCTCTAGATCTTTTCATTGCTAACTGCCGCCGTGACATCGGCCATCTCAATTTCTCTGCTCCCCTCACTCACTCCAACCTACCTCCCTCTGAACTTGCAGCACTCCATTCTCTCCGATCCAACCCCGACATTGTCATTAAACCTGCTGACAAGGGTGGTGCTGTTGTTGTTTGGCGAACCGACCTCTACCTAGCGGAAGTTGAACGCCAACTCTCCGACACCTCCTCCTACCTCCACCTGGACCATGACCCCACTACCGAACATCAAGCCACCGTGTCCAAGACTGTCACTGACCTCATCTCCTCTGGAGATCTTCCCCCCACGGCCGCCAACCTCATAGTTCCCCAACCCCGCACAGCCCGCTTCTACCTCCTTCCCAAGATCCACAAACAGGACTGCCCTGGTAGACCCATCGTTTCAGCCTGCTCTTGCCCCACGGAACTTATCTCTTCCTATCTCGACTCTATTTTTTCTCCCCTTGTCCAGTCCCTTCCCACCTACATCCGCGATTCCTCTGACGCTCTCCGCCACTTTAACAGTTTCCAGTTTCCTGGCCCCAACCGCCTCCTTTTCACCATGGACGTACAATCCCTCTACACCTCCATCCCCCACCAGGATGGCCTGAGGGCGCTCCGCTTCTTCCTTGAACAGAGGCCCAACCAGTCCCCATCCACCGCCACCCTCCTCCGCCTGGCTGAACTTGTTCTCACATTGAACAACTTCTCCTTTGACTCCACCCATTTCCTCTAAATGAAAGGTGTTGCTATGGGTACCCGCATGGGTCCTAGCTATGCCTGCCTTTTCGTGGAATATGTGGAACACTCTTTGTTCCAGTCCTACTCGGGTCCCCTCCCTCACCTCTTTTTCCGGTACATTGACGACTGTATCGGTGCCGTTTCCTGCTCTCGCCCCGAACGAGACAATTTCATTCACTTTGCCTCCAATTTCCACCCTTCCCTCACCTTCACATGGTCCATCTCCGACTCTTCCCTCCCCTTCCTCGACTTTTCCGTCTCCATCTCTGGGGATAGGTTATTGACCAACATTCACTACAAGCCCACTGACTCCCACAGCTACCTGGACTACACTTCCTCCCACCCCGCCTCCTGTAAGGACTCTATTCCCTTCTCCCAGTTTCTCCGTCTCCGCCACATCTGCTCCGACGATGCCACCTTCCATACCAGTGCTTCCGACATGTCTTCCTTTTTCCTCAACCGAGGATTCCCCTCTACCGTGGTCAACACGGCCCTCGACCGTGTCCGTTCTATCTCCCGCACTTCTGCCCTCACCCCGGCCCCTCCCTCCCGGAACCACGATAGAGTTCCCCTTGTCCTCACCTTTCACCCCACCAGCCTCCACATTCAACGGATCATCCTCCGCCATTTCCGCCACCTCCAACGTGATCCCACCACCAAACGTATCTTCCCCTCACCTCCCCTTTCAGCATTCCATAGGGACCGCTCCCTCCGAGACACCCTAGTCCACTCCTCTATCACCCCCAGCACCCCTTCCCCTTCGCCCGGCACCTTCCCGTGCAAGCGCAGGAGATGCAACACCTGCCCTCATACATCCCCCCTTCCCACTCTCCAGGGCCCCAAACACCCCTTCCAGGTGAAACAGCGATTTACTTGTCCTTCTTGCAATCTAGTATACTGTATTCGCTGCTCACGATGTGGTCTCCTCTACATTGGGGAGACCAAACGCAGATTGGGTGACCGCTTTGCGGAACACCTCCGTTCAGTCCGTAAGGGTGACCCCGAGCTTCCGGTCGCTTGTCATTTTAATTCACCCCTCCACGCCCACTCAGACCTCACCGTCCTCGGCCTCGTGCATTGTTCCACGGAAGCTCAGCGTAAGCTCGAGGAACAGCACCTCATCTTTCGTTTAGGCACTTTACAGCCTTCCGGACTCAATATCGAGTTCAACAATTTCAAATCATAACCCCGGCCCCTCCCACATATATATACATTTTTTCCACCCCTTTTGGTCCGTGCCTTTTTCCTTTTTTTTTCTCTTTCTCTCTCTCCTCCTACTGCAGCTGTCTCATTCTGCCAGCATTTCACACCTCAGCTTTTGTTTCTTAACCTGTCCCATTACCATCTCGTCTTGCCTTGAGCATCTCTTAATGTCTCTACTTACCATAGACCAACCCTTTTGTTCTTTTATTCCTCCCCCCAGCCTCCCCCTTGCATTTTTATCTGTTTAATTTCTTGCTTTTCTCTCAGTTCCAACGAAGGGTTTCGACCTGAAACGTTAACTCTGTTTCTCTCTCCACGGATGTTGCCTGGCCTGCTGAGTTTTTCCAGCGTTTTCTGTTGTTATTTCTACCACATCAACATGGGTGCCGCTTATACTGTCTCACCTTGATCCTCAGAATCAGACCATGATGAGCCCCACCACCAACAACACCAGCTACAACACCAGCAGCAGCAGCAACCACAACAGCAGCCTTCTCCTCAATGACCTGATGTTCCACAGGAGAGAGGGGGGCACCACAGGGCTGCAGCACACCGGAGGCGATACCCTCAACACAGGGTATACAGGCAAAGGATGAGCTTCCTCAACATGAGTAGCAGTGTCAAAGGAGGCTCAGGCTATTGTGCCAGGTTGTCGCAGACATTTCTAGCTTGCTGAAACAAGACCTGCTGCCCAGAGGTCCTGGTGGACCAACCTTACAAGTGGCTGTCAAAGTCACCACCACCTTCAACTTCTTCGCCTCAGGCTCCTTCCAGAGATCTGCAGCAGATATTTGCAGGATCTCGTAGTCGGCCGCCCACAGATGCATCACCCAGGTGACGGATGCCATGTGTCACAAGTCAGCCAATTATATCAACTTTGCCACTGATGAGGCCAGTGTTACTGAGTGGGCGCTCAGCTTTGCGGTTCTGGCTGACTTCCCACAGACGTAGGGCGTCATCGACTGCACACATGTGGCCATCAGGGCACTCCATCATCGCCCAGGAGTGTTTGTGAACCGCAAGGGCTTCCACTCCCTCAATGTGCAGCTCGTCTGCAACCATAAAAAGATCATCATGCACCTGTGTGCCAGATTCCCTGGCAGCTGTCATGACTCTTTCGTGCTGGGTCAGTCCAGCCTCCCTCAGCTCTTCGCACCTCCAAACAGACTTAACGGCTGGCTGCTTGGAGACAAGGGCTATCCACTGAAGACGTGGCTCATGACACCCCTGAGGAGGCCAAGTACTGAGGCCAAAGAGTGTTATAATGAGAGCTACATCTCCACCAGATGTGTCATAGAGCAAGCAATAGGAATGCTGAAGATGCGCTTCAGATGCCTTGACAGATCCAGAGGAGCTCTTCAGTACGCACCTGCCAGGGTGTCCCCAGAATCATCGTCGTCTGCTGCGCGCTGCACAACATGGCATAGCAACGAGGATTGGAGCTGCAGGAGGAGCATGGCACACAGCACACAGCCTCTTCAGAGGAGGAGGAGGAGCAGGTGGAAGACGAGGAGGAGGAACCTGAGGTGCAGGTGGCACCAGGGCACATTGCTGCCCGGGAGGTCTGGGATGGCCTCATAATTGTCTGATTTACTTTACTTGCTCCAATGCAGCCACATGCCTGCCACATGCTGTACTAACTCCTCCCCGCTTCCAATAACACCATAAAGCATCCCTACAATGACTAATCTATTCCTCTCACCCAAAGCCCCAATGCTCAAGGTTAAATAATGCGTGACCATTCACTCCAAGTAACAAAGCCACTTCCAAGGATTGAGGCAAAAATGGACAAGATGGGAAAGTTGTGCAACAAAATAAACTTATGTGTGTCATCAAAATAACTGAAACTTACCACTAACATTTTTTGATACACCCATGTGCATACCCTTGTTCATCTACTTTTGTGTCATTTTTCTTTTCCGAGTGCTTCAAGGTGCAACCCCTGTGGCTCCAGCAGGGGTAGTTGCAGGCTGCTCACTTCCCTGCTGCAACTCGTCAGACACTTTTGGCGGACATCCTCTGGGTTTTGGAACCTTTGAGGGCCCCGCCCAAGTCTGCTCCTCCTGCGACTGTGCAGGGGCAGATTCAGCCATCGCAATCTGAGGAGGCATCTGGGGCTCTGACTGAGGGGGAGGCAACGGGGGAGAAGTGGGAGCGCTTTGAGAAGAGCCCCCACTTCCATGTCCCCTCTCACCATCATCCCTCTCATGGGCCACCCACACTCCCCTGCTAGCACGGAGCTGGCGAACACCTTGCTGCACAGCAGTGGGGCGATGAAGGCCCAAGTCTACGTTTACATCCCCCCTTGAGAGGAGGTCTATGAGCGCCTGCCATCTGTTATCCACAGCTACCATGTGCTCATGTGAGTGGCGCATTTGCTGCTCCATGCAGGTGGCCATCCTTTCCATGAAACAGCACATCGTCACCATCGCCTGCGAGATGGTGGTGCTCATATTGGAGATGGACTCCTCCATTCTCTGAACATTTGCAGACATTACGGCTGCAAAAGATGCCAGAATCTCATACAATTGTTGCTGCCCCTCCAAGATCACCCTCTTTCTCGATGCTCAGCATCTGCATGCAGCTCAGCAGAGCTTGGAGCATCCTGCGCCCTCCAGCGAGGAGTCTCCACTCCTGTCCCTGTCATCACCATCTGCTCTTGCTCACTTGTGATGTGAGAGACACCAGGTGACAACACTACTCTATCTCTCACAGGACCCATTGAGGTGTGCATATCTGCATTGGTGCTGGGTGCGCATGGGTCTGCTGACGCTGGACCCTCAGAGGCTGAAGCTCCTCTGAGGAGTTGTCTTCCTCCTCCAGCTAGACAGTGGGCCGGGGGGGCGGGGGCGGGGGGTGGGCATGCAGTTGATGGACCTGTGGGAGATGTAAAGAGATGAATTAGAAGTGTTATAATAAGAATGGGTAATGTTACCATTATGCACATGATGACATTTCACTGGCTGCTGACATCAGTCACCATATGAGTGACTGTTGTATGCCATGTGGCTTTATGATATGTGATTCTGTCACCAGGTTGCTGGGATGTCCCCTTCTCTCCCTCTTCCTCCGCCAGCGTCTCTCAAACTCCCGAAATCTCCAGGGCCGCCTCCTCTGCTGCTGTTAGGTGTGCGAAAACTGGAGGGCCACCTCTGGTTCTCTCCTTCTCTCTGTTGTTCTGGGCTCTTTTCTCCTGCAAGGAGGGAAAGAAGTGAAGTTTGAGTGAGAGTGATGGAATGAGTGTAAGGAATGGATGGGCTACATCTGTAGAGCGTGACTATGAGGGAGTGGGGTGCCAATGCCAAATGGCCTCCTTCTGTGGTCTTACTTGCTATGATTGCATTCGGATGAGCGCGAGTGTCAGGGGTGGTTAGTCAGATGGGGATGTGAGTATGTACATAGAGAGAGAGGGATGGGTGTACCAGGAAGGTATGTTGGTGTGAGGAATGATGTGCAGGAGTAGGCTTGGGAAGGCAGAGTGATGGGGATGTGGTGACAGGCACTTCAGGATGAGTGTGAGTGTGGCATTGCACTCATTTTCCTGACCTCATGAGATCATTGAAGTGTTTCCTGAACAGCACTGGATCCAGGTCCTTCTCACCAAATCCCTGCTGTTGACCTCTTCAGCTATATCTAGCCAGGCTCTTTCTGTTTCTTGTGGAGGTCTCCTTTGCCTATCAGCAGGGAAGAGGACCTCCCTGCCTGCTCTGACAGCCTCCACCAGAGTATGCAGCGATAAGTCTGAGAAGCTTGGTGCAGCCCTCTGCCTTTGGCTATCCATCCTTCCAAATTTATAACAATACTGTGGCCTTTCTTTGTCAGGTTCCACCCTAATCTAGCAACCTTCAAATGAATTGAGTGCAAGGCTGCTTTAAACGACATCATCAGACCCGTTCCATTTAATAGGGCCGGGAAACGTGTATGAGTCGTTCAATTGGGGCCATTAAGTTAAAGGCGCTCTGAGCAACACGCTGCTGTGAACATCGCGTTCCCGACCCGCTATGCTGCCTACACGCGCCTGACCCGACGCTAAGGTTAAAATTCTGGCCAGAGAGTAAGGGTTAAAGGTAGTTACTCAGACTGGCAGTGGTGGGAAGTGGTTCCACAAGGATCGGTGCTGGGACCACTGTTGTTCACATTTACATAAACAATTTGGACTTGGGAATCTGAAGTACAATTTCAAAATTTGCGGATGGCACCAAATTGGGGGGTGTAGTTAATAAAGAGGAGGACTGTGACAAAATACAGGAAGACATTAATAAACTTCCAGAATGGACATGTAATTGGCAAATGAACTTCAATGTAGATAAGTGTGAGGTGGTACATTTTGGTAGGAAGAATAAGGAGGCCACATACTGCTTGGAAATTAAGTGTCTAAATGGGGTAGAGGAGCAGAGGGATCGGGGGGTACAGATACACAAATCACTAAAAGTAGCAATGCAGGTTAATAAGACTATAAAAAGTAAACAAAGCACTGGGCTTCATTTCTAGAGGAATAGAATGGAAAAGCAGAGACGTTATGTTAAACGTATATAGAACCTTGGCTAAGCCATACTTGGAGTACTGTGAACAGTTCTGGTCTTCATACTATAAAAAGGATATAGAGGCACTGGAGATGGTGCAAAAAAGATTTACTAGAATGATACCAGAATTGAGAGGTTATACCTATCAGGAAATATTGAACAGACTGGGGCTCTTTTCTCTAGAAAAGTGAAGACCGAGGGGTGACCTGATCTTTAAGATTATGAAAGGGTTTGATTGGGTAGACGTAGAGAAGATGTTTCCACTTGCAGGGGAGACCAGAACTAGGGGCCATAAATATAAGGTAGTCACTAATAAATCCAATAGGGAATTCAGGAAAAAATTCTTTACCCAGAGAGTGGTTAGGACACGATGGGCCGAAGGGCCTCTTTCTGTGCTGTATAACTCTAAGAATGCTGAAATCGCCATCTCAAGGAGTAGTTCAATCGACTGGCATAGATGCATTTAAGGGGAAGCTGGATAAATGCACAAGGGAGAAGGAATAGAGGGATATGTTGATGGGGTTAGATGAAGAAGGGTGGGAGGAGGTTCGTGTGGAGCATAAACATGGACCTATTGGGCCAAATGGCCTGTTTCTGTGCTGTAAATACTATGTCATACTATGTCATACTTGGCTATAGTGGCCTTTACCGTCTACCAAACAATCCATTTAAGAAATTGAAGTAATTGATTTGAAATAATATTTTTTCTGTGCTCATCAGGGTAAGAATTGTTATTGTTGGAAATTTTGAAAAAATTATTCATTCTTAGCATATGGGCATCACTAGCAAGGCAGCATTTATTGCCCATCCCTAATTGCTCGAGAAGGTGGTGGTGAGCCTCCTTCTTGAACCGATGCAGCTACGTGGTGAGGGTACTCCCACAGTGCTGTTAGGGAGGGAGTTCTAGGATTTTGACCCAGCAACAATGAAGGATCGGTGACATACTTCCAAATCAGGATGGTGTGTGACTTGGAAAAAATTCTTTACCCAGAGAGTAGTTAGAATGTGGAAATCGGCATCTCAAGGAGTAGTTGAGGCGATGGTGGTGGTGTTCCCATGCGCCTGCTGTCCTTGTCCTTCTAGGTGGTGGGGGTCGTGGGTTTGGAGGTGCCGTCGAAATGAAACACTTTCAACATCAAGCAGTTCCAGGTTAGGTATAGCACAGCTAGATGCAAAGTAAAGCTTCCTCCGCTCTTCCCAACAATCCTAGAAGAGTATCCCCTGCTGCACTAGTGAGGCACTCGTTGCACTCCCCACATCAACCATCAATAGGCCTGTTTCAGTGACTATTGAGGCCACTGAGCCATCCGAAAAGGAATAGTTTTATAAAAGTAAATACAAAAGTTAAAAATAAAATGCCTATATTACAGAATAATTGGGCATACATTCAGTCTGTTTTAAACAGTGAGGCAGACTGCAACATAAGCTCACAATCAAACATTTTGCAGGGATTCAATCATTATGTGACAAGGTGCAGTGAGACGAGGACCAGTCCAGATCACATCACTGACAAATGTCTCATGAAGCACACTGAGACTATTGTTTTTATTTTTAATCTCAGCAGCCAAATTAAAAACTACAAAGCTACCCTTCAGGCATGAGGAAAGGCTAGAGAGTGCTTTGTATAAAAATACTGTCCCCTCACATCTTCATCCCTTTAAATAATATTGTAATATTTTTAACACCTTTCAATAAATTACTTTCTTTTGCAGTATCTAGCCAGGCTCATTGCAGACCTGCCATCTCAGATCTCCATTCCCCTGTTGAGCTGTTGTGGAGACAGCTCGTATTCTTGAGTGGTAGCTGATGTTTCAGGCCAGTTTAGGAGCTTATGCTGAGGTTCCTGAGTATGAAAGTGTGTGGTTGGCTGGGGGGTGGGGTGGGGGGGGGGGGGGGGGGGGTGGCGTGGGAGGGGGGGGCACTTTGGATATAGCTGTGGGCCCAGACTATGAATGATAGGGATATCAGGAAATGTGGTCAAGGACAGCATTACTGGGACAAGGTTACCAGAACTGGGTTATCAGGAAGATTTTCAGCTGCCTGTAACTCCCTCCATTCACTGGGTTATTGTACCTGATAACTCAGTGAATAGATGGATTGCAAATCTGCTGGCTGATAAGTAGATCTAGATATACAGGTAAAATTGGGCTTGTATTCAAACATTTTGAAACAGGAAGATTGTCGATCAGCTGCTTCCACGAGAGCAGATAAATAGGGAATTAAGACATTACGGTCAAAAATTACCTGACCACGTTCCTGATGTAGAGGCTCACTCAGTAGGAATGTAGATTGGAGAATCAGATGTGGGGGTCAGTGCATCGGATTAGCAGCACTTCTGGTTTTCTGACCATTGGTTTTAAAGCATTGCACTTTTGGGTCTTATATGCAAAAAAAGGAAAAGATTTTTAAAGCACCTGAACTGGGTTTCAAGTGCGACATGCAGTATATCTCCTATTGAGGGTGATTCCTTATTCTATCTGATGAATCTAGTAATTGGGTAAAATGAAAAGCATCTATGACATTCCTTGTCTTGTAAGATAGTCAGTCATCATTGAAGCATTGTCACTTCCTAACATCAGTGTACGTGCTAACAGACATCACCTACGACCACAGAATTATGAGATGACCTGTAGGCTTCTGTAGCAATGTTATAGCATTGCCACTCTGAAGTCAACAGGAATAAACATACACCGATGAGGTGTACAGTTATTCTGCACCTATGCAGGCAGTTGCTGCACCAGCTACTTGAGAAGGGTCAGCAACACAGCTAGAGATTGTAATATCTCCATTGTGAATGCGTCTTTAGAATTATCTGAGCTATAGCATTTTGAAGGCCTGTCATGTTATTTTGGACTGTTTTGTCATGTTTTTCAGAGCAATGCATTATAATCTGTTGCCTTACAATAGAGCCCTTTGAATATTTGATTGAAACAAAATGTGTACTATGCCTGTACTCCGCCATGGAACTGAGAATAGCCAAATTGAAGGACTATGCCACTGGTCAGGTCCTACATCTATGTTTAATTCTCTGGAGCAGCAAGGTTAGTTCCATTGTTAATATTTGAGCCACTACCCTGTGTTTCTGGTCCTCTGCTTTTCACAACTTACTCCTTGCTTTCCCACAGTACCAAATAAGTCTCACTGGCCATGTAATGGTAAAGTAGTGATTGTTTGATATGCTGATCTATTCTAAGTTGTGTCATGAGGTGATCCTCAAATCAGGCCTGACCCAAGTGTCTGAAAACAAAAACAGAAAAGGCTGGAAATACTCAGCAGGTCAGGCAGCATCTGTGGAGAAACCAAAGTCAATATTTTGGGTCTTAGGGGCCGATTTTCCCAGCCCTGGGGAGGCGGGTTTGGAGGCGGGGCTGCTGGGAAAATGGCAGAATCTGAGAGCGGGTACCCATCCCGTCCCCAAGCCATCTTCCCAGGAGGCGGGTACCCGACTCGCGCCGGGTCCCGTCTCCTGGAGGCAGGAAGGGGATTACAGCTACTTAACTGCCTGTTAACAGGTAGTTAACAGGCAGTTAAGAGGATTATCCCCATTTTTCCAACAGAGGTGCGGGCTTCCCGACGTCGGGAAACCCCGCCAGGGTCAGCGAGGTGAGCAGTGGGTCTGCGGGGGTCGGAGGGGTCGAAATGTGCTCTGTGGAGGTGAGTGATGGGTGCAAGTGTGGAGAGGTAAGTATGTGAGGTGAGTGAAAAGTGTTAGAAAAAGTTTCCTTACCTTTGCTTTTCCTGCAGGCTTCAATCGTTGGGGATCCAGAGGCTCCGTCATCTCCACGGCAGAGATGACAGAATGGCTGCTGCACTTTCCGATACAACAGCCATCTGCTTTCTGCTCAGGAAGTAGGTTTGGTGAGTCTTGAGTACAAGATCTCACCAAACAACAGAGATTGTCAGTGTTTGACAAAGCTGTCAAACGATGACAATTCATCTGTCAAAAATTTTTGACAGATGAAACGTCATACGCTGACGTCCTCTGTCACTGGCTTTCCCTTAATAGGCCTGACGGGCTTAACAAGGGCAATCAAGGGAAAATAGTGTGGGTTGGCCAGACATCGATGGAGTCGGGACTGAAACCCAAAAACCAGCAGTCCCGACTCCAACGCGCCCCCATTGACAAAATCACCCCCTTAGATCCAACTTTCGGTCTTTTTCAGCCTTTTTCCTCCAACCGTTTTATGCTCAGCTGGCTGAGGAAAGTCTCCCCCCACTCCAGTTGCAATTACCTTTTAAAGGCGAGGTTCTTAAAGGGGCCCATACCCTTCCTCTTAAAGGTGAGGTTTCTTAAAGGGCCATGTCCTTACTTGGGGATCAGGGCCCTCATCAGCCTGTGGCTGACACACCGGCCCTCAGTCACCCACTTCAAGATGAACAACATTTAAAAAGGAACAGAACAAGGGAAAGGGGGATAAAAACTATACACAGGAAAATAAATAAAATGACCTGTGAAGTGCTTGGGTGGAGAACAGGAAATGGTTAAATGGCAAAAGTGAGTTAGCAAAATGAGGCATAATGAGAGAAATCAAACATATATACAAGACACTTCACCTGACGAAGGAGCAGCGCTCCGAAAGCTTGTGATTTCAAATAAAACTGTTGGACTATAACCTGGTGTTGTGCGACTTCTCACATTTGTCCAACCCAGTCCAACACCGGCATCGCCACATCAAGACTCAGGAAGTGTGTGAAAGGGGGATAGGTAGAAAAGGAAGCATGAAAAACCAGCAAGGCCAAGCAAACATCAGTGGCCCAGGAATCTGGTGGAAAAAAAGAACAGGTCAGCACCAAGGGTGCAGACCACACTGCCAGTATTGTCCTGATCGGGGACTCCACCCCAAGTACCAACCCTCTTCCTCCAACCATCTTGGAAATGCCATTCCACATTGCCAGCACCTACTGCCAGAGAAATGAATGGGAGCTGTAGTTAGGTCTTAGTCTCCTCAGTCATGTTTGGTCCATCAGGACTGCAATGAAATTAATAATCCTGCAAACTGCCATTTTCAGTATGAATTTCAGGGCTGGAATGGCTGATCGCTGTGCCAGTGAGTATGGAAGCCGATCACTGTGTTTTTGAATTTATTGAATTTACATCTTTATTATTGGAAGAAAACGCAATCCAGAAATCATGGCAGAATGGTATTTCTTTGTAGAAAATGGATTTTGGCCCCACGATCTGATATGTGTCTGTTCCAGTAAACCCAATTATATAACAGCTTTGAAGGAATGTAGTTACAACTGCAAAGAAAATGATCAAATAAATTGTGTAAAAAAGGCCTGCCAAATGTATATCAGATTTGAAAAATATCCTTCTTGCTCCCAGCACCTTAGCACAAAATTCAAGTATAAACGGACTGAGGTACTGGCACAATTGATGAAACAAAATATAGTCCGCACTGCTTATAGTGCTTGTGTGGTGTCAACGCGATTTGTCTGCTATATGCGGTGGCCGTGTAAGCTGGTGGGCACTGCGGCGCGGGAGAACGAAAAATTTAGCTGCACTGAAAGCACGGAGAGAACCATCATCCTCCATCTCTCCATTTACTGTCTAAGTGCCCCAGTACCGTTACTCAATGCCTGGTGTGCGCAGACTCTGAATGAGGGCTGGATTTTATCAATGGGTGCGCGTTGGGGGGCGGGACTGCTGGTTGTCGGGTTTCAGTCCCGCCACCCAACGACGTCCGGTCAACCCACGCTATTTTCCCTTGATTGACCTTGTTAAGCCCGCCCTGCGGGTTTAGCCGGCCAATTAAGGGAAAGCCAGTGACAGAGGACGTCAGCATATGACATTTCATCTGTCGAAATTTTTTGACAGATGAATTGTCAGCGTTTGACAGTTTTGAGAAGCCGTCAAACACTGACAATCTCTATTCTATGGTGAGCCCTTGCACTGAAGGCTCACCAAAACCTATTTCCTCTGCAGAAATCAGATGGCTGCTGCATCGGACAATGCAGCAGCCATTCTGTCATCTCTGCCATTGAGATGAGGCACCTCCGGATCCCCAAGGGTTGAAGCCTGCAGAAAGAAACAAAGGGAAGTAAACTTATTCTAACACTTTACACTCACCTCTCATACTTACCTCTCCATACTTGCACCCATCACTCACCTCCACAGTGGACTTTTCGACCCCTCTCACCCCCGCAGACCCACTGCTCGCCTCGCTGATCCTGGCGGGGTTTCCCGACGTCGGGAAGCCCGCACTTGTGTGGGTAAAATGTGGATAAGCCTCTTAACTGCCTGTTAACTACCTGTTAACAGACAGTTAATTGGCTGTAATCCCCTTCCTGCCTCGAGGAGACGGGTCCCTGCATGAGTCGGGGACACGCCTCCCGGGAAGATGGCACGGAGGCGGGTTGGGAGCAGTCCCGCCTCCATACCCGCCTCCCCAGGGCTGGCAAAATTCCCCCCTAAATTCTCTATAAGCCCCAGGACCATTCATGAGGCGGTCAGACCGTGACGAGGTGGACGGCAGGTGTCTACAGGAGAGTGAGCTAAACGGCCAAGTTTGTTCTCTCATCTTTTCTACAATCAAAAAAAAGGAATCTTTATTTATGTGCCTGCATTTTGATAGTAGCACCACATCACACATAAGGAGACGAGCTCAGGAGCCCTGTTTTATTAGCACTGACTGGCATGGGTCCATTGAAATTCAATAGTGGATCAGGTTCATGTTTATCAAGTTTCATTTATAATAACATGCAATTGAGATGTCTAGTTTTATATTAAAAATGAGACGGTAGGTGGCAATTGACAAGTAATGATATCAGATCAAATAAATGGGGATTTATTGAAAAGAAGGAGGGAATTTTATTGGTTTTAAGGTCTACACCTGAAACATTCACTTGTCTTTCTCTCTCCATAGATACTGGCTGACCTGCTCAATGTTTCCAGCATTTTCTGTTTTTGTTTCCAAATTCCATCATCTGCAGTTTTCTTTTACTTTTTGTGAATCCTCTGTACAGTATATATTGGGATAGTGCTCAAATATTCCAGGAAATTTCCTAACTGAGGCAGAATTAGACTTGCAATTGACTTTTGTGCAACATTTTAAAAAGTTCCAATTAAACAGCTACTTGGCTTCTAAATGCTTGATTATCAATGCACTCTCAGTAAACTTGACGTGTGGCAATACGTATCTAATTATAGCCTGGTGACTTGGACACCAAGCATGCAAATGCATCCACTCGCTGCCATCATCTACTTCATTTATCCTGCATTAGAGCTGACAGCATTGCAAATGTGCATTAATATTGCAGTAACGTTGACATTAGCTGTTGCTAAGAGCCAAAGGGGGAATATCTGTGAGAAACCATACACTGTCATTCAGCTAATTCTACTGGAGTCTAATTTTACATGTTCTTTCAGTAAAATGGAATTATTTACGGTTAACACTGATGTCTTCTAAATGTTGTTTTGTATCTTCAGACATGGACTATTATCTTTCTTATAAAAGAGCAAGGGGGGAGTTGATTATGGCATGGAGCACAGATTGGGTGTATGGCGGGTGAGGCATTTGCTCCACCTGGCCGATGACATCAGCGGGAGGCCTGATCGAATTTGGTGGTCGGGCTTCATTTAAATAGAGCAAGCAAACCATTTGGGAGGGTGGAAAATCTGGTGTTATTTCTCTCTCCCTCTGTTCTATGATAATAATCTATCTTGTTCTATTGCTCTCTCTCTTGTGTTCTCTCTCTCTCTTTCTCTCTTTCTCCTGGAAGTGCTCAGACACCAACAGATTGAGACAGAAGGTGTTTTTAGAGAAACTGAGCTGCATTGGACTGACACAATGGCACACTGACACTAACATCATCAGCTGCAAATGAAATGGCTGAGGCATGTGAATTGCTCATATATCTAGATCTCTTCTTTTCAAGTTGTGGCTCTTTTGAGGATTAATGGCTGAGGCCTGTGAATCCTCTGCTAATTGATTAGCTTCTAATCCAACAGTTATACACTGAGGATGTGCAGGACTCTTGGTAATTGTAATCTTTTACATCAGAGAAACATACATGTGTGCATTTTGTTTCTTTACACCAAGCTTCAGATCATTTTCATTTAGTCAACTGGGCATCTCACATGCACAGAAATCTATCACGACATTTTAAAGTTTCCAAATCAAGCTACTGAGAAATCTACACCCATCTGCAGTATTTCTGATGTCCAATATAAAATGCACACACTCCCTCTGTAGGGGACACCTCCCACTTACCAAACTCAAGAGAGCTTAGGTACAGGTTGGCAGAGCCAAGCCTTATGGACCCCAAAATATGTATAGGGTACTGCTGCAATTTAATCAGCTAAAGCCTGCAGCATACTAGAACTGCTTCCTGCTGCTTGTCCACTCTACCTGTTGGTGAATTGGCTTTCTGGGTTCAGTGGGAAGAATTATGCCCCCCAGTAACTGGTCTACCTCTCCAGAATTATTCAGACAGCCACGCTGGCTGGTCAATCATTGACATTGCCCTGGACTACTGTGGATCTGCCTTGTTCAGGTTTTGAATTGCAGAGTCTGCTGTAGAGGTTGAGTTGGATTTGAGCTTCCATCACTAGACATATCATCTTGACCCCAAAGACACTCCATATACCTCCCCCTCCCCTTCCCCCTCACTTCCGCTAATTCTGGCCTCTTGCGCATCCCTGATTTTAATCGCTCATCCATTGGTGGTCGTGCCTTCAGCTGCCAAGGCCCTAAGCTTTGGAATTCCCTCCCTAAACCTCTCTGCCTCTCTACCTCTTTTTCTTCCTTTAAGATGCTCCTTAAACCTACCTCTTTGACCAAGCTTTTGGTTATCTGCTTTAATTTCTCCTTATGGGGCTCGGTGTCAAATTTTTGTTTTATAACCCTCCTGTGAAGGGCCTTGGGATGTTTTACTACATTAAAGTTGCTATATAAATACAAGTTGTTGTGTTGTTGTTGTAGAAGGGGAATTAGTCAGTAAGAAGGAACTTGCATTTATATAAGTGCCTTTCATGACCTTGGACATCCCAAAACACTTTAGTCAATGAAGTACGTTTGAAATGTCGTCACTGTTGTAATGTAGGCAAACATGGCAGCTATTTGCGCACAACTGGTTTGCTGGTTACTCTTTCATATTTTTAAATAAAATAACTTTGTGCAAGCATTTGCACTTTCTTAGCTGAGTGGGTCCTCATTTCCTTAATCACAGGATCGTTACAGATTCCAACAGAGCCAAGGTGAACAGTGGGAAATATTAAACCCGAATTCAAATAGAATTCTACTGCCGATGTTTAGCAACCCCTTCAAAATGTGTAAAATGGTCATCTAATTTATCTAAATGAGATCTGTCACTTAACAATGGGTGTTTTAGTCACTATGAAGTAATCAGTTGTTTAACCCTGTTGAAAAATATAGTCTGGCTGTAATTGTGCTAAAAATGGCAGAAACCGGCGGTAACGTTAGCATTCAAAAGAAATTGATCTTGGCTGTCAAAGATTCAAGTGTAGTGCAGGCTCTTAAGATGAAAGTCTCTGTGATGAAAGGAAGCATTTTTGTTTCTTATGTATCATGGTATTGGTTTCTTTCTTTCTGTCATGGCACATTTTGGGTTAAAAAATCAGTTTCACTCACAGAAAATGGCCCAGTTTGTTTTGAGATAACAGTTCCAGAATATAGATGTTGGGGCAGAATTTCCTCAGGGGTCACCTGTTCTCTCACCTTAACCTCAGTGAAAGATTGGCGGAAACCCAGAAAAACGGTGTAAACACCCATTACTGCATTTCCGCACTGAAATTACAGCGGGAGATTGGGGAACCGCCATGAAAATTACTGCCTGTTGTCTCTGGCCAGGTGTGCAAGAGAGGGATGAAGCCATGCAATTCAAATACAAACATCTAGTGGGTTTTATTCATGTGTATGTTTGATTGGCAGGTTTTTGTTGAGTTTAGTTTAAATTTCATTTATCATGACATTTATTTGAAAAATAGTTTTCAGCCTGGCTTGTTCAAATTGAGTAGTCCATCTACAGCCATTAAAGAGACAGTTAGATAAATCAGAGAGATTTTGTGGATGGTCAGCAGCAAGCTACCAGGTAGAGGTTAATGTTGAGGTACTTTAAGTCTGGTCGAGTTTACATTGAAGTTCAACGCAGTAGATGTGCCTATTTATTATATTTCTTTCTTATGGGGAGAGATATTTAAGCCTGTAACTACTGTAAATCTATAGTGTGCTATTGCTACTTTTCACTTATCTAGCTACTGATTAATAATATGTTGTGGCCTAAGATACAGTCGAATGAACATTTATTCTACCGCCCCTGAATTTGAGGAAGATCATGTGAGGGCGTGTGATATAACCAGGAAACTAAAATATTGTAATAAAGGTACTCTGTTTGATCCCTGGACTCACTGCCAATACCAGGATATTTGGCATGAAAAGGTAGATGGGTCATAAGGAGCAAGGACTCACCTAAGGGAGTGATCTGAGACATTAGTCTCTTCTGTCTGTTGTTGTGAGGGTCCTTAGCAAAATGTTTTTGGGCACGTCCCCAAATGTGAATTTATTCATTTTGTTTCTGTATATGGATGAGCACAAAATATTAACTAAAGGTCCAAAGAGGAATAAATAAACAGAACCAGGCTAAATTCTTCCCCGTGGTCAAATATCCTGCCAACATTTAATGTCTAGGCTAACACTTGAAAAATATTGGCCCGGAATTTGCAGTTGTAATGACAGTGAAACTGTCAGCGTTCACCGTCATTACTGTGTAAAACTGACAGCAACTTCTAGCATCTGCACAGGTACAATTAAACACGGAAATCCAGAATTTGCTCCTCCATAGGGTGCGCTGTTGCAAACTTTGCAGATGCAATCAACACAGAATCAGTGAATTGACGTGAACTTCAACTTTTTACCCCTATTCTCGCTGTAAAAACCATTGAAAATGTTAAGCCTTGCTGAATGAGGTGTAATTGAGTTTTTAACGGCGTACTAAGTCATAATTACTGCTGAACAACCTCTCTGGCCCTGAAAATCTAATTTTATAAATGTAGCGTGTCATTCCCTCAGAAGAAAATTTCAAAATTCCATGATTTTTAAAATAATAAATAATTTTTATTTTACTTTTTTTTTAAGTTTCTTTATGATACTTAATCCCATGTGTATGTCCCAATCTTTATTTTGCTTTCTGTGCAATGATTAAAAAGTGAATTATAATCTGTGCTTTTTATTTCCTGCTTTGCTGTCTGTGAGAATTTTTCAATCTGATTGGCTGTTCAGCCTGCTTGATGACTTCACTGTTGCTGAACGGCACAGATCCCCTATAGATGGTGCCAGATTCAAAATCACATCGGAATAGAGGAAATTGACGCTCTAGAGCCCGCTAAATCTTTGTGGGCAGCTTTTTTTTAGGTCAGCGGCGAGCGTTGTCCCTTCGCCGCTAGCCACAAAATCCAGATTATTGATTTGGGTAAGGTATTGCAGGGCTGCTAGAATTAGGGCTGATTTTTCTCTTCACTAATCAAGGACAGCCCCTAGTACATTCTGAGTTAGGCCAGGAGCCTCAGGCCTAAGGGAGACGAAAATGTGTTCCCATTCCTGATCACTCTCTAGTGATACAAAGGCAAAATACTGTGGATGCTGGAAATCTGAAATATAAACAGAAAATGCTGGAAATACTCAGCAGGTCAGGCAGCATCTGTGGAGAGAGAAACAGAGTTAATGTTTCAGGCCAGTGACCTTTCATCAGAACTGGAAAAAGTTACAGATGTAACAGGTTTTAAGCAAGTACAGAGGTAGGGAAAATGGGGGAGGGGAGGAAAGAACAAAAGGGAAGGTCTGTGATAGGGTGGAAGGCAGGAGAGATTAAATGACAAAAGGTGTGATGGTGCAAGGCAAAAGACAAGTAAAGAAACGAAAGATGGGTCTAGAGCTGTAAATGGCAACAACAGAACCATTACCAGCACCTGCCAACTAAAAAATGGGAGCTGTGGTTATGATCTGAAATTGTTGAACTCGATGTTGAGTCCAGAAGACTGTAAAGTGCCTAATTGAATGATAAGGTGCTGTTCCTCGAGCTTCCATTGAGCTTCATTAGAACAGTGTAAGAGGCCGAGGTCAGAGTGGGACGGAGAATTAAAATGACTGGCGACCAGAAGCTTAGGGTCATGCTTGCTATCTAGTGGGCCCTGCTGAGGTGCATCTGGACCTTAGATAAGGACAGGATTGAAATTGTCGCTGATTCTCCTGTGATCAAATAGCCTGATGACATTCTTCACACACAAAGAATGGCTACCTGGGCGTATATTGGAGGCCCTGTAGAACTATACATTAACAAGGAGTCAACAACTTCAGGAGAGAAGGAGAGGGAAGAAAGTTAGCAGGAAATTACCTAGAAGTAAAGGGAATTAAGGGTTACGGGGAGCAGGCAGGAATTTGGACATGAGTCTAGGTTCGGATCGGTCATGGCCCTGTGGGTAGCGTAGCGGGCCCAGGGGCCGTGTAGCCTGATCCTGCTCCTATTTCGTGTGTCCAATTCTGTTAGGTTCAGGAGATGGTTCTGTGATAGTAGATTGGCAGTTAGGATCAGATCAGCCATGATCTTATTGAATGGTGGAGCAGGCTCGAGGGGCCAAGTGGCCTACTCCTGCTCCTATTTCTTATGTTCTTATGTTCATATGAAATATATCTCAGTACAAAATAGGGATTGAACATGGGCAATTTGTTAACCTACTGAGTCATCAGGGGCGCGACACCTGAGTATTGTCTGCCAGTAATGTAGCATTTTGAAGGCTTAAAATGTCTGAATCAATTAGCAAATATTACTTTACCTGATTTCATTCAGGACATTTTCCCTACCAGTCAGACAGGGGAGTTTGAGTGAGATAGACTGTCTGAATCACTGATGTCTCCTCCATTCCTCATCACCAGTCAGGGATGCTACCCATTTGCTAGAGGCTAATGCTATATATGTTATTCTTATTGTGCTCACCATTTATCATTTTATATCAAAATATATAGAGGGTAATTTCACCCACTGTCATAAATTTCAGGGCAGGGGTATTTTGAGGCCCGGGGCTCATTTATATGCCGCAGCGCAGCTGCACGCCTGAAATGGGCAGTAAACAGCAGCTGTCACTGGCAGGCAAGAACGGAACCTCAGGTGACCCTGAGGCTGCCCGCCAGCACTAAGGCCACCATTTTGCCTCCTGAGGCGGGTCCAGGGCGGCTGGGGTCGGTAGCGCGGTCCCAGCCCGCTGCCTACACCATCTGATTTTACGTTGAAACCAGCGAGGTTTGATGACATCATTTGATGATGCGTCATCAGCCGGTTTCCTTAAAGGGGCCATGTCCAAATTTACTTTGACATTTGTGCTGCATTGAGGTGCTGCAAACACTGACAAGCACTGCACAAAGGTGCACGGCTGCACCCAGACTCTCCCATGACTCCCTCCATATGCTTATGGAGGGAGTCACAGCATGCAGGGAGGTCCTCTTCCCTTCCCATGTGCGGAATAGACCTCCCCAGGAGATCAACACAGCCTGGTTGCACAATGCACAGGAGGACACAAGCAGGGATGTCATCAGGGGGACCAGGCTGCAGTGGCACAAACCTGTCAATGATCTCAGTAGATCACGAAATGTTACTGCAAAGCCACACTCACCCTCATCCTGCTGTACCACTCATCACATCCCCATCACTCTGCCTTCCCTACCCTACTCTGCACATCCTTACTCACACCAACTTACCTTGCACCTCCACCCATCCCTCTCTATCTACATTATCACTTCCCCATCTCACTCGCCACCCCTCACACTCACCCTCATCCTAGTGCAAGCATACCAACTAACAACACACAAGGGTAGGCACTTGGGTGTTTTAGCCAATGTTCATGTGAAGTTTCTGTTAATGCGCTGTCAAACATTGAAACCTTTATTTTTAACACTTTGCAGTCTTGGATAGATTTGTGTGCACCTTTGGAAGTGGCTTAGTGAGTTGCAGTGAATGGTGAGACATAAGGGTACCCCCGCAATGGTGATGAGTGTGAAAGGAATGGCTTGGGCATTGTAGGGATGCTTGATGTTGTTGGTGTGGGGTGGTGCCAACCTGGTGCATCATGTGGCAGCCAGGGTGTACAGGGTCAAGTGAAGTAAATCTGGCCATGGTGAGGCCATCCCTGGCGTCCCGGGCAGCAATGTGGTCGGGTGCTGATGCCCTGTGTCCTATGCAGCATCAGTTGATTGTGGAGAAGGCTGGTGTTGATGTTGCTGCTGCTGGTGTGCTTGGTGCTGCTGGTGTTGGGGCTGATCGTGGTGGGATTCTGAGGACCAAGGGCACCGATGCTAATGTAATAGATGGCAGGTGAGGTTGAGATGACAGACGCGATCTGTCAATGGTGAGAGAGGTTGTTCCAATGAGGTGACACTGGATAGAGAGTTGGCTCCAAACACTTGCTAGCTGCATAAAGCTCAATCTGTCTTTCAAATGCAGTAAGCAACAGCTTCTAACCTTGCAATGTGAACACCTATGAAATGGGAGTTTTTATAGACCATTTGCTGCTGTCAAGTTAGTAAATCATCCCATGCTGGCACAACACCCGACCTCCTTACCTGACATGATCCCCGAGCAGCGGGGAAGCTGTTGGCAACCACAAAAAATCTAAAGGTGAGCTTAAAATAATACTTATTTGTCTCTTAACAATCCAGCTAATGATCTAAATTGCCTCCCCCGCCATTTGGTGTCGGGTCTGTTCAGCGCTGACAGACCCAACATCTGGGAGACTAGCGTGGAGGCGTGTTGGCAGCGGGGTCCCGACCCGCTGTCAATCATTTCAAATTTCACAGCTGATCCGCCTCCGATCCTGTTCTCTCAGTGCCGGCAAAACTTTGGCCTAAGGGAAGGCTCACTGGCACGCAGTCATGGAGGGCTGTACTGCGGTGTCTAGTGGGTGGGGGGTGGGGGCGGTAAGCCAGGGCTGCAGAAACCCAGACATTTGTTGCAGGCCATGGAGGAGCACTCCTACTCCTCCTGGCCCCACTAAGGAAAGTATTTTCCTTACCTTGGAGGTGCTCCGCTGCCTTCAAACCAGATGGCTGTGGTGGGCGCTCGCTCGGGATGGGGTTAAAATACCATCAACGTCCTATTGATGTCATAGGACCCCGATTAGCACTCATGGACAAAGCTGTCGCCTGAGTCCGATTGACGCCTTATCCGCTGCCAAAACCAACGGCATTAAAATTGGAAATTAGCGGGAAGAGAGTGGGAAAGGAAGCTGCTCCATTTTAACTGCTTGCATGCTCCATTTCCACTGAGCGGAGTGAGGTAAAAATGGCCCTCTTTATGTTTGTTAATCCTGAGCACAAAGCTTGATTCCAATGAATCTATTCTTCTTCAATGATTTGTGATTTGTATGGCACTGTTACATTTCAAGGCATGAGATGTTTAAAAATTACTTTAGACTAACAATAATCTGTGTAGCAACAATAATGACAATGAAAAAGTAACTGCAGCATTTTGCTGTTTCTTTATAACCACACAAAAAAAACTTAAATGTCATCATTAAAATCCTGGGAGTCTATATTTTAATTAACTTTGTGAATGGCATTGTTGGCTCAAGAATGAATGAAACTGTTCTCATTTTACTGCTCATTCTGCAACACTTGTTCTGAGTCTCAAAGATAGGCACCCAGACAGAAGTAATTGAAAACTGTTGGATTATTTTGTCCTTCGGACAGAGCTGCCTCTCTCCCTTCTTTGTATGTCAGCCTCTCGCCTCTATCTCTGCAGCAGACAAGTCCTTCAGATCAAGGCCTTTTTTAAAAGGGGGAGGTCTCGAGCAGCCTTTGACAGCCCGCTTTAATGCTCCAAGTGACTCGTACACTTACAGGGAGGGTAAGCGGACTTTCATCTGGTTTCATGAATTATGCACATTGGCTGCCTCGCTGCCTGATCAGACCAAAGTAATCCAGCCTCTCCTTTGCATGCCCTGCCCTCGCCACAGAACATTATTCTTAGTGACCTCTCTTTTACTAACTTCCCTGGAAAGCAGATGTGAGGGCGAAGCTATGGCTGCAGGAGGCTATTAAGCTAAAAAGTGAAAAAAAAATGCGGCTGTGAGACAGGGCGGCTGGATGAAGGCTGAAACTGAATGCAGCAATGTGCTGTCAGGTGGAAGTGCAGCACTGGAGATATGTGTGCAGGTAACCTAGTTTGTTATTTTATGTTCTGGTTTTTCCTAGAGCTTGTCTAGGGAGATAAATGGGAAGAATATTTGTATCCTACAGACTGTAAACTTTCAGTGTTTAGTCAAGCTCTCGATATGTTCTGCATCTAGTTATCTGCATTGTTGAAAGAGCTATTAGGTTGTTAAAGGGACATTATCCCAGAGGCAAAAAAAAGTGATGGGAAAATATTCTCTTTGTAGAAGAGCCGGAATAGGCGTCACGATGATGTCATACACAAATGATGCTTTGATGTGTTTTGATGTGATTTATGCTTTATACATTTTTTTCATGAAGAATGGTGCCCCTTTCACATGAGACATTATGCATTAGATTATGAAAGAACACACATAAGTTATCATCAGTCAGCTTGGGGATTTGAAACATGGTTTTGCAAATTTACAAGAACTAAATTAGCATACATTAAATGCCAACATTTTAATCACACTTGTCTTAAAAGCATTAGTAGGCAAAACTCATGCAGAGAGATTTAATGACGTTTTATGAAGTGAATTTTATAAAAATGAACTGTTAAAGGTCTTGCATTTCCTTAAAGTTAGAAGTGCAATAAGTAGTGTTACCTCGTCTTACTTTTTTTTAAAGTATCAATTCAATTGATTATGCTATTCATTTTATACTGCAGTTATCATGTATTTTACAGTAATAATTCATATTATTTAATATGATTGAATTTTTAAATGCCAATTATTTTCTATTATAATGTTGGGGAAAGGGACTGCTTTTAATGAACTGCTGTTTTGCCCAATAGAAGCAAGTCACTCCCACTGTATAATGCAGCGTGCTATATGAACAGGTCGGAGAATAAGTCACTGGCTCTATATACATGAAGGTCTTGTGTATTAACAGATGCGCTGTTGTCTACTGTTTTAATACCTAGTTCTTTGGATTATGAAGTTAACATGCATTGGTCTGTTTATTGGTTATTCAGTCAATGAGATCTGTAAGTTTGTCAGAAAGTTTGTGAAAACTGTCAATCAATTTGTCCTTCAAAACTATTGATGTAAAGTGGCTGTCTGTGCTCTCAAACCACGGGAATAGGCCATTCATCAGCAAATTTTGTTTGTGGCAAACATTTGTCAGCTCCACGTGCATTGGAGAGGTTCCAGGAAATCATTATTTCAGGATTTGTCAATAAGAGCTTGCATTTATATATTGACTTAACACATCTGCAAAATGCTCATTAATCCAACTATGGAATGTGTAGTACCTGTGGAGAATGGTTGCATAGCAAATGTTAGTGACCAGGCCCTGGACGTGGTGGTAGGTCCTGGACCCGGTGGTAGGTCCTGGACGCGGTGGTAGGTCCTGGACGCGGTGGTAGGTCCTGGACGCGGTGGTAGGTCCTGGACGTGGTGGTAGGTCCTGGACGCGGTGGTAGGTCCTGGACGCGGTGGTAGGCCCTGAATGTGGTGGTAGGTCCTGGACGCGGTGGTAGGTCCTGGACGCGGTGGTAGGTCCTGGACGCGGTGGTAGGTCCTGGACGTGGTGGTAGGTCCTGGACGCGGTGGTAGGTCCTGGACGCGGTGGTAGGTCCTGGACGCGGTGGTAGGTCCTGGACGCGGTGGTAGGCCCTGAATGTGGTGGTAGGTCCTGGACGCGGTGGTAGGCCCTGAATGTGGTGGTAGGTCCTGGACGCGGTGGTAGGTCCTGGACGCGGTGGTAGGCCCTGAATGTGGTGGTAGGTCCTGGACGCGGTGGTAGGTCCTGGACGCGGTGGTAGGCCCTGAATGTGGTGGTAGGTCCTGGACGCGGTGGTAGGCCCTGAATGTGGTGGTAGGTCCTGGACGCGGTGGTAGGTCCTGGACGCGGTGGTAGGTCCTGGACGCGGTGGTAGGCCCTGAATGTGGTGGTAGGTCCTGGACGCGGTGGTAGGCCCTGAATGTGGTGGTAGGTCCTGGACGCGGTGGTAGGCCCTGAATGTGGTGGTAGGTCCTGGACGCGGTGGTAGGTCCTGGACGCGGTGGTAGGCCCTGAATGTGGTGGTAGGTCCTGGACGCGGTGGTAGGCCCTGAATGTGGTGGTAGGTCCTGGACGCGGTGGTAGGCCCTGAATGTGGTGGTAGGTCCTGGACGCGGTGGTAGGTCCTGGACGCGGTGGTAGGTCCTGGACGCGGTGGTAGGTCCTGGACGCGGTGGTAGGTCCTGGACGCGGTGGTAGGCCCTGAATGTGGTGGTAGGTCCTGGACGCGGTGGTAGGTCCTGGACGTGGTGGTAGGTCCTGGACGCGGTGGTAGGTCCTGGACGCGGTGGTAGGTCCTGGACACGGTGGTAGGTCCTGGACGCGGTGGTAGGCCCTGAATGTGGTGGTAGGTCCTGGACGCGGTGGTAGGTCCTGGACACGGTGGTAGGTCCTGGACACGGTGGTAGGTCCTGGACGCGGTGGTAGGTCCTGGACGCGGTGGTAGGCCCTGAATGTGGTGGTAGGCCCTGAATGTGGTGGTAGGTCCTGGACGTGGTGGTAGGTCCTGGACACGGTGGTAGGTCCTGGACACGGTGGTAGGTCCTGGACGCGGTGGTAGGTCCTGGACGCGGTGGTAGGCCCTGAATGTGGTGGTAAGCTCCGTCACAGAGAAATGTGAAAATATTTTTGGTGGATGGCTCCGAAATATGCAAAAGAGCTAAAAAGTGTGGCAGTAGGTCACTGCAAAAGTCAATGGGATGTCAATGAGTCGTGGGCGCCAAATTCGGTTATGCCCCGTTTGGGGGCAGTCACCGAGTTAAGGCCGGACATTTAGCGCCCGGTGCGGAAGTACCGCCCCGGCCGCTAAAATCAGCTTACCGCCTCGCACAGGATGTGGAACGCAATGTTGAGTGCTCCACTTCCTGGTGGGGTGGTAACCGAGGCTCTGCGGAGCGCTGCCACGTTACAACGCCCTCCCCTTCAGTTAAAGGGGAGGGCCGCTGTGCACTCTGCAGGGCCTCCGATGGCCCACACTAGGCCACCAGGGCGGCGTGGTGCCACGGCCACAGCCCGGCACCGAGATGCGGTGCCGGGCTGTGCGATGGCGGCCAGGACCACGCCACGGCCCACCACGGAGGGCCGACCTAGAGGTCATCCAAAAAATAAAATTGCGGCGTGGGTCGCGGCCGCACCTCCCCTTTAAATACCGCCCCACGAGCGGAGGTCGGCCCGGTTCATGACCCGTGAGGCTGGCGCTGACAACGCCCGCAGCAGCCTTGCGGGGTGCAGCTGAATTTCTGCCGTGAGACGGTAAGGGGACACGGCGGGGCGCTAAGGGGTCACCGCGCACGCCGATGACATCATCGCCGGCGGCGCAGTGGCCCAGGGCGCTACCGGGTACAGAAGAACATAAGAAATAGGAGCAGGAGTATGCCATTTGGCTCCTCGAGCCTGCTCCGCCATTCAATAAGATCATGGCTGATCTTCTACCTCAACTCCACTTTCCTGCACGATCCCCATATCCCTTGATTCCCTTAATATCCAAAAATCTATCGATCTCTGTCTTGAATATACTAAACGACTGAGCCTCCACAGCCCTCTGGTGTAGAAAATTCCAGATTCACCACCCTCTGAGTGAAGAAATTTCTCCTCATCTCAGTCCTAAATGGCCGACCCCTTATTCTGAGACTGTGACCCCCGGTTCTAGACTCCCCTGCTAGGGGGAACATCCTCCCTCATCTACCCTGTCAAGCCCTGTAAATATTTAGTATGTTTCAATGAGATCACCTCTCATTCTTCTAAACTCTCGAGAATATAGGCCTAGTCTACTCAATCGCTCCTCATAGGACAATCCTCCCATTTGCTTTCCTAATTGCTTGCTGTACCTGCATGTTAACTTTCAGTGATTTGTGTACAAGGACACCCAGTTCCCTCTGAACACCAACATTTCCCAATCTCTCACCATTTAAAAATACTCTGCTTTTCTATTTTTCCTACCAAAGTGGATAACTTCACATTTCTTCACATTATATTCCATTTGCCATGTTCTTGCCCACTCACTTAGCCTATCTATATCTCCTTGAAGCCTCTTTGCATCCTCCTCACAACTTACATTCCCACCTAGCTTTGTATCATCAACAAACTTGGATATATTACATTTGATCCCCTCATCCAAATCATTGATATAGATTGTGAATAGCTGAGGCCCAGTAACTGATCCTTGTGGTACCCTACTAGTTACAGCCTGCCAACCCGAAAATGACCCGTTTATTCCTACTCTCTGTTTTCTGTCTGTTAACCAATCCTCAATCCATGCTAGTATATTACCCCCAACCCCATGAGCCCTAATTTTGTTTAATATCCTCTTGTGTGGCACCTTATCAAATGCCTTCTGAAAATCATGATACACCACATCCACTGGTTCCCCCTTATCTATTCTGCTTGTTACAAACTCAAAAAACTCTTAACAGATTTGTCAAACATGATTTCGCTTTCATAAATCCGTGTTGACTCTGCCCAATCCTATTATTATTTTCTAAGTGCCCTGTTACCACGTCCTTAATAGATTCTAGCATTTTCCCTACTACTGATGTCAGGCTAACTGGTCTGTAGTTCCCCGTTTTCTCTCTCCCTCCTTTCTTAAATAGTGGAGTTACATTTGCTACCTTCCAATCTGCAGGATCATTCTAGAATCTATCAGACCCCCTGAACAGCATCGCACCCCCCGACCACCATCGGATCCCCTAACCATCCTCTGCTCCCCCGATCACTATCTGCTCCCCCAAACACCATCGGACCCCGCCCCGACTATCATCTGCTACCGCCGACCACCATCTGCTGCCCCTGATCACCAGCGGACCTCGCCCTGACCACCATCTGCTCCCCCAATCACCAGCGGACCTCGCCCTGACCACCATCTGCTCCCCCGATCACCAGCGGACCTCGCCCTGACCACCATCTGCTCCCCCGATCACCAGCGGACCTCGCCCTGACCACCATCGGACCCCCCCGATCACTAGCGGACCTCATCCTGACCACCATCTGCTCCCCCGATCACCAGCGGACCTCGCCCTGACCACCATCGGATCCCCCCGATCACCAGCGGACCTCGCCCTGACCACCATCGGATCCCCCGATCACCAGCGGACCTCGCCCTGACCACCATCGGATCCCCCCGATCACCAGCGGACCTCGCCCTGACCACCATCGGATCCCCGATCACCAGCGGACCTCGCCCTGACCACCATCAGATCCCCCCCGATCACCAGCGGACCTCGCCCTGACCACCACCGGATCCCCCGATCACCAGTGGACCTCGCCCTGACCACCATCAGATCCCCCCCGATCGCCAGCGGACCTCGCCCTGACCACCATCTGCTCCCCCTGATCACCAGCGGACCTCGCCCTGACCACCATCTACTCCCCCCGATCACCAGCGGACCTCACCCTGACCACCATCTGCTCCCCCCGATCACCAGCGGACCTCACCCTGACCACCATCTGCTCCCCCCGATCACCAGCGGACCTCGCCCTGACCACCATCGGATCCCCTGATCACCAGCGGACCTCGCCCTGACTACCATCGGACCCCCCGATCACCAGCGGACCTCGCCCTGACCACCATCGGATCCCCCCCCGATCACCAGCGGACCTCGCCCTGTCACCATCGGATCCCCCCCGTCACCAGCGGACCTCGCCCTGACCACCATCTGCTCCCCCCGATCACCAGCGGACCTCGCCCTGACCAGCGTCGGACCCCCAACCATGTTCCAGCCACCCCTCCCCCCCCACCCCCGCGATCAGACCCCACCTTCGACCAACCCCCCTCCACGATCTCTCCCACCCCCTCACTACACCTACCTGCTCTCAGCTTGGCTGTGGCCTTGTGCTGTAGGAGTTCCCACTCAACAGGCCTCCAGCCTGTCAATCTGGTTTATTGTGGGCAGGAAAACTACAAAAAAATTTTTAATGACATCCTGCAGTTAAAAACTGCGGGGCGATCAGGAAACCCGTACCTCCAGGTTTCCCAACTTCAAAACAGCTCCCGTGCACGGAACATGTCTCTGGGCTAATATCCAGCCCAATGATTCTATAATGCCATGATAGGAAATAGAACGTACGGAAGTAAGGAACTTTCAAGGGCCAAATCAACCGGTCTCAATCTTCACCGTTATCATGTTTAAACTCAAACTTGGTGCATAATAGGAATGTGGAGTGTTGAACATGTGACTGGCAATATGACCAGAAACATCTCATTCTCTACGTGACCAAGCAAGTATTGATTTATTCAAAAGGGAACATCTAGGAGGCATTGGGGGGAACCTCAAACCCAAACCCAACCCGCCTCGAAATCACCCACTTCTGGTTTAAACGGAGACGGGACGGGGGCGGGCAACCAACCCACTCCCAAGAGGCTGGATGCTTATTTAAATATTTCAATGAGGCTGCGTGCCTCAGATTTTATCTCTCTTCCAGCTTTAACCCTAGCCGGCTGTGTTTCCTGGGCCTCGGGAAACCCGGCAGCTAAAGGGAGATGAGGACAGCTGCATGGAACAGGTAAATGCCTTTCCAGCAGGAGCGCCTCCCCCGGCACACCAGGCAAACCTGCATCCCACTCCACGTGATCAGACCCCACCCCTGCGATCTGACACCCCCGCAATCACTGAACCACCTCAGCTGCAATCGGACCACCTGCTGCATTCGGACCCCCCGGGATTGGACCCTTCCGGGATCGGACACACCCCACGATCACCTACCCCGCCACCCCTGCTGCGATCACTGCCCTGCCCCCCCGCAATCATACCCCCGCTACGATCGCCAACCCCCCATCTCTACCCCCGATTTCTGTCCGACCCCCTGTTATCATCCATCGACATTTCAAACCACGATGTACCCATCCGCCCCCCCTCCCCCCCTTGCCTACCTGCTCCTGGGCTGCAGCATCTGCTGGAGCGTTCTCCGCTGACAGGAAGCCAAGGACTACTGGGTTTCCCCAACATAACTCCTCCCTTCCCCCCCCATGAATTCCCGCCTCAGTAAATATCGGGCCCTGGTCTCTCCCCATAACTCTGGTAGGAGACTAGTGGAACGCCCGGTAAACAGCGGTTGCATTGTATCTCCATGATTTCTGCTGGTTTCCAACAAGCTTTGTAAGGGGTAGAAATTCTGCCCACCCCTTACAAGGTAAATGTAGTTGGGGGGTGTTGGAGCCAGGCACAAGAATTCCCTACACCAGGAGTTCCCGCTAGCCTGGCATGATCAGGTCCCTGGTGTATATCGAAAGGCCAGTATGCTAGGAAAGTTGATTCATACCGACCTCCACATGGATGAAACTGGGCCTCACCATTGAGGTCCCAGCCAGGAAGCAGCCTGGACCACAGATGAAAGGTGGCAATTAAAAAAAAATCTTGATTGGCCCCACTTACACAGTAGTCCAAGGGGGCTTTGCTAATGTCAGTGGAACCTGGACAACCCAGCTCCTCAAAATGGTGGCCAGGTACCAGATTTTCCAGCCAAATAGAGCGGATTGCCACCAGAGATGTGCCAACTGTGGCGCTTGTCGCTGATTGCCACATGCAAATGAGGTGCCCTCCCACTGACCCATAAATGGCGGGATAGCATCCTGAGGAATTTCAGGCCCATTACATTTTGTACCTCTAAATGTGTAGGAAGCATGGACATTTCTGGTCAGTGGTAACCCTAGGATGTCAATGGTAGGGGATTTGGTTATGATTATGCCAATTGAATGGCAAAGGGAGGTGGTTAGGCTTTCTTTTATTTATTAATGGTTTTGCCACTTATCAGCCCAAGCCTGGATGTTGTCCAGGTCTTGCTGCATGTGGACATGAACTGCTTCATTATCTTCAGCTGCTTCATCAATGTCCTTCCCTCCATCGTAATGTCAGATGCGGGGATGTTCGCTGATGATTGCAGTGTTCAGTTCCATTTGCAACTCCTCAGCTAATGAAGCAGTCCGTGACAGCATGCAGCAAGACCTGGACAACATTCAGACTTGGGCTGATAAGTGGCAAGCCACACAAGTGCCAGGCAATGACTATCTCCAACAAGAGAGAGTCTCACCACAGCCCCACTTCTGGCATTATGATGGAGGGAAGGTCATTGATGAAGCAGCTGAAGATAGTTGGGCCTAAAATGCTGCCCTGAGGATCTTCTCCAGCGATGTCTTGGGCCTGAGATGATTGGGCTCCAAAAACCACAGCCATCTTCCTTTGTGTCAGGTTTGATTCCAGCCACTGGAGAGCTTTCCCCTGATCCCCATTGACTTCAATTTTACTAGGGTTGGTTGCAACAATGACCTCATTGCCGCTAATAGTGCATGGTAGATAGTTGATTGTCACTACAGGTCTTTGCCAACCAGATGGCACACCTCAGTCACAACTTCCTTCATCAGCCTGTGCTCCCTCATGCATTGCACCTCTGCCATACCCAGGTAATTGCCTCTGTTGCAATATATTTGCTGCCTGGGGTTGTACTCGCTGACAGCTGTGCACACCGCTTCATGCGCTGACTGCTGTCTCTTCCTCCTCCACTGTGATAAATCTATCAATGGCCGTCAGACCCATTGCTGTCAGGCATCAATCTCCTCTACACAATATTCACTTAAAAAAACTGCTGCGGCGATGCTTTGAAATCCTCCCCTTTACTAAATTCAGGACAGTGGCGCTGTTGAATGTTGCATGAGTTCATCATCAATGACCTGAAAAACTAGCAGAAAGCAAACTTTTTGCTCACTTTTCACTAATGTTCATTGATCCATTTGTGGAGTGGTTGGAATCCTCGGATCAGCGCTAAACACTGACAAATAATCAATTTGTATTTTCTACATATTACGCCATATTTTTTTCACATTTACTTTGTTGCTAAACTTAACAAAGAGAGGAAAATATGGAGCTTCCATATGAGCAGGGAAAATAGGGGCTAAGAATGAGAGATCTCTAAGGAAAAGGTTTTGCTGAATTTCCTAATTACTGAGATGTGTAATTGCAGAAAACAAGAGCACCTAATGAGCTAACATTAAACCACAAAGAGTAAACTGAGACCATCGATCAGTCATGTGCTCATTTTAATCTTTTAAAAGTTTGTTGCACAAAAGTAGATCAGTTGGCAAAGGAGTACCCTTGAACGGAGTTTGATCTTTGACCCCCAACAAAAAACAACACCCACCTTCCATTAGTGGACAACAGCCTCTATAATAGAAACAGAAGTCAAGGAAGGTCAAGAGATAGAATCATAGAATCATAGAAAGTTACAGCACGGAAGGAGGCCATTTCGGCCCATCGTGTCTGCGCCGGCCAACAAAGAGCTATCCAGCCTAATCCCACTTCCCAGCTCTTGGTCCGTAGCCCTGCAGGTTACAGCATCCCAAGTGCACATCCAAGTACTTTTTAAATGCGATTAGGGTTCCTGCCTCTACCACCCTTTCAGGCAGTGAGTTCCAGACCCCCACAACCCTCTGGGTGAAGAAATTTCCCCTCAAATCCCCTCTAAATCTTCCACCAATTACTTTAAATCTGTGCCCCCTGATTTTTGACCCCTCTGCTAAGGGAAATAGGTCCTTTCTATCCACTTTATCTATGCCCCTCATAATTTTATATACCTCAATAAGATCTTCCCTCAGCCTCCTCTGTTCCAAGGAAAACAGACCCAGCCTATCCAGTCTTTCCTCATAGCTAAGATTCTCTACTCCCGGCAACATCCTTGTAAATCTCCTCTGTACCCTCTCTAGTGCAATCACATCTTTCCTGTAATGTGGTGACCAGAACTGCATGCAGTACTCTAGCTGAGGCCTAACTAGTGTTTTATACAGTTGAAACATAACCCCCCTGCTCTTGTATTCTTTGCCACGGCTAATAAAGGCAAGCATTCCGTATACCTTCTTAACCACCTTATCTACTTGGCCTGCTACCTTCAGGGATCTGTGGACATGCACTCCAAGGTCCCTTTTTTCCTCTACACTACTCAGTGTCCTACCATTTAATGTGTATTCCCTTTCCTTGTTAGCCCTCCCCAAATGCATTACCTCACACTTCTCCGGATTCAATTCCATTTGCCACTGTTCTGCCCACCTGACCAATTTATTGATATCTTCCTGCAATCTACAGCTTCCTTCTTCAGTATCAACCACACAGCCGATTTTAGTATCATCTGCAAACTTCTTAATCATACCCCCTATATTCAAGTCTAGATCGTTGATATATACCACAAAAAGCAAGGGACCTAGTACTGAGCCTTGCGGAACCCCACTGGAAACAGCCTTCCAGTCACAAAAACACCCATCAACCATTACCCTCTGTTTCCTGTCTCCAAGCCAGTTTTGAATCCAGCTTGACACTTTGCCCTGGATCCCATGGGCTTTGAACTTCATGACCAGTCTGCCATGTGGAACCTTATCCAAAGCCTTGCTAAAGTCCATATACACTACATCAAACACACTACCCTCATCTACCCTCCTTGTTACCTCCTCAAAAAATTCAATCAAGTTTGTCAGACACGACCTTCCCTTAACAAATCCGTGCTGACTATCCTTGATTAATCCGTGTCTTTCTAAATGAAGATTTATCCTGTCCTTCAGAATTCTTTCCAATAATTTTCCCACCACTGAGGTTAGGCTGACTGGCCTGTAATTACTCGGTCTATCCTTTTCTCCCTTTTTAAACAAGGGTACCACATTAGCAGTCCTCCAGTCCTCCGGCACCACACCTGAAGCCAGAAAGGATTGAAAAATGATGGTCAGGGCCTCTGCTATTTCCTCTTTTGCTTCGCTTAACAG
Organism: Squalus acanthias; assembly: GCA_030390025.1. Classification (NCBI taxonomy): domain Eukaryota; kingdom Metazoa; phylum Chordata; class Chondrichthyes; order Squaliformes; family Squalidae; genus Squalus; species Squalus acanthias. The sequence continues at coordinate 870,688 of JASTWF010000126.1, read as the reverse complement.
CCTGGGATACATTTCATTCGGGCCTGGGGATTTATCCACTTTTAAAGCTGCTAAATCCCTTAATACTTCCTCTCTCACTATGTTTATTTCATCTAATATTTCACACTCCTCCCCCCCGATAGCAATGTCTGCTTCGCCCCTCTCCTTTGTGAAAACAGACACAAAGTATTCATTAAGAACCCTACCGACGTCTCCCGCCTCCACACACAGATTACCCTCATGATCTCTAATAGGCCCTACCCTTTCTTTAGTTATCCTCTTACTCTTAATATATTTTTAAAACATCTTTGGGTTTTCCTTGATTTTACTTGCCAAGAATTTTTCATGCTCTCTCTTTGCTTTCCTAATATCCTTTTTAATTGCACCTCTGCACTTTCTGTACTCCTCTAAAGATTCTGGAGTATTTAGCCCTCGGTATCTGTCATACGCCTCCCTTTTTTTCTTTATCCTACCCTGTATGTCTCTAGACATCCAGGGGGCTCTAGATTTGTTAGTCCCACCTTTTTTCTTTAAGGGCACATGTTTGGTCTGAACCCTCCGGATCTCCTCCTTGAATGCCTCCCACTGCTCTGACACTGATTTACCTTCAAGTACTGTTTCCAGTCCACTATGGCTAAATCTCCTCTGAGCTTAGCAAAATTTGCTTTTCCCCAATTTAGAACTTTTATTCCTGGTCTATCCTTGTCCTTTTCCATAACTACCTTAAATCTAACAGAATTATGGTCACTAGCACCAAAATGCTCCCCCACTGATACGCCTTCTACCTGCCAAGCTTCATTCCCTAAAACTAAGTCCAGAACCGCCCCCTCCCTTGTTGGACTTGCTACATACTGGCTAAAAATGTTCTCCTGGATGCATTTTAGGAATTCCGCACCCTCCATACCCTTCACGCTAATTTTATCCCAGTTAATATTAGGGAAATCCACTACTATTACTGCCCTATAGTTTTTGTACTTCTCAGAAATTTGTCTACATATTTGTTCTTCTATCTCCCTCTCACTGTTTGGTACACTCAGTACACTCCCAGCAGTGTGATCGCCCCTTTTTTGTTTTTCAATTCGACCCATATGGCCTCATTTGATGATCCCTCCAACATATCATCCCTCCTCACAGCTATAATAGTTTTTTTAATCAATACCGCGACCCCCCCCTCCCTTTTTACCTCCCTCTCTATCCCGTCTGAAAATCCTGTAACCAGGAATGTTGGGCTGCCATACCTGCCCCTCTTTCAGCCACGTCTCTGTAATAGCTATAATATCATAGTCCCAAGTATCTACCTGTGCCCTCAGCTCATCTGCCTTGTTCGCTATACTCCTTGCATTGAAGTATATACCATTTAGTACAGGCAAACCTCCTTGTTGACTATTCCTCTGTCCTTCCAATTTACTTTCTACATTTTTGTTTTCCAATTCCAGTTTTTCTTCCCTCCCTATTGACTCTATACTTAGGTTCCCATCCCCCTTAAGCTCCGTCTGATCTTGTGAAGTGCTTTAGGTTTTCTGCTAGAGTGTCAGTGTTGATGAAGCTGTAGCGTTCTTGCTTTGTACATTAAGTGTGACAGGTTAACCTTTCCCTACTCAGCACAGTCCAGTACAGCTAACAGCCGGTTCACTGGTCAGCTTCCGGCAGTCGTACTATATTCCAGATTTTCCAATGAGTTTTATAACCATCTCAATTTTAGCCTTGCTTTGAAATCTAGTTTTAATAGCGGCTGAGCTGCATTTCTAAGAGTTGTCGCCTTTTGCCAAATTTAAAGCTGAACCAGGCACAGGATAGTGGATGGTGGTGGAGGGGGGGGGGGTGGGTGGAGGGCAGGGGGCCACTGGGGGGAAGGAGGAGGGTATGAGTGGGCTCCTGGTATGAATTCAGCTATTTGCTTTGCTATTAATGAAAGTTACTTAAAAACCTGAATGATCTTATTATCTAATGCCCCCACTTCACGAAACACAGAAACAAGCAACAAAAAATATTTCTATTGTCTGGTTCACATTTTAGAAATTTCCAGTCAGCCTGTTCAAAAACAAGGTAGTCCAAAACCAGATGGATGGGAACCAAATATATTTTAGGAGCTTTTTATTGATCTGACATTCTGCATTTGGTGTGAGGCTGAATTGAATCCACTGCGTTTCTGGGAATTAGAAAAGGTATTTTTGAAAATAACTTCGGTTGAAGCAAGATGTACCAATGTATCACACAGAGCAGGCTTACATCACAGTTACCTGCACAAAGTACTCCCAATCTCAGCTCACTTCCTATGGGAAGAAGGCGCCACACAAACAGCAGGGACCCAATATTAATGGGGAGCCGCTGAAATTTGCGGGTAGATCAAAAAACGCCGAAAACCCAGCAAGGCCGGGGATGTGGCAGCCCTGCTGATCTTAATGGCAGGGCTTCATTAACATATTGTAGGCCCGCTGGACAGCCTGGTCGGCGGGCGGGAGGCATCACTAGCAGCGGGAGGGATTGCTAACGGCAGGAGGCCGCAGCAGGGAGGGCTGGGGGAGGGGAGGTTGGGGTGAGGTTGGCAATCGGGAAGGCTAGGGGGAGGTTTGAGATCAGGTGGACTGGGGGTGGCTGGAGATCGGAGCTGGGGGATGGAGCTGGAGGAAGCCAGAGGATTCGTTGAGGGTGGCCCACAAGGAGTGTTAAAGGAGCCACTTACCGTGGGGAGTCGGCAGCTCCCGCCTCAGATCAGGTGTCAGGAATCCCACAGGTCGGACCTTTACCTCGTGTAATATTAAATTTAAGTTGCGGCGCCAATGATGTCATCAGGCCGCGACTTTGGTATGTTATTTAGACCCCCGTGTGCCTTTTGCAGGAGCCTCATCCATGGCCTAATTCCAGCACTTTAAAATTTAAAGGGGCAGGAATGGGGTTAGTTTGCCCAATCTTGATATTTTAAACCCCCCACTGACTCTCGCCCATTGGGGAGCAGTTAAAATCAAGTCCCAGATGTTACCCAGGGGGGCGGGAGGAGGGGTGGAAAGAATATTGAATAGCAATTCACTTCAGCTGCTGTTAGAAACTTCTTGGTAACCTCTTTTTATCTTTGAGCAGGTTAAATTCGGTAACCTTCAGCACTCAGCATCTCCAGTGCGGGTAAGACACCTGGGTGATTTTAACTGCCCACATGCCCAGTTTCCGCCGAGCAGGTAAAGGTAAAATTCTCCCTAGATCTTGACACCTGCATGCAAATTTGTTGATGCTGTGCCCAACATGGCAGGCGGCGTGCGTGTGCACATTCCATGGCGTCCGCCATATTGGTAAAGACTGTGCTATAGGTGTCTAGGGCCCGGGCCTGAAACAGTTGTTAAGCCCTTTTCATATGCAAATAAGGGGCCTAGCACCTGTTTCAGGCCTGCGTCCCGAGATTAGGCTGCTCTGATCGCAGCCGGCACCTCTGTCATTCAGCTATTGCATCCATGTCTGGATCTGAATGGTTCTGCAAAAACCCGACCTGATATTGATGGCAATATTAATGATTCGTTCCATTACCTTACTGATGATTGGTAGGCAGCTGATAGGGTGGGAATTGGCTGGGTTAGATTTATCCTTTTGTTCATGGATGGGACATATTGGGCAATTTTCCATATTGTATTCTGATTCTCTAGCCCCTTCTTCCTTTTCAGGAAAAAAACTCATTGTGCCTGTGAAGAGGGATTAACTTTACCTCAGAATGTAGGTGTCGTCATTTTTCATATTTAACTCCATTTCTTGTGAGTGGCATTCATAAGAACATACAAAGGTTTTTGTTTTCTTCATAAGGTGAGAAATGAGGGTGTACAGTGCAAAATGTAAACAAAACTCGTTTTTATGCTAATTGTCTTAATGTGCGATTCCTGGTGGCCTAATGTAGGAAGAAAGAAGCAGTACCTACGGTCTTGTGGCAGAGCACACATCTATAGTTCCCTGATGGGTCTAGTGTGGAAAATGAATTGTCAGCATAGTGCAGGGGAAAGGAGCGAAAGAGAATGTGCCAGTCTTCTCTGCCAGTCTGCATACTCTCATGCATAGGATCTGTGGGATCAGCTGTGGCTACATCAATACATTAATTTCAAAAGCTCATTCATCAGTGGAAGTTGTTGGTAGAACACAAAGAGCTTTCTTTCACATATCCAATTAGTGCTGGCACTAACTACTCACTCACATTCCTCATTTGTTCTGCAGCATAATATATGAGTACACTAGTCAATCTCCTGCAGTGTTGCATACAGGAGGATTTTAACCCTCCCCTCCCAGCAGAAACTGGGTTGGGGAGGGGTGGGGGGGACTGGGCAGTTAAAAAGTGCCAGGTATATACCCGCCAGAAAGCTGCCTAGCTCCCACTATGTCTGATTTTAACCTGCTCTTTTGAGCAAGTGGCAAAGGCGCTCATCTGAAGACCGGGGGCGGGAGGGGGTGGTGGAGGGTCCTTCTTTAAATATGCCAATCAGGGTCCGGTGATGAGGTTAGTATGACCTTCTTACATAGGCAATTTCCATTGTAAGAGTGGACATAGGAATTTATAATGGGTCCCACGGGTCCCCTGCTACAGCCTTCTGCTGCCTAACTCCCCCCCCGCCCATGGCCAGGTAGTGGATCTGGCCAAATTTGGGCGGGACTCTGGGAACAATTATGTAAATGAAGCCTGGACGTTTAGATTGGCAGGGCTTCCACATCCCCAGACTCTTCGGGTGTTCCGCCCGCCTTGGGGTTCGCACGCACTGTTCTCGCCCCCTTTTAGGATTGGGGCCAATGAATCAGCAGCCCATGTTACGCCCCATCTGATTTTCTTTTCAATTGAAACTGATTTGCTATCTCCCATTTTGTGTTAACGCTGAAGGCCAATTTTAACCCCCACAGTGTTTATTGTAGCGCTGGGCTCATTTAACTATGCTGCAATTATCATACCTCTGTTTCTTCAAGGACAAAAATGAGAAGTCGCACAACACCAGGTTATAGTCCAACAGATTTTGTAGGTAATCTGAGCTCAGCGAACTGGAACTGCTGTGACCCTGTCTAATGTCTCAGTGAAGTTCAGGTCTTCAAGAGGATTTAATGTGTTGTCCTGGCAACTCACACCACACAAAGTGGTGCACGGCACTGCAGGAAATTTTAAATAAAACTGTTGGACTATAACCTGGTGTTGTGCGACTTCTCATTTTTGTCCACCCCAGTCCAACACCGGCATCTCCGCATCTTCAAGGACAGGAATGACATTTACTGACCCAATTTTTTTCTTTTTGTTTATAATAATTCTTTTATGCCCCCGACTGCAACAGCAAAGCATGGTCACTGTAAGAAATTAGAAGCTGATGTATCCACCTTATAAATTACCTTCAGTAGCTCCAGTGGAATGATTCAGTAACACATTGGGGGTAATTTTGACTTTGGGCAGTAGTGTAAAATGGGCAATATCGGATCAATTACTCGATATACATCACTCCATCGGGAGAGGTGTATACCGGGCAGCTGATCCCATATCGGCCGTTTTACACTATCGCCCAAAGTCAAATTTGCCCCCATTTTCACAAGTACTCACAACATCGTCTGTAGCATAGTACACAATGCAAAGACTTATTAACACAAGGACCTAAACAGTTAAATTCAAGTGTTCATTGGTATTAATCCTCTGAGAGCTAAATACTCTCTTTACAGGACGCCATTCAGCCGTGCACCACTTTGTGTGGTGTGAGTTGCCAGGACAACACATTAAATCCTCTTGAAGACCTGAACTTCACTGAGACATTAGACAGGGTCACAGCAGTTCCAGTTCGCTGAGCTCAGATTGCCTACAAAATGGTATTGCCAACCAGAAATGCAAATGCACAGGTGCAGGTGGAGTAGTCTTTGGTAGGACCCTCAGGGGCTCCAAAACCCAGAGGTCATAGGACAAAAGCATCTCCGCCGTCAAGGTAGGCATCTGAGCAGCCCACCTCGGCTGAAGCCACAGGGGTTGCAACACATAGAAGCGGTAGGAAGCGTAAGTTAAAGCAATTGTAGTTCACCAAGGGTATACACATGGGTGTTGTTCAGTTTCCTTTTTTTATAACGTCACATAAAATTTATTGATTAGCACCATTTCCGCGTCTTAGGAATATAGGAACAGGCCATTCAGCTCCTCAAGCCTGTTCCACCATTCAATGAGATCATGGCTGATCTATATCACAACTCCATCTACCTGCCTTGACTCCATATCCTTTTATACCCTTGTCTAGCAAAAAATATATTGATCTCAGATTTAAAATGAGTAATTGAGCCAGCATCTACTGCTTTTTGTGGGAGATAATTCCACATTTCTACCACCCTTTGTGTGAAGAAGTGTTTCCTAACTTCTCTCCTGAATGGCCTGGCTCTGATTTTAAGGTTATGTCCCCTTGTACTAGACTCCCCCACCAGTGGAAAAAAGTTTCTCTTTATCTACCCTAACAATTCCTTTCAAAATCCTGAAAACCTCAATCAAATCACCCTTTAATCTACTATATTCCAGGGAATACAAGCCTAGTTTATGTAATCTCTCGTCAAAATCTAACCCTTGGAGCCCTGGCAACATTCTGGTGAATCTGCACTGCACTCCTTCCAAGGCCAATATATCCCAGAACTGTACACAGCGCTCCAGATGTGGTCTAACCAGGGCTTTGTATTAGCTGTAGCAAAACTTCCTCTCCTTTATACTCTAGTTATAAAGGCTAACATTCCATTAGCCAACTTTGACTATTTTTTGTAACTGACTATTACATTTTAGTGTAATAGTCAGTTACGAGGACCCCTAAATCTCTTTGGACCTCTAGTATTCCATGGTTTTCACCATTTAAATAATACTCGAATCTATCCTTTTTTGGTCCAAAATGGATGACCTCAAATAACCTGCTTTGAAATCTGCCAGTTGTGCCCACTCGCTTAATCTATCAATGTCTCTTTATGCTCCCATCTACACTACTTACTATACCACCAATCTTTGTGTCATAAGCAAACTTGGATATATGGCTCTCTATTATGTTAGCTAAGTCATTAATCAAAATAGTGAATAGTGAGGTCCTGCACAGATCTTTCCAGTCACTTTCTTCCAATTTGAGTACATACCCATTATCCATACTCACTGACTTCTACTGCCTAACCAGTCTCCTAACCAGGTCAATTATTGCATCCCGATTGCCAACTCGCCACTTCATGATGAATGTCAATACATGACGGGACCCATTGGGCGGATGTGCAATGGGTGGATGCCTGGTTGAAGGACTGTTTTGTGCAAAGGGAGGGGTGGGTGGGTGGGTGGTGGGGTGGGATGGGGAAGGATAGCGGACAGTTGGTGGTGGTGATGGTGGTGGCTTTCATTTGTTATTTGTTCCAGTCGGAATAACTAACTGAACCTTCACGCTATGAGGGCATTCCTGGCATCCCAGACGCAATGTACGTGGCTGGTCTGGCGATGGGTGCCCCATCTTCATATTCCTCCTCCTCTTCTTCTTCAATTTTCTCCTCCTTAGAAGATGCCTGATGAGTGCCTTGGTCGTCCTCCACCTCTAATCCTCTTTGCTGAGCAATGTTGTGCAGGACACAGTACACCACCATAATTCTGGACACCCTCGCTGGTGAGTACTGAAGGGTGCCTCCAGACCTGTCTAGGCTCCTGAAGCACAACTTCAACGTACCAATGGCTTGCTCGATGATACACCTGTTGGTCATGTGGCTCTCATTGTAGCACTCCTGCACATCATTGGTGGGGTTCCTCACAGGTGTAATGGGCCAAGCTTGAAGGGGATAGCCCTTGTCTCCTATGAGCCAGCCCTTAAGTCTGCTTCCTGGAATGAAAAGGTCTGGAATGTTGGTCTGCCACAGTATGAATGCATTATGACAGCTCCCAGGGAATCTGGTGCAGACCTGCGTGAGCCTCTTCTTGTGGTTGCACACCAGTTGTACATTGATGGAATAAATTCCCTTGTGGTTGATAAAAACTCCTGGTTTATGGGGTTGTCCGTGGATTGCCACGTGTATGCAATCGATGGCACCTTGTACCTATGGGAAGCCAGCCAGAGAGACGGATCTAAGTTCCCGCTCATTCTGGCTATTGTCGTCACAGGGGAAGTTGACATAAGTCGATGCCTTAGCAAACAACCCATCCATATCACAGTCAACTGAGATACCCTTGCGATGTCGCCGGTGGTGCACTGGAAGGAGCCAGAGGCAAAGAGATTGAGGGCAGTGGTGACTTTCACAGTGAAGGGCAATGTATGGCCACCAGGTCCAGCAAAGGGCAGCTCTTCTTGAAGGAGGCTGCAGATGTCTGCAACCACCTGCCATGTCAATCTGAGCCTGTGGAAGCACTGCTCTTCAGATAGGTCAAGGAAACTCAGCCTTTTTCGGTAGACCCTATCACATGGGTAGTGTCTCCTGTGACCTCGGCCCCTCTATTGCTCTCCATTTGGCTGTTTTCCACTCTGTTCTCCTCTCTGTCGTTCTGCACCTCTCTCCTGTGCACCTCCCTCCTGTGCCCTCTCTCCTGTGTCCTCTCTCCTGTGCACCTCTCTCTTGTGCACCTCCCTCTTGTACACCTCTCTCCTGTGCACCTCTCTCCTGTGCACCTCTCTCCTGTGCACCTCTCTCTTGTGCACCTCCCTCTTGTGCACCTCTCTCCTGTGCACCTCTCTCCTGTGTCCTCTCTCCTGTGCACCTCTCTCCTGTGCACCTCTCTCCTGTGCACCTCTCTCCTGTGCACTTCTCTCTTGTGCACCTCCCTCTTGTGCACCTCCCTCTTGTGCACCTCTCTCCTGTGCACCTCTCTCCTGTGCACTTCTCTCTTGTGCACCTCCCTCTTGTGCACCTCTCTCCTGTGCACCTCTCTCCTGTGCACCTCTCTCCTGTGCACTTCTCTCTTGTGCACCTCCCTCTTGTGCACCTCTCTCCTGTGCACCTCTCTCCTGTGCACCTCTCTCCTGTGCACCTCTCTCCTGTGCACCTTTCTCCTGTGCACCTCTCTCCTGTGCACCTTTCTCCTGTGCACCTCCCTCGTGTGCACCTCCCTCCTATGCACCTGCTGATCCCATCACATCATGACGTCGCTGCCATGAATGGTGATTGTCTTCCTCTTCCAATGTAGCATCAAAAACATCCATGTCATCCCCCCAGCCTGCTGGTGTCCAATTGAAAGCCAAGAAAACTTCTCAAAAACCTCTATGCTGACAAGAACTCTCTGTGAAACGTTTGCCAGAGGAAACTAACAAAGCAGCTGTAAGCACTGAGCATTTATTGAGATCGGGCAATCTGAACCCCATGAAGTGCAGCTCAATCTCGCCTCCTTTTCACTGGCATGTTTCCCGAGCCCTGGGAAACCTGTGCTGGAGGCATTAAATTCAAATGCCTGTTTAATTCAATTGAAAATCGCCTCATTATCATGTGTTATCGATGTTGGCGGCTGTGCTGATTATCGACCCACCTGCCACCCGCCTGTCTGAATGATTGTGCTGACTCCAGCGAGCAGGTTATTTGCACGCAGCCAATCGCGCCTCCGTTAAATCCTGAAGTGGGCGCATTGGAGCCGGGTTACAGTCTTGCTTCAATTTTCAACAATTTTTATTTCCCACTGGACCCCAACTCACCCATTGTTGAGGCTTAAAATACCCCCCTTGGTATTTACTACGTCAAGAAGAGCAGCAAAACATGGAAATAGCTGCGAGCCAGCGTTTTAATAAACCGGTCAATTGATAAAAAATGTCGGCACTTGCTGTTGGTACTGTGGTAGCAACAGGTTGTTCTGGAGTCAATTTTGACCAGCTAACCTCTGCATTGATCATTTCTATCAATACTGACTATAAGAATGAAAATGAAAAAAAGGGGGTGGATTTTAATTCCCAGTGGATTTTTGGTTGGGAAACTTTGCTGGCAAGTTATTTCTTGGTGGCTGCATAAGACCATGGTGATTTTAACTACAGGGTCTCATTACCATGGCCGTCTGCTAGCATGCAGGTAGGTGTGGGGATGGGAGTTCCAGGAAGGTCTCACGGGAGGGAAAGAGGGGGAGTCCCAAGCAGGAAAAGCCTGAACTTTCTTTGTAGGCCTGGAGGAGAACTCCTGCTCCTCCTGGCCTCGCAAAGATAGTACAATGCTTACCTTTAAGAACTTCTTCACATCCTGTGCCTCTTCTGAGCAACTTCAGCCTGGCGGGAAAGCCACAGAGGCTTCCATGCTAGGGCCTGAGTTAAAATTGCAGTCAGTGCCTGATGACATAATCGGACCACGATCTGCATATTTAAAGGAGGACCTCGCCGGCCACTTGCTAAGAAGAGCAAGTTAAAATCAGGATCAGTGTGAAGCAGATGGGATATCGGCGGGTAACTCACCCGGGGCATTTTAACAGCTGGGTAAGGCTAAAATACCTCCTCAGTCACAGAACTGTAAGCTGGCTAAACTGGGCAGTCTTGAACATCTAAACACTGAGATGATCAGTGTCCTACCAAAGGTAATATTTCTGGTTGAATGCTCTTCAGTTTCTCTGTTGAAGTTATGTCATTAGGCTGGAGTACAGGCTGTTTATCTGAGTAGGGTCATCTAGCACCTCACTTGCCCTCCTGGACAGGATACAAGAAAATCTCTGTTGTCCAACAGGTGATCCTTCTCTCACCTCCATCCTCCAATCCTCTCTCCATCACAAACTTTCCTGTCTCTAAATGTTGAAAACTAAACTCATCCGCAGTCTCCTATTCTAACCTCATCTTTTTTCAGCACCTCAGAACTGTGCTACTCCTTGTAACCAAAAGGATGAAGCAGTTCTGTCTCGTGTTAGCTTTTAGCAGTTCTTTTAATCCAGTCACCGGTCATAAGCAGTTATTCCCGTGGGGATTCTCCCGATCGTCCGCCATAACTTTGTCGCAAGATCTGCTGAACCCGGGATAAATGACGTAAACAGAAGTGACGGTGGACGATCGTGAGAACCCGCAAGAAAATTCATCCTCAAGGTATTTTAAAGTACTAGCTACAGTCAGAATCTGGTCCCAGGTTCAACTCAGTACAAATGTTGCAAATTTTGGTGGTTGTCTGCAAATTTTCAGGGAGGAGCTAAGCTATTTTCAAACAGCACAGATGGTGTAATTTGTGCAGTTATGTGCATGACAGCCAGTTATTTTTTTAATGTAGTTGACAGTTATTCAAATCCAGGAAGGATCAGTAACTGTTTTGGACTTATTTAGAGAGCTGTAGCTGTTCTAATATGAGTGAGTTTGAAACGTCCAAGAGATGCATATGGGCCCAAATTTACACTGGCTTCCTGGCACATTCTCACCATAAGTGGGCGGAAGTGTGGTGGAAGACCTAGGAGTTAGATTGGGACCTGGACACATCAGGTCCTGGCCTGCACTTTGAGTATCTGTAAGGCAGTGTTTACAGTGGAGCCTCTATCCACCCCGAACAATGTCACCTGCATCAGACATGGTGCAGTCAGCAGAAGGGGACTCCCAGGATGGTAGTTGCTTCATCCTTGGCCTGGGATCCAACAGCAAGCTGATACATCTATTGAAAGGAGGTCTAGCAGCTGCTGCAGTGATGCAAGTGGGGCCCACTTGAATATCTTGATCTGGGTCGTGGACCCCTGAAAAATGTTACCTTCCTTCTATGATTTTTTTGAGGCTGAGAGGCAATCATGCAGCATGTTTCTGGCGGGTAGGGAGAAACAAAAGCAGGCAACCTCAGCTGCAGTTTGTGGCCTCCCTTGACTGGTACGTGCCCAAGATGCACCCCTAGTGGTGCAGTCACCCACTGGCAATATGTGGATCAGGTGACCTCCCCCTGATCTAGGCTAGTTTGGTGGAGTCAGGAGCAGAGGTTACTAGCTGGTACACCCCAGTCCTTACTCTGGGATGTTGGCCCACACATTCAATCCCATTGTTCATACCAGTACAGCTGCTGAGTGTTAAGTATTGCAAGAAAAGAAACACTGTGTATATGAAAGTTATTTATAAAAATAGCTTCGTATTTAGATTGTGAACTTTTTTTTCCTTTCGAGGAGCTAGATAGAATTCCTACTATGACCACATATATCTCAAATCTTGAAAGATTTGAAAAGAAATATATATCGCTGTTGCTTATTTGTATATTCATATTTTGTTTAGTAAAGTTTCTTAATAGTTTAATGTTAAAGTGAGTTTTATCAGGCCAAGTCTGGGATCCATTAGGTGGCTGGTATACCAGGTGAAAGGAGGTGCAATGGGGCCCACACGGGGGTCCAAACCTGGGTCTTGGCCTGGAACTTAAAAGAAATTGACAGCCTTGAGGGATGAGCCCCCTTGCACAGGGCGCCGGTGGCCTTTATAGTTTTTTTCTCTGTTCTGGTGTTGCCAAGGGGGCTCCAGGAACTGGAGTAGGCCAGTTGGTTCGTTGAACTTGCTTGGATATTCTGTTCTGTCTTTAATCCTATTTCCCTACCTGCTCTCCATATCTTTTCTTACCCTTCTTAAATAAGTATCTATCTTCCTTTAAAACACCTCAATTGGTTTTGCATCGATGACCTTCTGAACAGTTCGTTCCACACTCTTGCAACCGTTAGTGTGAATGTTTTTTTTTCTGAATTTACTTTGAAGTAGTTTGGCTCTAATTTAAGATTATGTCCTCTTGTTCTAGATTCCCCTACTGGAAAGAAAAGTCATTCCCTTTCGACTTTGTCAAGTCCCTTCATTATTTTACACACCTGAATCAGACCACCCTTTAACTTCTTAATTTCCAAGTAATATAACCCAAGTTTACCTCTTCTTTTCAACAGAACTCAGTCCTTTCACCCCAGATATTCTCCAGGTGAATTGTCACTGGATTCCCCCCTTCCTAATGTGGGCACCCAAAAATTCAACACACTACTTCACATAAGGTCTGATCAGCGCTCTCAAGAAGTCTTGTTGCAGTTCCTTGCATTTATATTCTATTCCTCTGTGATAAAACCCAGCGTCATATTAGATTTAATGGGAGTGAAATTCATGTTGGGCAGTAGCACAAAACAGGCGATAACGAATCGGTCGCCAGTTTTACATTCTGCCCAATATTCTTTTCCAAATCTGGAAAAGAACATTCAACAGCGTGCAAAATGGGAAACCGATTCACTATCATCCACTTTGTGCTACAACCCAAGAAGAGTTTCACTCCCAATAACATAATTGCCTGGAATTTGTGGTGGGTAATAACAGTGAATGAACAGCATTTGCTGTTATTACCTCTTTGAAACTGACCGCAACTTCAGGATTAGCGCATACGGATCCTAATGCTGAAATCCTGAAGTTGCGGTCAGTCATTCACTGCTCCAACACTGGCTGCGCTGTGGACACCCCAACCCCCCACCTCCATTCCCCCCATAGCCGGTAAACCGTAAAATCAGTGAAATCAGGGAAACTGACGAAAACTTCGGCTCTTCCGCAGTAATATCGCTGTTAAATACCCCATTAAAAGTTAGACCCTTTTTGATTAGGTGTAACTGGGGTTTTAACAGCATATTGAATGCTAAACAAAGGTTACGACCCTGAAAATCTAATTTTAATTTTGTGAAGTATCAAATTTATCCATTTTAATAAAAATAAAATAAAAATTTTTTTTTAAAAGTTTGTTCATCTTTATTTCAGGTTTACCTTTTCCCCATGTGAGAGACCCAATCTTTGTTTTGCTCTCTATAACATTTTTAAGAAGTTAGAATCGAAGGAGCTTACTCACTTCCTGGTTCTTGGTCTGTGAGAATTCTGCATTGTGATTGGCTGCTTAGACAGCTTGTTGACATGACAGCAGCTCGCGCTATAAAATCCCCAGTAATCTACGTTGGTTTCAACTGCACATTGTAAAAGCTGAACTTCTCACCACGGAGATCACGAGATCTTTGTGCGGAGCTCACTTCAGGGCCAGCGGCGAACACCTTTTCTCCGCCGCTGACTGCAAATTACAGGACAATGACTTACTTGCCTGGACCCCGAACTCCCTTTGTTTCCCCCTCCTAGTGCTTCCCCAGTTAGACTGCATTTTTATCTGCCGTTCTTTTATTCAAAAAGCATTATCTCGCACTTTCAGTTAAGCTGCAGTTGCCATTTTCTGCCCACCCTACGTTGTTTTGCAATTTTCTGTTCTCTTCTTCATAATTCATTTTACCTCCTAGATTAATATCATCTGTAATCTTGACTATACTATCAAATGCAAATCATTTATATAAAGTGCCTAGGCCGCAGTATTCATCCCTGGAGTATACCACTTATGACTGCCCATCAATCCGAGATCAATCCCAGTTATCTGCCTCCTACCTCGCAAAGAATTGTTTGTCCATACTATATGGTTGCTTTCAATTCTGAGTCTCAATTTTAGCTAGTATCTTTTGTGTAGAACCTTATCAAATCCCTATTGAAAATCTATGTATATGACATACATTGATTCTTCTCTATTGTAATGATTGTATTGATTCTTCTCTGTCTGCTAATTTGGAATGCTCTATCAAAGAACTCTTTTAGGTTAGTTATACATGGCCTACTTTTCACAAGACCATTTTGAGACTCCCTAATCAATTTACACTTTTCCAAGTACGCATTTACTTTGTGCTTGATAATGAATGCTAGCAATTTTTTTGCTACTGACATTAAATTCACTAGCCTGTTGGTTTGTCCCTGCCTCCTTTTTGAGCAATGAAGTTACATTTACTACCATCTATCCTCTGATATTATCTTAAAATCAAGAAGGTTATAATTTCCTTGCATTGTTTTAAATACTCTTGGGTGGAAGTTCCTGGGCCTGGAGATTTGTCCAATTTGTTTATTCATTACAACTTTTCTGTTTACACTAATCCCTGTTAGTTTCTCCTTTTCACTCTTCTCTAATCTTCTCTGTACCTCTGGGTTTGTATACTCCTTTTAAAAAGGTGACCAAAGCAAAATATTAATTCAGCAGTCTGCTGTGTCCTTATCTTTTACTATTGCCTAACCTAAATCTTTTAAGGTGCCCACCTCCTCTTTTATCTTTCTCTTCTTCTTGATATATTTTGCTGTTGACCTTGATGCCATATCCAAGTTTTGTTTTCATACTCCCTCTTTGCCTTTCTTATTATTTTCTTGGTCCCATTTGTTACTTTCTATCATTCCTTGTTCTTGCCACTTTTCTTTGTCCCATATAAACCATCACATTTTGTTTAATATTGGCCCCCAACTTTTCTTGTAGACCATGGTTGCATCACCGAAAAGTACCTCTTTTCATAGAATCATAGAATGGTTACAGCACAGAAGGAGGCCATCTGGCCCGTCGAGCCCGTGCCGGCTCTCTGCAAGAGCACTTCAGCTAGTTCCACTCCCCCGCCCTTTTCCCGTAGCCATGCAAATGTTTTTCCTTCAGGTACTTAGCCAATTCCCTTTTGAAAGCCATGATTGAATCTGCCTCCACCACCCTCTTAGGCAGTGCGTTCCAGATCCTAAACACTCGCTGCATAAAAAAGTTTTTCCTCATGTCGCCTTTGGTTCTTCTGCTAATCACCTTAAATCTGTCCCCTCTGGTTCTCAACCCTCCAACCAATGGGAACAGTTTCTCTCTATCTACTCTGTCTAGACCCCTCATGATTTTGAACGCCTCTATCAAATCTCCTCTCAACCTTCTCTGCTCTAAGGAGAACAATTCCAGCTTCTCCAGTCTATCCATGTAACTGAAGTCCCTCATCCCTGGAACCATTCTTGTAAATCTTTTTTGCACCCTCTCTAAGGCCTTCACATCCTTCCTAAACTACGGTGCCCAGAATTGGACACATTACTCCAGTTAAGGTCAAACCAGTGTTTTATAAAGGTTCATCATAACTTCTTTGCTTTTGTACTCTATGCCTCTTTTTATGAAGCCCAGGATCCTGTATGCTTTTTTAACCACTTTCTCAATCTGCCCTGCCACCTTCAACGATTTGTGCACATATACCCCCAGTTCTCTCTGTTCATGCACCCACTTTACAATTGTACACTTTAGTTTATATTACCTCTCCTCATTCTTCCTACCAAAGTATATCACTTCACTCTTTTCTGCGTTAAATTTAATCTGCCACATGTCCGCCCATTCCACCAGCCTGTCTATGTCTTCTTGAAGTCTATCACTATCCTCCTCACTGTTCACTATACTTCCAAGTTTTGTGTCATCTGCAAATTTTGAAATTGTGCCCTGTACACCCAAGTTGATATATATCAAGAAAAGCAGTGGTCCTAGTATCATCCCCTGGGGAACACCACTGTATACCTTCCTCCAGTCCAATAAACAACCGTTCACCACTACTCTCTGTTTCCTGTCACTTAGCCAATTTCGTATCCATGCTGCCACTGTCCCTTTTATTCCATGGGCTTCAACTTTGCTGGCAAGCCTATTATGTGGCAATTTGTCAAACGCCTTTTGGAAGTCCATGTACATCACATCAACCGCATTGCCCTCATCAACCCTCTCTATTACTTCATCAAAAAACTCAATCAAGTTAGTTAAACACGATTTGCCTTTAACAAATCCGTGCTGGCTTTCCTTAATTAATCCACACTTGTCCAAGTGACTGTTAATTTTGTCCCAGATTATTGTTTCTAAAAGCTTTTTTGGCCTGTAGTTGCTGGGTTTATCTTTACACCCTTTTTTGAACAATGGTGTAACATTTGCAATTCTCCAGTCCTCTGGCACCACCCCCCGTATCTAAGGAGGATTGAGAGATTATGGCCAGTACCTCCGCAATTTCCACCTTTAGTTCCCTCAGTGTCCAAGGATGCATCCCATCCGGTCCAGGTGACTTATCTCCTTTAAGTACAGCCAGCCTTTTTAGTACTTCCTCTTTAGGAATTGTTATCCCATCCAGTATCTCAACTACCTCCTCTTTCACTATGACTTTCAGAACCATATATTTGTTTTATAATCCACTACTACCTTGAATAGATTCCACTGTTGGTCTGTAGATTGGCCAACTAACCAGCTGACTGGTTTTGCAATGTTCGCATATTTTGATTACCTTTACCTGACTGATGTGACAAAGTGGTGAATGCACAAGGGAAGATTTCCTGGTTTACTATTTGTAGCAAAATCATAAATGCATTCTTTAAACGTGTTTACTATTTACCTAAAAATAGCAAACAGAGGACATTTTTCAGCTAGATGTATAAATATTGCAGTACATGTGAAGCATGACAGCAGGTGGGAACTGAAAATATTTTAAAATAACAGACAAGGAAAGGTGACAGTGAGCTGGAAGTGAGAATGAACAGGTGGCATCCATCGTGATATTAATGAGACGTGAGTCATAGTTCAAAATGAGCACATTTCAGTGGGTTGCTCTTTAAGGATCTGACCTTTCCATAAAAGGCTTGTGTCCTTTTGTGAAATAGAAATGAGGATACAGTATGGCAATAGAGCGCTATGTTTTTTTTCATTAGAATCATGAAACCAGCTAGTCTAAACATAGATTTAGTGATAGGTTTGATTTTGGTTGGAATTGAGTTTGTTCTATCTAATTGACCTCTTTATTTGTAAGCAGGCAAGCTCCACGGTTCCTCGGCCCTTCTCAACTTGATATATTTTTTAATAGTGTTGGATGTGACGCTGAGTGGAAGTGTGGCTTTTGGTTAGTTTCTTTCACTTATATTTTACTGTGCTTTAACATAAGATATCAATTTTACCCTTTCAGGGTGGTTTAGAATACAGTCACCAAAGTTCACATTCTGGATTAATTATTTAAACTACAATGAACAAGTATTCAGAATTATTTATAATACATCAGATTTAACTGTTAAATAAGTCTCTTAATTCCCTAACCTGACATTACAATGCTTGGCTCTTACATAAATAAGGCTAGCTTCATTGCTAACACCGGTATCACATGCCCAGGCTCATTGCTCCACTCCTGCTCTTTCTTTCCGTGACTGAGTAGCTCATACTATGTACTACCTTCACAGCAGCTGAAGCTACATTTCCGAAATCAGCCAATTCATCCAGGACCTAATAACAGCGCAGCTGGTTAACGGTTGCTTGATACTGGCTGCCTCTGTGATTGAGAATGAGCCTTGTCTTGTAGAGAAAAGCTATTCTGTTTAACAGATTGACTTTTTTTAAATGCTCTTTATTCAAACTAATTTGGGGACATTTGTCAGCAATTAACCATTCAAACAAAAGCAAAATACTGCGGTTGCTGGAAACCTAAAATAAAAACAGAAAATGCTGGAAATACTCAGCAGGTCAGGCAGCATCTGTGGAGAGAGAAACCGAGTTAACGTTTCAGGTCGATGACAGAACAGTTCTGACATCGACCTGACACGTTTCTCCTTTCTCAGATGCTGCCTGACCTGCTGAATATTTCCAGCATTTTTTGTTTTTATTAACCATTCAAATGTGTTTATGTACCGTTTTTGCTATTGTTTTCTGCGCAGATATTTTTCCTGCAATATACAATTGTCAATTGAGTTTAGACTTATAATCATTGATAGGCTTTGACAATCTCGGCCACTGTCCTGTGGACTAAGTTAAGGTTCCTTCCTAGGTATACTCTAGAACCTGTTTTGGATTTTAAGCTCTTCTTGCACACATTTTAAAAAGGACTTGCTACCAGGGAAGGTGAAGAGGCAGATGAACTGCTTGGCATTTTTTTACAGCGATAACATCGCACTCAAGTAGCACAATGACTGTCGTTTATGATGTAGTGATACATTTAAAAGTGATTTACATCAGTGCACTGAATTTGACAAATAAACACAAAAGGGTTGCCAAATGCCTTTCTATGAGGACAGTGTCATTTTAAGGGCAATGTCTATTTCTCCATGGTAACGGTCATACATTTTTCATCATCTGGTTGATGTTTCTGTGCAGTGCACAGTACGGCCTCAGAATGAATTCTACTCCTTAGTTGTGTTGTGTTGTGGATATTTGCTTTCTAGGTGAAAATGATCATTGTTCCAAACTTTCCTATTGATCAGTGTCTTGGAATTAAATTCTTTGGGCCTATTGGTGGGGGCAGGAGACTTACTGTTTAATTGCAGTTTGTGCTGTGTACAAATACATATACTCATAATATTAAGATGGATAGTTAACATACAGAGGCCTAGAAATTCAGGTGGGCCCATTTCGTAGGGGGTGCAGGGGTACTTGCAAATGCAAATGGATTACCGCATGTTTCAGGTGTGGGCAATGCACACCGATTCTTTACAAATATGGCGGGCGGTGCAACTTCCAGCGATGAGCATGCACTTTTGTACATATTGTACGACTGAATTTCTAGGCTATTGATTACTAAAAATGCAAATTCTGATTTTCTCGCTTACAGAGCGTCAAAGGGGATGAAATTGGTAGCGTGAATCGGCAGTCCGTGTTACACCTTGTTCAATTTTCTTTTCCATTGAAGTTAGTGGAACAGAAAATCAGACATGTGTAAAAAGGGCTGCTGATTCGCTATTGCCTGATTTGCTCTACCACCGAAGACCAATCTCATCCACAAAGAGCTAAGTGCACAACAATTAGAAATGCTCCCCTGGTGGCACAGCAAGTGAATCCACTCAGTCAGTTGATACTGATCCATGCCCCAGGTTTAATTTGCGCTGTTAGCTGATTTTAGCAGCGTCACTGATGCAGGCGCTGCAATCACCCTTAGTGCTCCTGAGTTAGTGGGGGGACAAAAATCAGCCAGGGTTCTGGCTCCTTTCCACTGACCCCTGCTGGAAAGTGTGCCTTTGGAGGTCAAATGACAAGATCAGGGTTGACTGTGATACCTCCAATGACCATGTATCCTGCCAACACAACTAACTGTCTCGGTCCATACAGGATAAACGGGCCTTTGGACCAAGTACCAGAGGGCTGCCGGCACACATGGAGCCTCAGTGCAGGTCAATGTCACAAAGGGAAGAAGAAGAAAAAAAATATATTTCAAAGGCGTGTTCCCAGTACAGTTTATTTAAAATCAGAATTAGTATTTCTCCTAACATTTCTTTCCGTGATGTGCACAATCCAGAAACACTTTTCAAGCTATAGGAGTGGTCTTACCACCTCCACAGTTGGTTATAATTTAAAGCTAAATTTGAGCTAAAAGTTGGCAGATTTTTAACAATTCTCCTGTCAGTGTTGTTAATGGTTACAAAGTAATCATTCTGTTATGACCAGGGTTCTTTTAAGTCTTAGCGAGACCGCTGCTATCTGGTGGGCTATGAACAATCAGGTAGCTCCCCAGGACACGCAATTGTGGTGCTTCTCCTAATCAAATAGATGCAGTCATATTGTAAAGCCATGCTGTTTTGTTATGTAGCAAATAATTAGCCCAATGGAATGCTTTTTCACCACATTAAGTCTGTGTTAGCAACAGACAAATTGCTGGGTTTGCATCCGAGCCAGTACGGAACACGCTGAAGCTCAGGCCGACCGATTGGTATCAATATCTGTCGTATCAATATTTAATCAGATCCATCAATAACATCAGAATTGTGAATCCTGAGTCATTTCCTCACATTTCTTTCGATCCTTTGATAGTCTTGCATATGCATGCCCTTCCTGTAAGAGTCACAGTTAATTTCTGTAACACTTATTCTGTCACGATTTTTCCATGTGCTATTTCCATCATGCTTTCTTGTGACAATGTTGTTTTCCTGTTGATTTTACTTTTCTCTGATTGAGTCCCCCATGTGTGATCACCAAGGCAGGTAACACTGTTGCCTAGTTACCTTCTAGCTGCATCTTCAGCTTAGATGTTGCTGTGCGTTCACCTCACAGCTGTTAGGTAGGTCTTTTTGTATTTCATTTAAAAAAAAATTAAAGTTAATTAAAAAATTTTTAAAAGACCATTGCCCATCTTCCCCACCACTGGGGCACTGCCCCTTTTGTTAATCCCACCACTACTCGCCCCTTTTCATCTCCTCACCCGCCCATACCAACTGTCTCACCTACCCCATTGTATCTACTCTCCTGCCCAGGCACCCATTCCTACTACTGGCAGACCCAATACTGCCAGACTCTGAGACCCCACTCCAGTGCTATGAGATCCCAGACCCCCCCCCCTTAATCAAACTCCAGTTTTGCTGAAGAGACCCCAGGATCCCGCCCTAATGCTATATCTGAGGAACACACGCACTGAGCCAAACCCCCAGTTCTGCAGTACTGCCAAATGGCTCAGTCTTCCTTGAGTCACTGACACCCCAGGAGCCCCATTGCCAAATAACTTCTTCAATGCTACCAAACCCCAAGGCCCTATCCCTTTGTGCTAAAGCCCTTAATCCCTCCAGTGAGCAAATCGCAATGGACACCTCCTCCCAATACTTCTAAACACCTCCAAACTAACAAATCATGCTTAGTCTGTGTGTCCTGTTCTTCAAAAAAAAAAGTTGAGATAAAAATGCACAGTTAAAGGAAATAGTGCATTGCTCACCTAACAATTGGGGTACATGGGTCTATAAAAACAAGGTATTAATTGAATTATTTTTGCTTCCTGTTTTCCCTTTTACCTTTGTGCCTCTCATTTATTTTTGTAGGTCTCACCAAATCATTCCGTTTTTTCCCATTTATTTTCATTCACTTTTTTCTTTAATTCAGCTTTAACTCGGATATTTCTTTATCAAGGACAAGTATTGGGAACTAAAAAGTCCAGCTGATTTTAGGTTCATGTTAAAAGGTTACTCTCAAAATGACACTGATAACCCACTGTTAGGATCAAAACCCCATGTAATTTCAGTATTTTGGAATCTCACTATTCTGCAACGCCATGTTAAAATGCAATTCAAAAATTCCAGTGTTATCTAAATTGCTGCTGCTCAGTTTTATCAGCCCACATCATCTTTGCAATGTATCAAAAAGAACTTACAAACAAGTATACATCTGTTTCAAAAGCCAGCAGTGTTTAAATAAATGAAAGTTATCTGTCCGATTAAGATTCATTTTTCATTGTGTTTATGTGCATTTAAAAAAAAATGATATCTTGAGTTTGGGATTTCCAGGGCTTTGTTGTGTTGTGTTTTATCTTTTTCTGGTGTGTGTGCGCGGATATGTAAGTATACAGACTACACACAGCCTGCTTTCTGCCTCACTCCCATATGGGATCTACATATCAGGACCTGTCTGATTGATAACAGCAGACATTTTCCTGATATCCTTTACGAAGAATAAATGATATCTGTACAGAGTCCAATTTAAGCACTTTTGCCACAAAGCACTGCTACAGCTTCCCATGAATCATTTAATAAAGCACTTTCTGATTTTTTGCGCCCATAACAAATGGACAAAAGAACTGGCAGAAGCAATCAGCACGCTATTATATTTGTTCTCATTATTTAGAGTTAATTTGCCTGAATGATTTGTGCCAAACAATGAGGTTTCTTGGTCGTTCAGGGGATTTGACTCATCCGTTCTCAGCCGCACACAACACGGTCAATTGACAACAAGGCTTTGTTGTGAATGAGGAGGACTTGTGTGCAATAGATGGAACAATAGAGAAACCTCAGATTGAGGGAGAAATGATTGCCAAGAAGGATAGCACCAACTATATAATGACAAAATCAAAATGAATTGGCACAATGGTTCTGTAGATTTAACACACGACTGTAGTTGGTGGAGGTAAACCAAGTGCATGAGTTTAGGGTACGGTAGTGTAGTGGTTGTGTTACTTGACTAGTGATCCAGAGGCCTGAACTAATAATTCAGAGAATATGAGTTCAAATCCCACTATGGCAGTTTGACAATTTGAATTCAATTTAAACACAAATCATTAAAAGCCAGTAGACAGGTCCAAAAGCAATCAAAAAGGCTAATGGAAAGCTGGCCTTTATCCCAAGGGGGCTGGAATACAAAGGGGAAGGATGTTATGCTTCAGTTCTTTAGAGCCTTGGTCAGACCCCATCTGGAGTACTGCATTCAGTTTTGGCCACCGCACCTCAGGAAGAATACATTGACCTTGGAGGGGTACAGAATCACCAGAATGATGCCAGGGCTTCAGGGGTTAAATTATGAGGACAGGTTGCATAAACCTGGCTTGTATTCCCTTGAGGACAGGAGATTGAGGGGTGATCTGATTGAGGGGTTTAAAATGTTAAAAGGATTTTATGGGGTAGGTACGGAGAAACTATTTCCTCTGGTGGGAGAATCAAGAACAAAGGGACATCATCCTAAAATTAGAGCTCGGCCATTCAGGAGCAAAATCAGGAAGCACTTTTTTCACACAAAGGGTAGTAGAAATTTGGAACTCTCTCCACAAATGGCTGTGGATGCTGGGACAATTGGAGCTTTCAAGACTGAGCTATATAGATTTTGGTTAGGTATAGGTATCAAGTGAAATGGAGCAAAGGCGGCAAAATGGAATTGAGGTTGAGATTATCCATGGTCTAATTGAATGGTAGAGCAGGCCCGAGGGGCTGAATGGCCTACTCTTGTTCCTAATGTTCCTATGTTTGTAACTGATAGAAGTAAAATTATACTGTTGGATTCTTATCAATTGGATATCATAGAATTAGTAGAAGGCTATCTGAAAAGTTTTACATAATAAAAACAGCTGTAGGTGAGCAGCATTTAATGACATGTTCTACATTATGGGCCATCAATAATTATTATATTAACATGCAAAAAAATTAATTTTTATCTTTTTTGCAGCATGCTTTAGGGAGGGGGTAAGAAGCCAACTACTGTTTGTATGTGTCATGTAAAAAATATATCATATGTTCAATAAACAACTCTCAATCTCCAGTTGTACTAACCACAAATTCTAAGTACTTTTTTGCTTTTCTTTTGTATTTAATTCAAAATAATTAAGCTAGAGAGCAGCAATTCTTTGTAAACCAATAACTAAAGCCCTCAAGTATTGTGTATGCATGGTATTATACCATAGTGCATTGAGTCAATTAGTAAAGGTACATCCTTGGCAGCTATTAGAAGTATTTGTTCTGATTCCCTACTTATCTTATATCTGCGAAGATCAGTTTGTTTTAAACAGTAATCTGTACCCAAAGCCAGATTCCATTCAATTTTTTTAATACAATGAATATTGAAATAGTTGAAATGGATTTAAAGTGATTTGTAGGTTGTTATTTTGACATCTGCCACTCCATGTTCCATTTCAAAACGCATTCCATTAAAGCATGTTGCCATACATTCAAAAGTTGTTTTCATCATATGTGGAATTAATGGTGCTTTGTGACTGACTGAGACTAACAGTCGTTTGCTGACAGCCCTGGGGATTTGGTGCTTTTGTGTTGTGGTTTTCATTGTCCAGTGGTTTTAAAAGTTTATTCCTGCAAATGTTGACACATAAAAGTGGAGGTTAATGCAAAGTATATGCTCAGAACAATATGCTGGGTTATGTGTTCTGTCCAACAATAATTTGCCAGCCATAGAATGCAGCTTTTAGTAATGCTGGGAGATCACTAGAATGTGATATGTGTATATTGAGAGAGTGTTCTCCCTCATGTCAAATTAATTTGAAGCAATTATTTATTTCCCTCCAGTTATCTTCATAAATGTTTCAGGTTGCTTGGGCTGATTGACCACAGGTTGAAGGCAAATGCCCCCACTGACCTACTGAAAGACCTACCATGCACCTGCAAAACCACTTCATTCAAACTTCTATTCCAGTTTCTGTGGAAATCACAAGTGAGATTTAAATTCAGTGCCATATTTAGCTCATGACATTTATGTGATTAGACACAGTCCATTCACGGAAATGCATTATCATGCTTATTACTTGCTCCATTACTTTGCACTTCAGGCATCAGCATCTGTTACCTTCATGACTTTTAAAATGGCAGCAAATTGATTTTCTCTTTAATAACTGTTACCTCTGCATCTTCATGTGATACGTTTTTCCTTCTGTCACCTCCATTGCTGTAAAATGCAGTGTGCAAGATTGCATTGAAAACGGCATCATTTACAGATCCTCCAAAACCAATTTCAGGTTCGGGCCTGGTTTGAATGCAGCCATCATGCTGCGGGTGCCAAAGAGGCATTCCCCTGCAACTCGCCGGTTGTAGGAGGGTGGAAAATCGTCAGCTCCTACACTGTGCCAGCCAGCAGCTCAGACCTGAGGTGGGGGGAGATGATCCCAGAGGGGGAGTGGGGTGCAAGTATGGGCTGCAATATTTTTATGTGAAGCCAGGAGCACGAGAATAAAAGAGAAAGGTTTTGGGTCCTTTTATGGAGCAGCCACCACCGGTCCCTCTAAGGAACACTGATTGGGCCACAGATTCACTCTTCCATTTCTATCCGCTTTGAATGCCATTTACACCAGGTACAATTGGGCGGAATATGCGCAGCACGCCCATTTGTACTTCAAAATTGCAATTGGGATCCTACAATGGCATAGGAGCCATACTCTTCTTAGCATACTTAAGCAGCCTTCCACCCAAACGAGGTGCGAGTGCTGTTAGCCTAATTACAGGCCCACCTGAAAATTGTATCAGGCTGGCCTTGGATCTCCAAGAGGTGGGCAAGGTCACCTCACCCCTCCTACCAATTTACTGCTGCTGGCAACCCGTTTTTCAGAAGGGTAATGGGCTGGTGGTTAATGGCCTGGAGGCAGTTGAAAATCGCCCCTCTATTTCTTCTATAACAAATTCAGTTTCTCTGTTAGCCACTCAATGGGGGAGAAATTGGACTGTGTAGCGTCCGTGTTTTTGGCATGACGAGGTCTCCTGACAGTAGAAAATGGTGTTCGAGATGCACGCACATACTTCCGATGAGAAGTGTGGCGGTCGCCATCTTGGCAAAGGGGTTTAATTGGCGTACCTAACAACCGCCGGCAGCATGCAGAGCAGGCAGATTATGATGTCAATCAGTGTGCAATGCTGATTTGACACCAGCGCTGCCATTTTCGAACTCCACACTCCAGCCTACACCCTCTCTTAACCTTGCACAGCTGAACACGCATTCAACGAAATGAAGGACTCCCCACCAGCGCTATTTAAAGGGATCATGTACTACTTACTGGTTAGTTGCTGGATAATTTCTTCTGGCTGCTGGTGCAAGTGTACACATTTTGAAGCTTTCCAATACTTGCCTAAAGTTTCAATAGTCTACAGGGAGTGTTCTGGCTGGTGCTGAAGTTTTTTTGTTTATTTAAAAGCTTGTGCTGAAAGAAACCTCAATAAATGCTGGCTTTGCCAGCGACGCCTACATCCCATGAACGAATATACATATAAAAAAACAAGTTGCTTCCAGACATGGGTGGCCTGGTAGGACTTCCTCTTGGAATTGAGCATGACTGGGAGAATGAAGAGAGGTCACACAGAGCAGGACAAGCTGCTAGAAGAGGGAGGAAGTGGAGGGGGAGAAGGGCTCTCAGCAGGAGGATGCATATGAGGGTCTGTAGGGAGCAATTCTCTTACCTCAACTTCAACGAGGACCAATGCATGAGACATCTTTGCTTCACTAAAGGGGTTGTGACTGAAATCTACCAACTGCTGCAGCCACAACTGCAACCTCAAAGCAGGGCAAGGACCGCGTTGCCCGTGGCTGTCAAGGTGACCGTGGTTCTTAACATTTTTGCATCTGGCTCCTTCCAAGCTATTGTTGGAGATACAAGCAACATCTTGCAGTTTGCAGTACACTGTTGCATAAGGAAGATCATTGAGGCTCTCTATACACAGAGAGACAGCTTCATCTCATTCACTCTTGCCACAGGCAAGCAGGCAGAATGAGCATAGGGGTTTGCATGGCTTGCAGGCTTCCCCACGGTGCAGGGTGCCTTTGACTGCACACACATTGCCTTGCATGCGCCTCCTCTGAACCTGGCCATTTACATGAACTGAAAGGGATTCCACTCCCTTGTTGTTCAGTTGGTGCGTGACCACAGGCAGCACATCATGCAGGTAAATGTCCATTATCCTGGCAGTAGTCATGATTCCTTCATTCTGCGACAGTCCTCTGGGCCACCTGTAGTTGACCCACCACAGCAAGTCAAAGGCTGGCTACTGGGCGACAAGGGTTATCCATTCATGTCGTGGCTCATGAATCCGGTCCGGAGCCCACACACACGTGCACAGCAGGCCTACAATGAGAGCCATGCTGCGACAAGGAACATTATAGAGCATACCAACGCTTCCCCTGCCAGGACCGCTCTGGAGGAGTCCTGCAGTACTCAGCTGAGCGGGTGTCAAGATTTGTGGTAGTTTGCTGCATGCTGCATGTTGCACACCCTAGCCAATATGAGGGAACAGCCCTTGCCACCACCTATCAGGTGAGGAGCAGGGGCACGAGGAAGAGGAAGAGGAGGAGGAGTAGGAGGAAGTGGAGGAGGAGGAGGACGTGCAACAGGAAGTGGAGGAACATGAAGAGGAAGGGTGCATACAACGTAGGCAGCCACTTTCTGCCTGGACTCCACGTGATCAAATACATGGTCAAGCGGAACCAGTAACCTCAACCACACCTCCCCATTCACCAACAGCCCCACACTCCTTATCATTCCTCTATCACTGACCATCACATCACCCTCTTTCTGACAACGCTAAAATAAAAACCTCCACACAATGCACATTGCAATCCAAATTTATAAATAAAATCATGACATAATCATTACAAAAATAAATGAATCACCCTGTGCATTCCCTTAGTGCCTGCCTTTTGTGAGCCTTTGCCTTTCCTAATGCTCCAACGAGGTGCTACCTCAGTGGCTGCAGTATGGGTTGTGGAAGGCTGCTGACATCTAATTGAGGAGACTACAGATGACCTCAAGCAGCTCTGGGCCAAGAAGGCCCGGCTTCAGGCTGCACCATTTCGGCCTGGACTGCAGCAGTCTGGGCTGGCTGGCTCACAGCCAACAACAAGGGCACTGGCGGAGTGGCAGGGGTGGGAGCACAAATGCTGTCCTCCGGAGAGAGGACAGCAGGTTTGTGCTCCATGGAGCCACGCCACTGTCCCGGGGCGGCGCCTCAGCAATCCTACTGAACAGATTGATGGACTGCTGTGATGTCCTGGAAGCCCTTTTGAACAGTGGTATCCAGAGCCATGATGGCAGCAGTCTGGGCTTGCAAGGCAGCAGTCTGAGCTTCCACTGTAGCACTCACGTCTTTGATGGAAGCTGTTTGTGCTGCAGTGGAAACTGTGACATCGGCCATGAGACGCTGCATCATGGTGGGTTCCACAGGTGTGCTGATGGAGGTGACCACCCGTTCCATGTTGGAAAGGATGGGCTCCAAGGCCTGCGCAAAGCCCTGTGCCAAGTTGGTGCTGGATTCCTCCATGCTCCTTGACATTGAGTGCAGGCTTTCTGGCAGGCTTTCCAGTGCACCAGCATTTGGTTATGTACACCCATCAGCCTTCTTCTGTAGCCTCGCCAATCAAAGACCTGATGCAACTCCTCTGCAGCAGAACTAGTGTGTGACATCTTCCACCGGCGAGCTGGCACCTGCGCTATCCTTCTCCCACCTGGGCTCCTGCGCACTTGTGCCCGGTGTCTCACCACGTGCAGATTCCTCCTCAATTCTAGCCTATAAAATAGGCGCAGTGTCAGTGTCTGAGCTGGTGGCTGAGAGTGTAAGATCGAGTGACGGTGTCTCTTCATCTTCACTGTCTTTTTTCTCTTCCTCAGCTACCCAAGAATTGGGAAGGCTCCAGTTCTTGGGTGTCTGAAATGAAAAATTGACAAGGGTTGGGTTGTGGTGAGGGGAGAGGCGAAAGTTAGAAGTGCATACTTACACCATCTGCAGCTTCTAAGTCAGAGGAGATTGTGGGATGAGGGAGAAGTGGGATGAGAGAAGGAGGATTAGGCATGCAGATACCCTCATCATCGATCACTTCAGCCCCACCAGTGGCCACGGCCTCAGTGATGCCCCTTCCCATCATGGCCAGTAATGTCTCCTCCATGGCGGTTAAAACATGTAGGCGCGCTTGTCCTCCTCCAATTCTTTCATGCTGCCTCCTGTTGTGGTCCACCTTCTCCTGCAAGAAAGAGGGAAGTGTATCAGTGAGTGTTTTATAATATGTTTGAGTGATGTGGCTGTCATAGTTGAACAGCTGCCAGTGTGTGCGAGGATTAGGTAAAGCATATGAATTTTAGGGTTGAGTACTAATTGATAGAGATTGTTGATAGATGGACGATGTGGTTGTAGTGAATTGAACTGTGGATGAGGCTAGTGGTGCAGTTGGTAGGATATGTTATTTGAAGATGAACTCACTGACCTTGACAACTCATGTGAGATCGTTAAACTTCTTCCTGCACTGCATCTTGGAGCAACACTCCTGGCATTGACCTCTGCCGTGACTTGTTCCCACTGCCTCCTGAGCATATGTCCAGACGGCCTCCTGCCCCCTGTGGATACAGGATTTCTCTCCTTTCCGCCTCTTCCACCAAGATCTCAGTGTTTGAAAACCTTGGTGCATGCTCTCTCGCATGTTCAGCCATTCCTCAAAGTATTAGAGTAAAGATTCAGTTTTCAAATGACTGCCACCACTTCTTGCAACCACATTGCACCTCCCCTTTAAGAGGTGCAGGCTGCCTTTAAATAGCGCTAGCCACTTGCGATATTGGGTCTCTTGCTGATGCATGCAGCCAATGAACAGCGCGGAGAGCACTGGCTGCCACAGCAATCATGTTAAAACAACAGGCAGCACGAATTTAACGTGCTGCCTGCAACGCGAAGAACAGGCACGGGTTAATCGCGTACTGTCATCCCCACAGCCGTTTTCGGGGGTTAGCCAATTTCTCCCCCAATATCTCAATAACTTATTCTATATTCCGAGTACTGAGAGCTCCAAATAATTCTCACAATGTGCCAAATGATGTACAAATTACATGCCACTGGAGGCAGAATGTTCTTTTGAAAAATGATATAATTAAGGGCAGAATGTTAATGGTTTGTAATAAAAGAGTTTGAAAAAATAGCATTTAGAATTATTTACAGGAATAGGCAATTAAGTGGGACAGCAGCATTCAGTATCCAAGAGATTAGAAAGAATGCATCATCTATGTAATTTGATGGGAAAACTATGGCTATCAAGTGCAAACGATTTTCTGCACCAGCAAAAAGAGATTATTGACTGGTTCATCCTGAAATTATTCAGTTGCCCTGTTGAGGGTTATAAGGAAAAGGGGATTGTAGCCATTAATGCCCTTATTCTATAATTTTAACTATTTCAGGTTTAGATTGTTCATTTAGATTCATGAGACCATGAATCTTTGCTATGAGTACACTATGGGCCAATCCTAGATAATGCATGCGGTCCATTATTGCTATTTGATTACAAGGGCCCCGATATTAATAGGGAGCTGGGGAGGGTGCGGGGGAGGCCAAAATCAACCGAAAACCCTGGCAAGACGTGGAGGCCCTGCCGATCTTAATGGTAGGACTTCATTAGAATATTGTAGGACCACCTCCCACCCGGCAGCCGGTCAAATGGACCGCATGGCTGGCAGATGTGAGGGAACTCTAGTGGCAAGAGGCCGCAACCAGGGACCCATGGGGATGGTCCCTAGCACTGGCAAGGGCGCATCAGCTCCACGCTGTGATCAGGAAGGCTGGGCGGAGGCTGGTGATCGCGCGGGCTGGGGAGGGAGGAGGCTGGTGATCGGCAGGGCTGGGGGGGGGGAGTCTGGTGATCGGGAGGGCTGGGGGGAGGCTGGTGATCGGGAGGGCTGGGGGGAGGCTGGTGATCGGGAGGGCTGGGGGGAGGCTGGTGATCGGGAGGGCTGGGGGGAGGCTGGTGATCGGGAGGGCTGGGGGGAGGCTGGTGATCGGGAGGGCTGGGGGGGGAGGCTGGTGATCGGGAGGGCTGGGGGGAGGCTGGTGATCGGGAGGGCTGGGGGGAGGCTGGTGATCGGGAGGGCTGGGGGGAGGCTGGTGATCGGGAGGGCTGGGGGGAGGCTGGTGATCGGGAGGGCTGGGGGGAGGCTGGTGATCGGGAGGGCTGGGGGGAG
Source organism: Squalus acanthias (assembly GCA_030390025.1). Classification (NCBI taxonomy): domain Eukaryota; kingdom Metazoa; phylum Chordata; class Chondrichthyes; order Squaliformes; family Squalidae; genus Squalus; species Squalus acanthias. Next base: position 839,910 of record JASTWF010000126.1, on the reverse strand, counting down.
GCTGGTGATCGGGAGGGCTGGGGGGAGGCTGGTGATCGGGAGGGCTGGGGGGGGAGGCTGGTGATCGGGAGGGCTGGGGGGAAGCTGGTGATCGGGAGGGCTGGGGGGAGGCTGGTGATCGGGAGGGCTGGGGGGAGGCTGGTGATCGGGAGGGCTGGGGGGAGACTGAAGATCAGGGCTAGGACAGGCCAAAGGCTTTTTAAGGAGTTGGGGGGAGCACTCCTGCTCCTTCTGGCCCACAAGGATTGCTGAAAGAGCCACTTACTGCTGCAGCGATCTCACAGGTCGGGCCTCCCCCTCACTCACTGTTAAATTTAATTTGCGGTGCCAATGGTGTCATCAGGCCCCGACTTTTGTTTGCTAATTAGGCGCCCGCCTTTTCCGGGAGCCTTGTTCATGGCCTGATTTCTACACTTTAAAATTTAAAGGGGTTGGAATGGGGTCGGGTTGGCCGATCCTGATATTTTAAACCCCATCTGCCCACCCCCCCACCCCCGCGAGACCCTCTCCCGCCCATCGGGGGCAGGTTAAAATCAAGGCCAATGTGTTTTTAATAAGTAAAACTTTATTTCCCATTTGTGTCTGCACTTAGCCTAGGTTTACAGCAGAATCGCTGAAGCAGAATGATGAGAATTAAATGAAAGGGGCAATGTGATGTAGCGCAGGAGCAGGTTCACTACTCTCGTGTTTTAAAGTGAGTTGCTAAGCCATCTCCCACATCTTTTGACAGGAAGCAGCAGTGACCAGAGTGTAGAATTTACAGCTTTTCCTCTTAATCAGAATATTTTAGACCTGCTTGTAATCGAAAACGACATACAATGCAAGAAGAGCAGAATTAGCATAATCAGCCCAGAGTTAAATTTGAAAATGGAAGGGCCATCTCGTAGCCGTGGATATTCAGTGAGGAAATGGATGATTGGCCTCACGATGTATTGAGATGATGAATCAGTGAAATGTATGCAACAGCCATTGTATGTGTAGTAACAGGAGTGAAAATCAGTGGCGAGGTTCATATTCGCAGATTCAAAGTGCAAAAGAAAAAGAAAAGGGAGACAATCTGGGATTTCTGGTGATAACAGACAGTTTGTACTGTGCAATCAGCAATGTTCCCTCTACATCTCTCAAGGTTGAGAAAGTTTATCCAGTGAGTAACTTAATCCCATAGACCAGGAAGATGCGAGGACCAATTCCCTAATCTATCTGAGGTAGCTGATCTCAACTAGGATGGCAGAAGGGATAGAAAAATCAGGCAGGTATCCCGCTCCTGATTGCTCTCCCGTAACCCTTGCTGGGAATGTGTGTGTGTACGTTTGCGCTCGGGTTGCCGACCCTCCAGGATTGCCCAGAAGTCTCCAGGAATTAAAGGTTAATCTCCAGGACACTGCTGTGAGCAAAGCAGGAGAGTTTTTGATAATCCCACTGAACTCCAGACACTGCTGGTCCCATTGGGTCCCCAAAAGTGCACACTTCCTTTTATAGTGCAAGAGAATTGGCATGTTCTGTTTTTACATTGATAAACTGCAAAACAAGCAGGCACCCAGTGGGATCCCCTGGCCCACAAGGAAGGAAATCCCCACTAACCAAGTTCTCGAGCACCGAGCTCCGTCCGCCCACCACCACGATGTGTGGCAGACCGAGGCTTGAGATAAATGCCTCCTGCAGCTTACTGACCAGTGGCATCAGGTCTTGCGTAGCCTGATTCCTGAAGGTGGCTTTTCCTGGCAATTTTTTGCCGAACTCTCACTCCCACCAGCTGCTGGAAATCACATGATGCTGAAGGGATAATTACTAGTCCTAGCCCTTTTCGGGCTACCCCAGATCAGGCGTATTCCCCAGACGTTCACCTTCAACTAAAGTTAGAGATAGCTGAATCCTAGAGACGCTTAATTGGATCTAAAGGTCAGACTATCTCTCCCTAAAGGAAAGGAACGACTTGAAGATGTTACCGTCCTCCAGATAGCACTTTTAATAAGTTTAACTAGACTGTAACCTTCTGGATATTATGAGGGTCCGGAAAACCCCCCAGAATTCTGCGACTCCTCATAAAAGAGTGTACAGAGATTGAGCTCACGAGTTTGATACAGAAGTACTCTGTGAGACAATTCTAAAAATATATAGATTTATTAAAGAACCGACATGTAGTTAACAGTTGGTGAGTCAATCGCAACTTTAATAGTTCAAAATACAAATAGCTTACATTTCTTATCAGAGATCCTTATTCTCAAATCTTAACTTCGTTATATTTCCACTCTTCTACTTATTCTTAATCCAGAATATCCACCAAAATCAAATAAAAGTACCTTTTGATCCCCGAGACTCAAAGAGTTAAAAACTTACAGAGCCTGCCTCTGAAGTTGAGAATCACTTTGCCCCTTCCAGCGACTTCTGACTTCCTATCTGAAAGCTCTATATTTTATACCTTTTTTGCAGTGGTATATTCTTTGAAGTTTTCTGTTGATGTAAGCTAATTATCTCCAGTCATCTTTCTGTTGACTTCTTTCTATTCTTACTGTCAGTTCAGCTGTTAACTTGCAGAATTCTGTCTCTACCTTTAGGTGTTCATATCTTATCATAAAAAACAATTTGACAGTAGTTTTTTATTTGATGCCATTCTTACGAAGGTCTCCTATTGAATTCTTAAATTAAACTGCTTATAGTACAGACTTTGTGTCTCCCAACTGTTCCAAGTTTAATACAAAAACCATGTGATTACTTGGTGTTATCTATTTGATGTAATATTTACAAAGTCTTCTGTTTGTACCTTTTACTATATGTAAATCAAAAACACTTCAGCCGAGTACTTGATTGTTTCCTCGCCATCTTAGTTGGTTGTATTACAAACTTATGTTTCCTGTCTTTCATTTGATGTTACTTTTACAAAGACTCATGGTTTTTTAATGTTCTGTGTTTCTGTTCGAAGTGTTAGTTTTTAACACTTTAAACTGGGTATAGCTATTGTGTTGGTTCCAAACTGCAGACTTCTTGGAACCTCCAACCCTCTGTTTCAATGAGGCCTTTGTCTCAGTGTCAACAACCATTTCCCATTTCAAAAGGTTGTATGGTGTTTACAGCTTTGTGTGCTCATCTTATCTCAGAAGCCTATATTTACAGCTTTGTGTCGTTGAGGCTTTTAGATTTTTAAACCCAGTTTGTCATATTTTAATAATGTCAGAATTTTGTTCATAGGATGGTGTATTTTTCTGAATAGGTATGGCTCATTCCTTTACAATGCAACCTCTCCGGAATACGTCCAACCAGTGTTGGCAACCCTAGTGTGCACACATGCTAAGAATAGGGTCAAGTTATTTACTAACCATTTAAATGTCAGCTTGGCGCAGTTGGTTGTACTCTCAAGCTCGATTACAGACTTGAGCACATAATCCAGGCTGACACTTCAGTGCAGTACTGAGGGAGTGCTACATTGTTGGTGGTGTTGTCTTTGGGATGAGACATTAAACCAAGGTGTTGTCTGCCTGCACATATTGGAAAAAGAATAGGGAGTTCTCCCAGTGTCCTGGCCAGCAATCCTCTCTCAACCAACATCACCAAAGACAGATTATCTGGTCACGATTTGTATTTTTCGCCATGAGGGAAAACAAATTACACAGCAAGTTGCTGTGGTCTGGAATGCACTGCCTGAAAGGATGACGGAAGCAGATTCAATAGTAACTTTCGAAAGAGAATTGGATAAATACTTGAAGGGAAATATTTTACAGGGCTATGGCGACAGAGCAGGGGAGTGGGATGAATTGGATAGCTCTACCAAAGAGCCGACACAGGCATGATGAGCCAAATGACCTCCTTCTGTGCTGCATCATTCTATGGACTGTGATGGCCCCATGGTCAAGTACCTTGCCAACACTTAATATACATATGCTTGAATGATATCCAGTGCGAGTACTGAGCTGCAACTAGATAGTAGGGGGAATGTGGACAACTGTGCAATGGGAGGGGAATGTGTTGCCCTTTCTTATGAGGACAGCATATCTGCACCCTTGCCAACTCCTCAATCAATGCCCACCCAAGTGTCAGAAAGCCAGTTGGGCCAGATTGCCCAGGCAGCCGCTGAGAGACTGCAGTCTGCAGCTGGGTCCTCTCAGGATCAAGCCCCTTGAGATCACGCAGCACGAGGATCTCAAGAGCCCTTGACTCAGCCACACCAGCCTTCCACCTCCCAGGCTGCAGCCACTGGGTGAGCACCTTGTAGGAGCACTAGAGTAAGAAATCACTTAAGACCAGCATTAAGGGTTCACACCAGGTTTATAATTAGTGTGTAGGCATTTGTGTAAGCCAGTAAAATGATAAACCTTTTTGAAATGTTTATGTTCAGAGAGTCTTCCTGTAGTAGCTGGTGACCCTTTTAGGTAGCCCATGTCAAATGACATGAATATCAATGTTAAAGGAAAGACTTCCATTTATATAGTGCCTTTCATGACCTCAGAATGCCCCAAAGCACTTTACAGCCGATTAAATACTTCTTTTGAAGTGTAGTTACTGTTGTCCTTTAGGGAAATGCGGCAGCTGATTTTTCCACAGCAAAGTCCCACAAACAACAATGAGATACATGACCAGATAATCTGTTTTAGTAATGTTGGGTGAGGCATAAACACTAGGAGAACTGCCCTGCTCTCGTTCGAATCATGGGAAGGGATTACCTGAGAAGGGAGATGGGGCCTCAGTTTAACATCCCATCTGAAAGACGGCACCTTTGACTTCACTGAAGTGTCAGCCTGGATTATGTGCTCGGGTCTCTGAAGTGGGGCTTGAACCCATCACCTTCTGACTTAGAGGTGAGAGCACTACCTCTGAGCCAAGACTGGCAATGTTGGTCTTTGGCCAGGTATAGTTTATTTGAGGGTGGACGGACTGGGGCAGATGCTGGGCATGACTGTTATCATGGGAATAGGGATTGTTCAGATGAAATGCTCTTTGATGAGCTGCTGTGGAAGAAGCTCTGACTGCAGGCAGGTGTTGGAGCCTTCCCGCTTCTTCGCATCCTCTATCTCATCAGTGTTGTCTCCCTCATCCTGCTGAAGGTCCTCATACAATGGTGGCTCCATGTCTTGCCCCTGTTGCAGAGCAAAGTTATGCAGCATACAGCAAACTACAATCATACGTGACACACTTTCTGGCCTATATTGCAGGAGCCACCAGATCTGTCCAGGGAGCGGTGTTGTTGCTTGAGGACTCCAATGGTTTGCCCGATGTTTGAGCCATGGATCTGATTGTAGTGCCGTTTGGCCACTAAGCGTGGGTTCCTGGGAGGAATCATGAGCCAAGTGTGCAGGGGATAGACCTTGACCTCAAGCATTAGCCTCTCACTTGCTGTGCAGGTGTAAAGAATGGGGAAAATGGAGGATTAGTGCAATATGTAAACATCAGGGCTCTTGGACCTGCAGCTCAGCTTAATTTTCCTCCGCTGTTTTCCAGTGTTGTGCCCTGCCTTGGGTGGGCCTTTGCTGGGGGGTTGGCCCCTGGCCTGGGACACCAAAATTGGGCACAGCTCAGCCTGAACAGGCACAGAACAGCAGATGGTCGACCGGCCCAACTCTGGAGCAGAAGAGGGGCTAGGAAAATTGACCCCTAATGCTCACTGCATGTACTAATATGATTGTGTGTAAGCAATTGCTGGGGGGGGAAATCCCATTTGAGGCTACCTCATTTCTGATTTAATAAAATCATATTTTGAAGCAGGGGGTGGGGGTTTATGATGGACAACAAGAATGGCCATTCACAGAGCATGTCAACACTTGCTCTTTATAAGCCCCACCCCTACTTCCACTCCTATGTATTAATGCAAAAATAATGAACAATCTCCCTCCTGCCTGAGAAACAATAGACTCTTCAACATTTTCTGAGATAAATCACAATTCAGGTTACTATATTCAAATGATTGATTGTTATTTAGCATACGTAGCATGTTATATGTGTGACAAATTTTAAAGTGTTTAATCTTTATTTTTTTGTAATATATTCTAATGGTTACACCAGCGGTACTTCTCGTATTTATCTCAGAACTTGCAAATAACCAGCAATAACACATAGAAACTGAAGATTCTGAACAGGCTGTACCATTATTAAAGTTTTGAGAGAAGTTCTGAACAGAAATCCTGAATTTAAACATGTTTTCAAACAGAACTTATTAGTAATACTAAGTATTATTGCAGCCATATTTGGTGAAGAAAGATGCAAGTTGGTTTGATCTTTTCTTGAAGTTTTCTGTTTTTCATGGCTGTCATTATAGAAACCCAGAGCCTAACAGATGGATAGCCAAGGTAAAGAATTACTTTGTTTTAAATAATTATTTATTTTTTTATATATGAAGGAACAGATGGGGGAGAATTTCCCACTGGGGTTCTCCGGGCTATAACGTCAGCAGAAGCTCGTTAGAAACCTCGAAGAAGCACGTAAATGGCCAATTTAGCCCTTTGCATCATTTCTTTGGGGGGGTGGGGTTGGTCTCACTGCCCAATTTTTCTCCCTTTTCCACCAATATTCTGTCCGATTGTGAACAGGATAGTGGAGGGAAATCCAGCCCTTAGTGTCTCTGTATTTTGTATGATGATGGCACTTCAAATGCAGTTTGTAAAAATTCAATTTGGCTAAATGCTAAGACTAATTTGTGCAGAAATGGTGATATATTTCTCATCCACTTGTGATGACAGAGTAATTTCAACTGCTAAGGAAGGAGTTTGGCAATAAGTGTTGTCAGAATACGATCTTGATTAAATTCCATTCATTTAGTGTGTCATAATCTCACAAGTGTCAACAATAGGGTGCAATTACATTCCTTAGTACATTCCTTCCAGACTATGAGTAAAGAGGTTTTTATATCAGTCACAGACAAGTGTATATTTTATCACTGGTTTTGCAGGAGCTGGTTCTCTTCAGGCTACTGTGCATCTGCCAGGGATTGTTAATAATTGTAGATCTGCTCAGGCAGTGTGAGGTAAGTGACCCATATCTCTTGAGAAAACTGCATTTTAAAAGTGATAAAGCTGCTAAAATAAATCTGAAAATATTTCTAGTTTACACTGGTACCTTGCAGAAAAATAATTTTTTGCTGAGTTCTAAGAGAGTGCTGATAGAGATCTTTGGTTTTATTCGTTCATGGGATGTAGGCGTCGCTGGCAAGGCCAGCATTTATTGCCCATCCCTAATTGCCCTTGAGAAGGTGGTGGTGAGCCACCTTCTTGAACCGCTGCAGTCCATGTGGTGAAGGTGCTCACACAGTGCTGTTAGGGGGGGGAGTTCTAGGATTTTAACCCAGCGACGATGAAGGAACGGCGATATATTTCCAAATCAGGATGGTCTGTGACTTGGAGGAGAACTTGGAGGTGGTGGTGTTCCCATGGGCATGCTGCCCTTCTCCTTCTAGGTGGCAGAGGTCGTGGGTTTGGAAGGTGCTGTCAAAGAAGCCTTGGCGAGTTGCTGCAGTGCATCTTGTAGATGGTACACAGTGCAGCAATGGTGCGCCGGCAGTGGAGGGAGTGAATGTTTAAGGTGGTGGGTGGGTTACCAATCAAGAAGGCTGCTTTGTCCTGAATGGTGTCGAGCTTCTTGAGTGTTGTTGGATCCACTCTTGTGATGGACATTGAAGTCCCCCACCCAGAGTACATTCTGTGCCCTTGCTACCCTCAGTGCTTCTTCCAAGTGGTGTTCAACATGGAGGAGTACTGATTCATCAGCTGAGGGAGGGCGGTAGGTGGTAATCAGCAGGAGGTTTCCTTCCCTATGTTTGACCTGAAGCCATGAGACTTCATGAGGTCCGGAGTCAATGTTGAGGACTCCCAGGGCCACTCCCTCCCAACTGTATACCACTGTACCACCACCTCTAATGGGTCTGTCCTGCCGGTGGAACAGTACATAGCCGGGGATGGTGATAGAGGAGTTTGGGACATTGGCTGAAAGGTTTGATTCTGTGAGTATGACTATGTCAGGCTGTCGCTTGACTAGTCTGTGGGACAGCTCTCCCAATTTTGGCACAAGTCCCCAGATGTTAGTGAGGAGGACTTTGCAGGGTCGACTAGGCTGGCTGTGCTTTTTTCGTGTCCAAAGCCGGTGCCTAAGTCGGTGCCGGGTGGTCCACCTGATTTTATTCTTATTATGGTTTTTCGTAGCAGTTTGGTACAACTGAGTGGTTTGCTAGGTCATTTCAGAGGGCAGTTAAGAGTCAACCACATTGCTGTGGGTCTGAAGTCACATATAGACCAGACTGGGTAAGGACGGCAGATTTCCTTCCCTAAAGGACATTAGTGAACCACTTAAGCCCTTTCAGAAGGAAAGGGACCATTAGCAAGCAGCTCTCCCTTTCCTCAGGCCTCAAAAAGTTACCTTGTTTAGGCCTCCGTTCAGTCCAAGGCCTAAACTACATGTAGGCTTCTATTATCTTGCCTCTTTTACCAGTAGCTGTCTGCTCTTCTGGTGGTGCAGCTAGGGTTCCCAACTCTCCCCATTTGGGCGGGAGTTGCCCGCAATGGCCGATTGGTCTCCCGAGCGCTGCTGCTGGCGACTCGGAAGAAACGGTCCCTCCGAGGGTATTCCGAGAGCACTTCTCCTACCTTCAATTAAACAAGGAGCAATGTATTAGACGGATCCGCCTCACCAAGGAGGTGGTCACAGAACGCCACCACCTCCTCCAAACTGACCTCTAGCCGCACACCAGGATGACTTAAAGCCCAGGTCCCTTTTGCTCACCACATCCCCATCATTCCATCCCTCTCGCAGGCTGTATCACACCGCAAACTGAAATGACAGACGCCACAAAGGAATGGTAAGTGAATTAATAAATTTATCTAAAATCAGTGAACACATATTTACACCAAAGATATTAACTGTTCACCCTTTTGCAATCCCTTAGTGCCTCTCGTTACTGTGCCTTTGCCTACTCTAGTGCTCCTATGAAGTGTTGGCCCAATGGCTGCAGCACGGCTGGTGGAAGGCTGCTGAGTGTCTGTGCAGGAGACTTGAGATGGCCTTGCAGGATGCCCTCGATCAGCTCTGGACCTGCAAGGCCCAGCTGTAGACTGCACCACCTCAGCATGGGCGGCAGCAGTCTGGACTGGCTGGATGACGGGCAGCAATAAGGGCAATGGCGAAGTGCCAGTGGTGGGAGCAGGAATGCTGTCATCCTGAGAGAGGACAGCAGGTTCCTGCTCCACTGACCCACTGCCACTCCCTCGGGGCAGCACCTAAGCATCCCTAGCAATCTGTTGGAGCACAGATTGCTGGCCTGCTGCGACACCATGAAAGCCCCGGTTGATGGTGGTAGACCCAGCCACGATGGCAGCAGTCAGAGCTTGCGTGGCATCAAGCTGAGACTGCATGAGAGCAGTCTGAGATTGGATGCCACCAAGCATAGACTGCATTACAGCACTAAGACATGGTGTCGCTTCCGCCTGTGCTGCAATGGGAGCTGCCAGATCGCCCATTACACGCGGCATCAGGTCTGGGTCGCCACGCTCTCTCTGGGAGTCTACCATCCTTTGCAGACTGGAAATGATGGGCTCCATGGTGTGCGTAGAGCCTTGTGCAATGTTGGAGGCATCTCCTCCACACTCCTTATCATTGCCGAGAGGCTCTCTGGCACTCTTGCCATTTCACCTATCATCTCCGTGTGCATGCCCATCACCCTTCTTCTAAAGGCCTCACCATCGAGGTCCTCATCTGAGTCCTGTGTAGCAGATCTTGCGCGCAAACTCACCCTCCAGGGAATAGGCCCCCGAGCTACCCTTTTCCCCTGGCCTTGCTGCAGCCCACTCGTCCCTGGTGCCTCACCCTGTGCAGATCCCGCTACTATACTAGCCTCTAAAGAACACTTTGTGCCAGTATCTGAGTTGGTGTCTGCGGGTGAGACATGCAGTGACGCGGTGTGTTCTTCCTGCTCCTCTTCTCCCCCCTCACTTTCTATGGTGCCCTCAGGGATAGGCTGCTCAGGTGCTTGCTCATTATCTGAAAGCATAAAGTCACAAGAGTCGGGTTAAGGTGAGGGGAGGGTGCAGGAAGGGAGAAATACATGCATACAGCATGATGCGCTGGAAAGTGCGAAAGACTTGTGAGGTGAGGGGGAAGTGGGATGTGAGAAGAAGGAGTAGGGATGAACATATCGTTGTTGTCCCCAAGGGGTTCAACGTTGCCGGTGGCCACGGCGCCCACCACCTGGTGCCCACTCGATTCTCCAATGCAGACAGTGGTTGGGTGTCGGCTTGTCCCCCATCTGTGCGCTCCTGCTCCCTCCTGTTATAAGCCACCTTGGCTTGGAAGAGAAAGGAAAGTGTGTGCGTGAGTGTGGAGCAATGTGTTTGTGTGATGTGCCTGTCATAGTTGAATAGCTGTCATTGTGTGCAAGGTGTGAGATGTGAGTGTGAGTGTTGGTAGGTAGAGTTTGTTGGTGGATGAGTGCTGGGGATGTGGTGCTTTGGGCAGTGTGTGAAGATTGTGGTTCAGATGGTGGTATGTAGCATTTGTTGAAGCATTGACTCACCCTGACCACCCGAGTGAGGTCGTTAAATTTCTTTCTGCACTGTGTGTGGGTCCTGGGGACCACAGTGCTGCCCGAGACGTGCTGTGCTACCTCCCTGCACATGATGTGGAAGACTTGTGGCGAGCGCCTCCTGCCACTTGCCGGGTAGAGCACCGCCCTCTGTTTCTCCACAGCGAAAACCAATGCCTCCAATTCTTCATCGGAGAATCTGTGGACTCTTTCCCTGGGGCATGGACCTGCCATGAGCACACCTGGTTCATTCCTCCGGCTCCTTCTCCTTGTCCTGCTGTTGCTTGCTGAGGCAGTTGCACAGCCAGCAATGATGAGAATGAGGTGCTGCAGCATCAATGAACCTCCCTTTTAAGTAGTGATAAAAGCCTCTGGCAAGCATGACTTGCGATTAGACTGCACCCGATATTGGTCCACCCTTTATGTCAAATGCCGATGAGCTTGGGTTTAAAGATTTGATTTAGGACTCCAATCATTTTATTGAGCACTGAGCACGAATTTTGCATGCAGTCTAAAGCATTTGTGCCTGGCGCTAATTCTTCAATTTTTTTACTGACACCGCCCATTCCTTGGCTATAATGAATTTCTAGCCCTTAGTCTTAAGTTTATTTCTGTTAAGTTTGTTAATAGTCGAATAAATAGAGGCATGGCAGGGCACCTCAGTCCCGTGGAATGCACATTCTGCGCCATGTGGGAAATCCAGGACGCTTCCTGTGTCCTGGACAACCACGTGTGCAGGAAGTGTCATTGGCTGGAGGAGCTCAAGCTCCAGGTTTCAGAGCTTGAGCAGCAGTTGGCGTCACTGCTGTGCATCCGGGAGGCTGAGATTAACGTGGATAGCATGTTTCAGGAGGTGGACACCCCGCAGCATAAGAGTGTGAAAGAAGAGAGAGAATGGGTGACCGTCAGACAGACAAGGAGGACCAGGCAGGTAGTGCAGGAGTCCCTGAGTGCATCTCACTCTCCAACCAGTACTGAATACTGGTGAGAGTGATGGTTCCTCTGGGGAGTACAGCCAGAGCCAAGTCCATGGCACCACGTGTTGTTAAGCTGTACAGGTGGGGAGGAGGAAGATCAGGAAGGCAATAGTGGTAGGGGATTCGATAGTTAGGGGAACAGACAGGCATTTCTGCGGCCGCAGAGGTGATTCCATGATGGTATGTTGCCTCCCTGGTGCCAGGGACAAGGATGTCACTGAGAAGCAGCAGAACACTCTGAAGGGGGAGGGTGAACAACCAGAGGGTGTGGTCCATATCGGTATCAACGACATAGGTAGAAAGAGGGATGAGGTCCTGCAGGCAGATTTTAGGGAGCTAGGAAAGAGATTAAAAAGCAGGACCTCAAAGGTAGTAATTACCAGATTACTCCCTGTGCCACGAGCTAGTGAGTATAGAAATAGGAGGATAGAGCAGATGATTGGAGAGATGGTGCAGGAGGGAGGGCTTCAGATTCCTGGGACATTGGGACCTGTTCTGGGGAGGTGGGACCTGTACAGGCCGGATGGGTTGCACCTCAATGGAACCGGAACCAATGTCCTCGTGGTGGTTTTTGCTAGTGCTGTTGGGGAGGGTTTAAGCTAATTTGGCAGAGGGATGGGCACCAGGATGTAGCATTAAAAAGGAGAAACAAAGTGCAGAAAGGATGGGGAGAGATATCGTGGCGATAACGGAGACCGGGCTCAAAAAAGGGCAGGATTGGGTTTTAAATATTCCTGGATATAAGGGGCTGGATTTTACCAGCCCTGAGGAGGCGGGTTTGGAGGCGGGACTGCTGGGAAAATCAAAAAGAATGGGAGCGGGTCCCGAACCCGCTCCCAACCTGCCTCCAACCAATTTTCCCGGGAGTCGGGTCTCCAATTTGCGCAGGGACCCGACTCCTAGTGGCGGGAAGAGGATTATAGCTACTTAACTGCCTGTTAACAGGTAGTTAACAGGCAGTTAAGAGGTTTTTTCCCATTTTGCGACTTCTGCTGCGGGCTTCCCGACATCAGGGAACCCCACCAGGGTAAGTGTGGTGTGCTGTGGGTCTGTTGTAATGTTTGTGTATAGATGACAGCTGCAGGAGTGGTGTGAAGGATGCAATGGGACACTGGTAAGTATCAGAGGTAAGGAAATGTTGGGAAAGTCATTTTTAATGTGTTTAGATTTTTCTGTAGGTGACAAGCTTTGAAGTGTTTGTGTGGCATCACCTCATTGGGAGAAGTGACCGATCGCTTCTGTACCCTCACCTGCAGCTGCCATCTGTTTTATCCGAAGGAGAGAGTCACTGGAGAGCCTGGGTACAAGGGCTCACCTTTGTACAGTGATTGTCAGTATTTGACAGCACCTCAAATCATCTGTCAAAAATAGATGGTTCATGTCCCTTTAAGAAAACCGGCAGATGAAGCTTCATCAATTGACGTCATCTGACACCGGCTTTCCCTTAATTGGCCAGCAAGCCCACAGGGCGGGCTTAACAAGGCAATCAGGGGAAAATAGTGTCTGTGTGTCGGACGTCACTGGGGGCGGGACTAGAACCCGGAAGGCAGCAGTCCTGCCCCAACTCGTCTCGGTAAGTAAAATCAAGCCCAAGGTGTTCAGGAAAGATAGGGAAGGAAAGAAAGGAGGTGAGGTGACAGTATTGGTTAAGGAGAATATTACAGTGCTGGAGAGAGAGGATGTCCTGGAGGGGTCAAGGACAGTATCTATTTGGTTAGAGTTAAGAAATAATAGAGGTGCCATTACACTACTAGGTGTATTCTATAGGCTACCAACTAGTGGGAAAGATATAGAGGAGCAAATTTGCAGGGAAATTACAGAGAGGTACATGAACTATAGAGTAGTAATAATGGGGGACTTCAATTATCCTAATATAGACTGGGATAGAAAGGGCAGAGAGGGGGAAGAATTTCTGAAGTGTGTTCAGTAGAACTTTCTTGATCAGTATGTTTCTGGCCCAATGAGGAAGGAGGCATTGCTGGATCTGGTTCTGGGGAATGAGGTGGGTCAAGTGGAGCAAGTATCAGTAGGGGAACATTTAGGGAACAATGATCATAGTATCATAAGGTTTAGATTAGCTATGGAAAAGGACAGGGAGCAATCTAGAGTAAAAATTCTTCAGTGGACGAAGGCAAATTTCAATGAGAACGGATCTGGCCCGGGTAAATTGGAATCAAAGATTGGTAGGCAAAACTGTAATCGAACAATGGGCTACTTTTAAAGAGGAAATGGTTTGAGTACAGTCGAGGTGCATTCCCATGAGGGGGAAAGGTATGGCAACTAAAGTCAGAGCTCCCTGGATGACGAAAGAGATAGAGAGTAAGATGAAGCCGAAAAAAAGCGCGTATGACCGATGTCAGGTTGAGAATACAAGTGAGAATCAGGCTGAATATAGAAAGTTCAGAGGGGAAGTGAAAAAGGGAATAAGAAGTGCAAAGAGAGAGTACGAGAATAGATTGGCAGCTAACATAAAAGGGAATTCAAAAGTATTCTATAGGCATATAAACAGTAAACGGGTAGTAAGAGGAGGGATGGGACTGATTCGGGACCAAAAAGGAGACCTACGCATGGAGGCAGAGGGCATGGCTGAGGTACTAAATGAATACTTTGCATCTGTCTTCACCAAGGATGAAGATACTGCCAAGGTCATAGTGAAAGAGGAGGTAGTGGAGATACTAGATGGGATAAAAATTGATAAAGAGGAGGTACTAGAAAGGCTGTCTGTAAGTCACCAGGACTGGATGGGATGCATCCTAGAATGCTGAGGGAGGTTAAGGAGGAAATCGCCGAGGTACTGGCCATAATCTTCCAATCCTACTTAGATACTGGGGTGGTGCCAGAGGACTGAAGAATTGCAAATGTTATACCCTTGTTCAAAAAAGGTTGTAAGGATAAACCGAGCAACTACAGGCCAGTCAGTTTAACCTTGGAAGCTTTTAGAAATGATAATCAGGGACAAAGTTAACAGTCACTTGGACACGTGTAGATTAATTAAGGAAAGCATGCACGGATTTGTTAAAGGCAAATCATGTTTAACTAACTTGATTGAGTTTTTTGATGAGGTAACAGAGAGGGTTAATGAGGGCAATGCAGTTGACGTGGTGTATATGGATTCCAAAAGGCGTTTGAGAAAGTGCCACATAATAGGCTTGCCAGCAAAGTTGAAGCCCATGGAATAAAAGGAACAGTGGCAGCATGGATACGAAATTGGCTAAGTGATAAGAAACAGAGAGTGGTGGTGCACAGTTGTTTTTCGGACTGGAGGAAGGTATACAGTGGTGTTCCCCAGGGGTCAGTACTAGGACCACTGCTTTTCTTGATATATATCAATGATTTGGAATTGGGAGTACAGGGTACAATTTCAAAATTTGCAGATGACACAAAACTTGGAAGTATAGTGAACAGTGAGGAGGATATTGATAGATTTAAAGAAGACATAGACAGGCTGGTGAAATGGGCGGACACATGGCAGATGAAATTTAACGCAGAAAATTGTGAAGTGATACATTTTGGTAGGAAGAACAAGAAGAGGAAATATAAACTAAAGGGTAGAATCCTAAAGTGGGTGCATGAACAGAGAGCCCTGGGGGTATATGTGCTCAAATCGTTGAAGGTGGCAGGGCAGGTTGAGAAAGCGGTTAAAAAAGCATACGGGATCCTGGGCTTCATAAATAGTTGTATGCAATTGTAAGGTACACATGCTTTGTTGTCTATCTATATATGCTTTGGCGATTCTGTATCTATTTACTTCACCTGAGGAAGGGGCAATCGATAGCTCCGAAAGCTTGTGATTTCAAATAAAACTGTTGGACTATAACCTGGTGTTGTGCGACCTCTCAATTTCATAAATAGAGGCATAGAGTACAAAAGCAAGGAAGTTATGATGAACCTTTATAAAACACTGGTCCGACCTTAACTGGAGTATTGTGTCCAATTCTGGGCACCACACTTTAGGAAGGATGTGAAGGCCTTAGAGAGGGTGCAGAAAAGATTTACAAGAATGGTTCCAGGGATGAGGGACTTCAGTTATGTGGATAGACTAGAGAAGCTGATGTTGTTCTCCTTGGAGCAGAGAAGATTGAGAGGAGATTTGATAGAGGTGTTCAAACTCATGAGGGGTCTAGACAGAGTAGATAGAGAGAAACTGTTCCCATTGGTGGAAGGATCGAGAACCAGAGGACACAGATTTAAGGTGATTGGCAAAAGCACCAAAGGCGACACGAGAAAAAACTTTTTTACGCAGCGAGTGGTTATGATCTGGAATGCACTGCCTGAAAGGGTGGTGGAGGCAGACTCAATCGTGGTTTTCAAAAGGGAATTGAGTAAGTACCTGAAGGAAAAAAATTTGCAGGGCTACGGGGAAAAGGTGGGGGAGTGGGACTAATTGAAGTGCTCTTGCAGAGAGCCGGCATGGGCTCAACGGGCCGAATGGTCTCCTTCTGTGCTGTAACCATTCTATGATTCTATGTGTAGAGCATAAACAGTGGCACAGACCAGTTGGGCTGAATGGCTTGTTCAGGTGCCCAGCAAAGTGATTACCCTCATGGAAAGCAAAAATTATCGGTGTAGAGATTGGAACTTGTTGCGCATGTTTTGAAGGTGGTAAAAGGGTTGCACAGGGGTCCAATTTAGATGCCACCCTCCCGCCCCCGACTACCGTCGGAAACACGTCCAATGTCATTTTGGTTGCGGCGTCCCTGACGTAAGCCTAAAATGGGCGTTCTGTCCCTTGCATGTGCTAATAAGGACCCCTTTCTGAAACTGCGCTGCCCTGAGCGGAGGAGGCACAGGGCCTGCTCCACTTAGCTTTTCAGGAGTAGATGTGACCTAACAAATTGCCACCACCAAAAAGGTGTGGTTTTCATTTTAAAAAAACCCTTCATGCGGAAGCAGGTGGAGTGGGAGTGCTCCACCTGGCTCCACAACACTCCTGAAGGCCGCTGCTATCCCTTTCCCATTTCCTGGTCCCTGCCACCCCCCCCTCGCCTCCTCCTCCCCAGCAATTACCTGAGGGCTGCTGCCGGCATAGCAGCGGCCTGAAGATGACCTCCACTTCACCGGCGAGTTGCCTGTGGACATGCGGTAGGCAACGGCAGCTCAGCTGACATTAAAATGAGGCCCGAGAACCAATATCCACTGGGGCTCGGGCCTACCTCTTCGTGCGCAGAAATCGTACCCAGCACCCAGTTCGTGCCGGCCTTGCGGAGCTAACGATTTTCTACACCATTGCCGTCACACTCATTTCATTTAAAAATTCTTGGTTACCTTTATAACACAGCAATGCTGCATCTGATTATCATTACTACAGAATAATTTATTCATTTTAAAATTGACTTATTTATTCAGATTGGTGGGAGGAGGCTCGTGTGGAGCTTAAACACTAACATAGACCTATTGGGTTGAATGGCCTGTTTCTGTGCTGTAAAATTGAATGTAATTCTGTGTTGGCTGGAGGTTAGTCTTCGCAAATCCATATACAAATAAGGATCACAGCGAATATCTTCCCAAATAAAAATGACTCTTTGTTAATTTAGGACTTTCCTGCTTGCATTTCAAATCAGATTTAAGGATCACAATGTCAGTGTTATAGCAGATCTGTTCAAATGTCCATCGCTCACCATCCAGCACATGAAATATTGATGGTTTCAAGCATATTTATCGGAATAATGGAAACCAGTTGCGTGGTTATAAATATTTGATGTAGATTTAAGGCTTCACTAATAAAATACCAGTTTTAATTCAAAGCCTGTGGAGGTCAAGAAAAGAAATGTGGAGACTGTCAACCATCCATGTTGGACAGTATTCGGAAATGCCTGCAGCAATTATCTTGTCAGTAGATCTTATAAATGTATTAATCTGTGCCGGCTTGCGTTGTTGCAATTTCATGTGGTAGGTGGAGGGAGGCACTGTACAACATAGCTGTAGGTGAAGCTCATGACCAGGGGAAGGTGTGGAGAGGCTCTCGTGACACACGGTTTGTGGGAAATGAGAGTTCCACACCAGTGGGGGAGCGGATTTTTAAAAAATTGTTCATGGGATGTGGGCGTCGCTGGCAAGGCCAGCATTTATTGCCCATCCCTAATTGCCCTTGAGAAGGTGGTGTTGAACCGCTGCAGTCCATGTGGTGAAGGTACTCCCACAGTGCTATTAGGGAGGAAGTTCCAGGATTTTGACCTAGTGACAATGAAACAACGACGATATACTTCTAAGTCAGGATGGTGTGTGACTTGGAGGGGAACTTGGAGGTGGTGGTGTTCCCATGCGCCTGCTGCCCTTGTCCTTCTAGGTGGTAGAGGTCGCGGGTTTGGGAGGTGCTGCTGAAGAAGCCTTGGCGAGTTGCTGCAGTGCATCTTGTAGATGGTACACACTGCAGCCACGGTACACCAGTGGTGGAGGGAGTGAATGTTTAAGGTGGTGGATGGGGTGCCAATCAAGCGGGCTGCTTTGTCCTGTTTTAAGGACTGGTTTCAGGTTTGATTTTATGGAATGCTTTCATGTACATTTTTCTCAGGGTAATGCTGGGGGAAGGGAACTCAGTCTTACAGATTTTCCTGCGACTGCACCCGGGCACATTGGATGGGCTGGTCAGCATGCCTGTAAGGGACCCACCTAATTTTCCTCCACTAATTTAATGGAGGAAATTGGGTGGATTCCTTTTACAGGATTACTCTCAGACCTGCCCGATATGCATATATTCATGGCACGCAGGCCATGCAGTGAAAATCGCCTAACTGTGATCCATGGTGTAATGTCCAGGGCTCATTGTCACAAACCATTTAAATTCTGAAGTACTTGGGTAGGTGTGATTGGGGTGGATCAAGCTTTTGTGCGATCGTGTAATGCAGGCATTTTATATCTCTCCTGGGTTTTTATTTGCATTGAAATCAATGGAAATAAAAATCAGGAGAAATGTAAAAGAGGCTGCCGATTCGCTGTCTCCCGTTTTACACTGTTGCACAAAGTCAAGATCTACCCCATTGATTCTAATGCAATGCAGTATAGACCAACCCGAAATTTATCCCTAGGAATTTGACGTGCACTGTCCCGATAAATGAAAAAACGAAAAAACTCAAGGCAGTGTCAAAGTGAGAGAGGAAGAATGTAATGTAAACTGGTCCCACTGCACTTTGAGTTTCTAGAACTGAGTGTTGAGGTGCTTGTATAAAATATGATATAATACTTTTAAGAATGAGCAAACAATGATTGAGAAAAAGGAAGAGCAACTGTTTAAATGTGTCGCACCTCTAAGTTTACTTATGAATTTCACTTCAGGGGAAAACGATCCATATGAAACAAAACATAGAATGAAATTTCATTGGTTAACCTTTTGTAATTAGCAGCGAGGCTGAATTCCCTAAGCAGGTGCTGGCTGTCTAAGTCAAATCACGCACACTATTGTTAGCGGAGAGAGGCTGAGAGAGAAACCCTTGTCTCTGCTAATTGAAAAGCATCCCTTTGTTTAACTGCAATAATAATGTACCTGTCAGAGAAGATAGTGTGTCCTGGGATTCTGTTGTATTTTAGGAACATAAATAACAACAACAACAACAACAAGTTGTTTGTTATTGTGGGAGTGGGTGGTACTAGGTCAAGTTGTTGTTGTTATAAATAATGGTATACAGTTTGATAATACAGCTAAAGAATAATATAATGCGGCTTTGAAATCTTGTAATCTAAAAACTGGGGGTTATTGTTGACTGACCAGTTGCCTTTAATAACAGCTCCATCAATCACTTTTATCTGTTTGCTAATATGGTCAGTGTGGGAAAATTGGACCCTTTGTTTCCCACTGCTTTGCAACCAATAACAGCATCAAACAATCGCCAAGGTACAACATGAAGACAGATACAATGCAGAGCTAACTGTCTCAACAATTTCCCGTAACCCATACAGGCGCAGGGTCTCTTATTTGTGCCTGTCGGAAGAAGCTTGCCTGCATTGTCTATGATTCTCAAAGGCAGCCATCATCAACCTCTGCACATTGTTGCAGCCGGTCTTGGAGCCCAGTTCCAGTAGAGCAAGACTTGGTCATTCGCAGGCCAAGACTGGGCGATCTCTGCCACATTTCACCACCTTCTCAAGGGCAACTAGGGATGGGCAATAAATGCTGGCATTGCCAGCGACGCCCAGATCCCATAAACGAATAAAAAAAAATTCCCAAACTTCAGTCCAGGAATTGTCCCAAGTACATTGTTTGACAGGCCCATGGATTTCATCACATATCCTATGGAAAGCAGCCAGCAGCAAGAAATAGCCTTGCACTTTTGTGCATGTGGCAGAGTTCCCAAAAAACACTGGAGAAACTCAACCTTTTAGCTTAGAAAGGAGGCATTTGAAAGTTGGGCCAAGATTCTCCTCTTTGGGGCTATGTTTTGGTAAGACCTTTCTGAATCTGCCAAAACCCAACCCTTTTCCCATAACTCAAACCATTTCCCTGAGTCAGGGTTCAATCTGTATGCACAGAGGGCTCCCAGTGCAATTACTACCAACAAGAGGGAGCCAGACAGTGTGAAGAACAGAATATCGATGGTGCTGTAGCATCAGAAGAGCCAGTGATGACCATTAAGACGTACCCCAAAGATCAGAGTCGCTGTCCCACTGAAGGTCTTTTTTTTATTCATTCATGGGATCTGGGCGTCGCTGGTAAGGCCAGCATTTATTGCCCATCCCTAGTTGCCCTTGAGAAGGTGGTGGTGAGCCACCTACTTGAACCACTGTAGTCCGTGTGGTAAAAGTACTCCCACAGTGCTGTTAGGGAGGGAGTTCCAGGATTTTGACCCAGCGACGATGAAGGAACGGTGATATATTTCCAAGTCAGGATGGTGTGTGACTTGGAGGGGATCTTGGAGGTGGTGGTGTTCCCATGCGCGTGCTGTCCTTGTCCTTCTAGATGGTAGAGGTCATAGGTTTGGGAGGTGCTGCTGAAGAAGCCTTGGCAAGTTGCTGCAGTGCATCTTGTAGATGGTACACACTGCAGCCACGGTGCATCGGTGGTGGAGGGAGTGAATGTTTTTTAAGGTGGTGGATTGGGTGCCAATCAAGCGGGCTGCTTTGTCCTGGATGGTGTCGAGCCTCTTGAGTGTTGTTGGAGCTGCACTCATCCAGGCAAGTGGAGAGTATTCCATCACACTCCTTACTTGTGCCTTGTAGATGGTGGAAAGGCTTTGTGGAGTCAGGAGGTGAGACACTCACCGCAGAATACCTAGCCTCTGACCTGCTCTTGTTGCCACAGTAATTATGTGGCTGGTCCAATTAAATTAAGTCCAGTTAAGTCTACACCAGTATATAGTGCCGGCTTTATTTGAAGGGTCAAGAAGACCCGGGGGCGTAATTTCAACTTTCGCAGAAGGTGTAAAACATGCAATATCAGACCGGCTGCCCATTATACACCACACAACATTTTCTACAGTTGCACCTGCACCTTCACCTCTTTGCTCATATTTCACCAAGTGCTCCCTCTTGCAACTCGCTAACTGACTCTTCCCCCAACCCCAATTTGTGCTAGAGCTGGTGCTTGTTATTGTGGGACTAGGTCGAGGCTTTACAGTTGACTCAGCTCCTGCAGTAACTTGAACATAGCTACAGGTGGAAAGAGTATGCAGTGCAGCTCATTGAACTACTTCAATATGGGCCTGTGTGTGAAGGAGTGAGTAAATAAGAAGATAATCAATGACAAGCAAAGGATATTTAGGAAAGGCCTCCAGTTTCACCCTCTCCCACCCCTCAATTGTCTTCATCCCCATAATCTCAATGGCCCTCTCCTTATAAGAAGTCAAAGGTCATAAATTTGATGACCCCTGCCCCCATCTCCTTTTACATAGTCTTGTCCTGTAAACAGCTGCAACAGGGATATCTTTTGGAAAGGGAACCCGGAATCCTTTGTGCAGCTGCAAACTTGAATTGTTAATATGCAGTAGCATAGAATTGTTTTTCTCATTTTAAATATGTCCTTGTTATCGCCTCACGGGATAGTGTCCCTATCCAAGGAATGAAGTAATACACCTTATGTGCTGTAAACTCATGTAGGTACTGTTGCCATGCATTCCGTGCACTGGAAGTTTCCAATCACTGCTTGCTGGTGTGTACCGAACCCTATAACATGCTGAAGTGACCAACTATTCTTTCTCTAGACAGAGCAAGATTGCTGGTCTTCATGCTTTTGAGCGTTTCAATAGGGTTAATCCGAATTAGTTAAGAATGTAACTGAGTCGATTAGTAAAAATGAAAATGCCTCAAAATAAGATTGGATTTGACAGTTTGAAGGCTGTATCACCTCAGCGGAACAGTACACATAAATTATTTAAATCCCAAGGCTATAACCTGACGATTACAGTTTTATTACTTCAGCTGCTATAATTATCCCAGCAGAAAGTTCAATAACATACTCCTCCTTCTCCCGCCCCAAATTGTACTTTTACTGAAGGCACAGAGAAATAGCAGTTATTAACTATTCATCTTACATCTGTCTTTACTCCAAGAGGAAGAGGAAAGGTTACCTTTATCAAATATCAGGTTGTTGAAAACAGCAAAAGAGGAGCTAGACTGTATGTAAATAACAAAGGATAGATTGAAAGATACAGAAAGGTTAGATCCTCTTCAAATAAACAAGTACTTAATCCCAGACAAGTCTTAAAGGAAATGCAGATTGAAATTAATGAGGTCCCAATTGACAGATTATAAATTTGCTATCCAGGAGAGGATCCTGAGGATTGGAAAGTGATTAACAAAACCTCCATTATGTAAGATAACATACTTGGAGTAAGTTTAATATCTGTGTAAGCATCGGAGCAGGCCCCAAGGATTTGTCTGATTGTTACTGCTGTTCGACCAGCAGTCTGTTTGGCCCAGTGAGAGGGGCGTGGTGCAGTTGGACCCAGAAGCACAGACACACCTGTGAGTTTCAATTTAACTATGGAAAAGACATTTGCTTTGGACAATGAGCGTCTCAATAGGTGATTTAACTGTGAATAGGTGATTTAACTTTGGACAATGGGACTTCGTGTTTTAATGGATTTCGATGGAATATCAATTGGATAAGACAACGATGCCAGTTTCGCTGGAACAATGGACTTCCTGGCCTCAATGATAAACACTTTAACCTTGGGCAAAACACATCAGCAGTAAGACTAAATCACATCAAATATGTACCACAGGGAGGGGGAGACAAGACAAGGAATTGTCTTCCATCCCCAGCCCTGTACATGTCCTATGGTTTGGATTACTGGGTGTGTATTGGAATACAAGAGTTGGGGGAAGGCCCAGACTCGAAAAGGCAGGAACCAGACAAAGAAGGGTGATTTAAAAGACATTGGCCTAGAAATTCGCGTGGCCGGCTTGCCGCAGGGGTAAGGATCGCACGCGCTCTTACCCACCACGCCTGCCGTTGTGTTTTGGGCCCACAGGAACTTCGGGGCCTGGGTCTCTACCTAGTGCCGGCGCGCAGTGCTTGCGTGTTCCAGGGGCGCAGTTAGTGCGATGCGACCCCTGGGATCACGTGGGCCATGGAGAGCCAATGGCAGCAGACCATCTTTCATTCATAGATTTGACAGACCTGTCAAATCTGTGAATTGAAATCGGCCACAAAAGAACAGCTAAACTTCAAATAATTTTTTTTTTAAAACCATCGCATTTATAAAATAACTATAGTTAAATAAATTAACCACTTTAAACAAATATTAAATTTTTTGAAAAAATTAAAATACTTTTTAAAAGTTATAAAAATAAACTTACCTTTCTTTAAAGTATCTAAAAAAGATAAACCTGTTGAAAAAAATTTAAAATTATACTTAATTAACTACTTACCTTGTTCAAAAGGGGTCTTACGCCTTCTTTTTACTAGCATAGAATCTTCAATACTTACCCTCGCGTTGAAACCTGAAAAAAAATCTAAGTGTGCTGCGTGCGCGCAGCCTCTAGCGCGCACGCGGTTCACCTAGGAACCGCCCCCTTACCATACCGGAAGTTCCGGTTTCCCGCGCATGCGCAGTGCATGCAGGAAACCGGCACTTCGGGAATGAATACGGGTGAGTACGGACTGTGTACTCACCAGGGAACGGTCCGAATTTTTGGGCCATTGCTGCAATACACAGACTTAAATGAACTTTTAGGGTATACAGAGAAGGCAGCTTTGGCCATTTCTCTCTCTCGCTCGCTTGCTCTAAACCACCACAAGCGACAAGAGCCTCACCTTGCTCTTCGACTGTAGGAACGAACCTCGAAACTGGGACTTGGATACTGCATCGGCGATACGGAGCCAGGAGACACGCTCTACACAGGGAAGCAGCGAGCAAGAAACCGGACAATCGGGGTGAGCATTGTCCAAGCCCACGCATCCTTAAGACCACTGGTACTGTGTGATGGGGTGTGGTGTGTCCCAACCAAGCCAGAGGGGTTTAGTGGGGAGGTTCTGTGTGTATTGTATGTTCCGGGGTTTGTGGGACAAGTCCATGTTATACTCTGTATTGCAACACAGTGTGATTTTAGGCGTCTTAATACGAGACAGGGGCCTGTTCGACGGGCCAAGTTGTATTGTTGTACCGTTTGTTTTACGCCACCAGGCATTTTATGTACTGGAGGCGGGTGTGTGTGTTAACCTTATTAAACACCGTACAGTTGAGTCCGAAAAGCTTGTCTGTGTTCCAATCCTGTTCACTGTAATTCCTGTCGTATAGAACTAAGTAGGAGGGGTGATTCGAACCACCAAGGCAAACCACCTACACTGTGGAGGGAAAGGCTTTGAGAAGTCTATTGGAGAATACTAGCAAATGCATAACTTTTTAAGTACGTCTGTGTGGCGGATCGCCACCTAAACGGGCATTATCCACTTTTCCGTCCGTGGACAATATATAGAGCACCTTGCCTTTAAGGCACCTTGCCTTTAAGGCAGGAGAAAAGGAGTGGGTGGGACCCTCAGGGTTTTTCCAGAGAATTCTGGGAGCAGTCTTTCAGCCATTTTGGACCAGGCAGTTGTATTAAAAAGCCTTTGTTTTCCCACACATGGATTCAGTCTTAATTCGTGTTTCGCGGCAGCCTCAACATTGGTGACCCCGACGCTCAGAACGTATTCCGAGCACTGCAATGGCGGACACGAACGCAGTTTCCGTGAAACTGCCGGAGTTTTGGGAAAACCAGCCCGAAGCCTGGTTTCTCCAAGCTGAATCCCGCTTCCGGCTGCGAAACATCACCACAGATGGGACGCAGTACGACTACCTCATCACATCACTCGGTAGCGCCACAGTTTCGAAGGTTTGGACAGCGCTGCAGAACCCACCAGAGGAAGGCAAGTATGCACATCTCAAGGCAGCGCTCCTTAAAAAATTTACGGCCTCGGCATATCAGCGAAACTGCCACCTCCTCGACCTTCCAGGCCTCGGTGATGCCTCACTGTCAGACCTCCTCTCCCACATGCTCTCCCTCACCGACGAGAGCCCACCCGGATCCCTTTTCCGCACGCTGTTCATCCGCCAGCTCCCTCTCAGCATCCGCCCAGCGATCGTGGCGTCCGGCCTCACGAACCTGGAAGCCCTGGCCGATGAGGCCGACAAGCTGCTGTCCGCTCACTCCAGCCGCGACGTCACTCCGGACCATGCAGCCAATGCCTGGGCGCGCCCCTAACTGGCCACCACGCGGCCACAAGGACCAGCCACCCGGCCCACGGGGCCTTCGCGCCCCACTAACCCGGGCCACTGTTACTACCACGCACGGTTCGGCGCCAGGGCACAACGGTGCACACCTCCCTGCTCTTTCAAGTCCGCCCCCGTACCAGCCCCCGCGATGGCCGTGGGCCACGCGGGCTCCCTGCTGTACGTCACGGATGACAAAACCGGCCGCCGGTTCCTGTGCAACACTGGAGCTCAGCACAGCATCATCCCGGCCTCCTCCCTCGACATCCAAAAGGGCGAATGAGGACCGGCGCTGGCTGCTGCTAACGGCTTGGAAATCCGGACGTACGACACCCGGACAGTCACCCTCGACCTCGCTGGTCGCCGCTACCGATGGGAGTTCATCACTGCCAAGGTGCTCTCCCCTCTCATCGGCGCAGATTTCCTGTGCGCCCACGGCCTACTGGTAGACATCCCTCGTCACCGCCTCGTGGACATGAACACCATGTCCCCCATCCTGGGCGCCATGGCCCCCCGTCAACCCGCCGACATGGCGTCACAGTGCCACGCCCGGGCCACGGATGACTACTCGGCACTCCTGGCCGAATTCCCGGCCCTTACCAATCCGACCTTCTCCGCGGAGGCCGCCAAACGCGGGGTGGAACACTTCATCCCCACCACAGGTCCCCCAGTGTACGCCCATGCCCGCAGGCTGGACCCGGCCAAACTGGAGATCGCGCGGACCGAGTTTGCCACCATGGAACAGCTCAGCATCATCCGCCACTCCAACAGTCCCTGGGCCTCCCCACTCCACATCGCCCCCAAACCAGGCGGGGGTTGGCGCCCCTGCGGGGATTACCGCCGCCTCAACGACGCCACCACCCCTGATCGGTACCCCGTGCCGCATATTCAGGACTTCTCGGCTAGACTGGCCAGCCGCTCAGTCTTTTCCAAGGTCGACCTGGTGCGCGGCTACCACCAAGTCCCCGTCCACCCCACAGACATCCCCAAGACGGCCGTAATCATCCCCTTCGGCCTGTTCGAGTTCCTGCGGATGCCCTTCGGCCTCAAAAATTGTGGCCCAGGCATTCCAACGGCTCATGGACTCGGTCTTTCGGGACCTGAAGTTCCTGTTCGTCTACCTGGACGACATCCTGGTAGCCAGTTCCTCCAAGCAGGAACACCTCGAACACCTTCGCATCCTGTTCGGGCGCCTCAGCGACCACGGGCTCATCCTCAGCCCAGCCAAATGCCAGTTCGGCCTGGACAAGATCGACTTCCTCGGCCACCACATCACCCATGCTGGGGCCATTCCCCTGCCCACCAAGGTGCAGGCCGTCCAACAATTTCCCCGCCCCACCACCATCAAAGGCCTCCAGGAGTTCCTCGGGATGGTGAATTTCTATAACCGCTTCATCCCCAAAGCGGCGTCCCTCATGAGGCCCCTGTATGAAGCCCTCCGGGGCAGGAGCGGCAAGCTGGCGGTCGAATGGACGGCAGACGCGTCCGCTGCCTTCGACTCCACCAAGACCGCGCTCGCCAACGCCACTCTGCTCGTGCACCCACGGCCCAATGCCAGGGTAGCGCTCACCACGGACGCCTCCGACCACGCGGTCGGCGGCGTGTATGAGCAGTGGGTCGACGGCGCCTGGCAACCACTTGCCTTCTTCAGCCGCCAACTACGCCCCCCAGAGGTCAAGTACAGCACCTTCGACCGCGGGCTCCTCGCGCTGTTCTTGGCGGTCCGCCATTTTCGGTTTTTGCTTGAGGGCCACCCCTTCACTGCGTTTGTCAACTACAAGCCCCTGACATTCGCAATGGCAAAGACAACCGACCCCTGGTCCGCCAGGCAGCCGCGCCAGCTCGCGGCAGTGTCCGAGTTCACCACGGACATCCAACACGTCTCCGGCCGAGACAATGTGGTAGCCGACTGCCTCTCCCGCCCCGCCATCCACGCCGCACACCTGGCAGTCGACTACGCTCAACTCGCTGCAGACCAGATCACCGACCCTGATCTGCTCTCCGCACCTACCAACCTACCAGGGCTACGCCTGGCCGACGTCGCCTGTGGCCCGACCGCAGTCACGGTCAAGGGCGACATATCCCTATGTCAACCTCGGCTCGTCGTCCCAGCGTCCTGGCGCCGCCGGGTATTCGACATTCTCCACAACCTCTCCCACCCCGGCGCCCGCGCATCCATCAAATTGGTAGCCAACCGCTTTGTCTGGCGCGGCCTTCGCAAGGATGTGCGTACTTGGGCCAACTCCTGCCTAGCCTGCCAATGGGCCAAGGTACAGCAACACACGAAAGCACCCCTCGAGGAGTTTACTTTCCCCTCGCGGAGATTCGACCACATCCACGTGGACATCGTCGGGCCCCTGCCGCCGTCGCAAGGCCACACGCACTTGCTGACGATCGTTGATCGCACCACGCGCTGGCCCGAGGCACTTCCACTGACCTCTACTACCACCACCGACATCGCCAGAGCCTTCGTCAGCACCTGGGTCGCACGATTCGGCGTCCCCTCCGACATGACGTCGGACAGAGGTCCGCAATTTACCTCTGAACTCTGGACCGCCGTCGCACGCAATCTCGGGGTGACCATTCACCGCACCACAGCGTACCACCCCCAAGCCAACGGACTGTGTGAGCGGTTCCACAGATCCTTGAAGGCATCTCTTCGAGCCAGCCTCCAGGACGGCACCTGGACCGACCGACTTCCGTGGGTCCTCCTCGGCCTGCGCACCATGGTTAAAGAAGACCCCCACGCATCGGCAGCAGAGCTCGTGTACGGTCAGCCGCTGCGCGTACCGGCGAATTCCTGCCCACCGCCACAACACCCTGGTCAGCCAACCAGCAATGCCACGACTTCGCCTCACCGGCGCTGCAGTTCGCCCCGGTGCCCATTGCCCGACACGGCGAATCCACCTCACACGTCCCACTAAGCCTGCACCAGGCACGGTGCGGTTTCGTCCGGCACGACGCCCACCGCGAACCCCTTCAACCCCCGTACGACGGGCCCTACAAGGTGCTACAGGCTGGGGACAAATTTTGCACCCTGCAAGTGGCAGCTGTTACAAGGGGGCATAACTATAAGGTGCATGGGGGGAGATATGGAAGGGATGTCCGAGGTAGATTCTTTACTCAGAGAGTGGTTGTGGTGTGGAATGGACTGCCTGCTGTGATAGTGGAGTCGGACACTTTAGGAACTTTCAAGCGGTTATTGGATAAGCACATGGAGCACACCAGAGTGATAGGGAGTGTGATAGCTTGATCTTGGTCTCGGACAATGCTCGGCACAACATCGAGGGCCGAAGGGCCTGTACTGTGCTGTACTGTTCTATGTTCTAAGTGGGCGACAGGACCGAAAAAGTGTCGGTTGACCGACTCAAGCCAGCATACTCGGAGCCCGGTGAGCATGTCCCTGTAGCTCGTCCACCGCCACGCGGCCGACCTGCCCTCAAGCCGGTTCACCCGGCTGCTCCACGCCCGGCCATTCCACGTCCACCGGCATCCTACAAGAGCCGCTCCGGCCGGCCCATCAGACCGCCGCACCGTCTCGTCCACACCTCCTAAGCGGATTCTGCGGGGAGCTGTGTGGCGGATCACTACCTAAACGGGCATTTCCACTTTGCCGTCCGTGGACAATATATCGAGCACCTTGCCTTTAAGGCACCTTGCCTTTAAGGCAGGAGAAAAGGAGTGGGCGGGACCCTCAGGGTTTTTCCAGAGAATTCTGGGATAGTCTTTTCAGCCATTTTGGACCAGGCAGTTGTATTAAAAAGCCTTTGTTTTCCCACACATGGATTCAGTCTTAATTCGTGTTTCGCGGCAGCCTCAACATCAGCATAGATTCAGAAAGTGAGGTTATGTTTAACTAATTTGCTCGAATATTTGGAGTTATTATAGACATGGCACGCAGAAGAGATACAAATGATACTATATACATTAAGAAGCTTTTAATAATGCTCCATATCAGCAATTGATGGCTATGGTAGGGATCCATGTAATAGGAGCTAATGTATGATGTTAGATAGAAAATTGGCTTAAAAATCGGAAATTGAGGATCATCATAAATGGACATTTTTTCAGCTGGATCGAAATTTGCAAGCAAGATATCCCAGGGGTAGCCTTGAGACACTTGTTATTTGTTCTACTGAATTTCTTGTATCATTATTCACCCACTGTAGTCACATAAAGAAATAAATCTGTAAGCTGGTTAAAGTTTGAATTTTGCCTTGGTTAGTCTTATGCTTATAAATCGATTGTCAAGCTACGTATGTGGGGTTTTCTTATAAATCAATGTGAAGGTTTGTGTCATACATCAGGCTTGTCATTATTCAAGATATCCAGGCTTGTGGAGGTGTAGGATTCTGAGAGCTACACTGTCAGCATATTCTGGGTTACATGTTATAGAGTCTGGTAGTGTTGTGTGCCGCATAGGAGCCCTGTTGCAGTTAGGGATGGCTTTCTTTTGAAGTTAGTGGGAAGTGTCCTGATAACCTCGTGGTTATCAGCTGGATTTTACCACCTTTGTGGCGATATGTCCCGTGTTTTCTCTTCTTTTCAGTCAGAGGCGCACGGGCGCTAAGTTCCGTTTTTCTCCCGGGTTGCTAGCAGGAGTGCCAGAACAGCTACCTTCAATTCCGGGAGACTCCTGGACAATTCGGGAGGGTTGGCAACTCTAGTCCTGGCTGCTGTCTGTGCATTTTTCTGTAATCTGATTGGTGATGACAAATGAGAAGATGATAATCTAGTGTGATGGTGATATATATAGATGGGGTAATTGATGAGAAAGAATTGAAATATTTATTAAACAATGAGAAATAAATAAAAGGGGAGCTCAAACTCAAACAGTAAACAAAGATAAATTATAGGCATAAAGGGGGTAACACTCAACTTTGATGGGGTTGCAAAACAGGCAGTAGTGGATTAGCTGTCCATTATACACCCCACCTGATTTTCCTTTCCAATGACTTTGGGCAGGAAATATAGAGTCATAGGGCTGGATTTTCATTGACCCGTGGAGGTGGGTTTGGAGGCGTGTGGGGGGTTAAAATTGCGAAAACTGGCGGGCAGGCACAAGCCTGCCTCCATCCCGCCTCCACGCAATTTTCATTAAATCGTGTCTGCTGGTCCCGACTTAACAAGCACTAAATTGCCTCTATAATGCCATTTTGAAAGCCTTTGTGATTGTAATCCTTTTTCTACGTGAAGCACGCCTGATCTGAAACACGATTGTGAAACCTGGCGGGAGCACATTTGGATAGCTGACTATCAGTGGCTGGCTGGCTGATCTGGGAGTGGTGGTGAATGGGAGACATATCTGGGAGTGGTGGTGGATGGGAAACATATCTGGGAGTGATGGTGCAAAAATATCTGGGAGCAGACTTAGGGCTGCTGCTGCTCATTTTGCCTCCAGGTCCTCTCACACCAAAGGCCAGGCAGTCTTTGCAGACCTTCAATGCAGCAGCAATGATGACATCATCAAAGGCAACTTTCAGACTGAAAACACTAATTGGGTCATGGGTTCCCACATGCTGGAACTCAATTGCCCAATTAGGTGAAAATCGCATCAATCTCCCACATCCAATTGCAGTCGGGTGGATAACACGAAAAGTGGATGACACGACCCCAACCCGTCCCAGTATCAAAATCCAGCCCTTCGAGTCATAGAGTTTTACAGCACAGAAAGAGGCCCTTCGGCCCATTGTGTCCGCGCCGGCCATCAAGCCCTATCTATTCTAATCCCATTTTCCAGCACTTGGTCCGTAGCCTTGTATGCTATGGCGTTTCAAGTGCTCATCTAAATGCTTCTTGAATGTTGTGAGGGTTCCTGCCTCTACCATCCTTTCAGGCAGTGAGTTCCAGATTCCAACCACCCTCTGGGTGAAAAAGTTTTTCCTCAAATCCCCTCTAAACCTCCTGCCCCTTACCTTGAAACTATGCCCCCTGGTTATTGATCCCTCTACTAAGGGGAAAAGTTTCTTTCTATCTACCGTATCTATGCCCCTCATAATTTTGTACACCTCAATCAGGTCCCCCCTCAGCCTTCTCTGCTCTAAGGAAAACAACCCCAGCCTGTCCTGATCCTCTACTGCCTGTTTTACGCCGACATTGAAGTTGAATTTCACCCCACAGACACACGTATATATCTTAATAACCTGGATGAGGGTACATTAGCAAAATCTCCCAAGGATCTAGATAATACTAAAAACAGGAGGCAGGGCAACTAATGAAAAACAATGTATCCTTAAGGATTCAGAATTTTTAGATAGTTGGGCCAATATGTAGCAAATACGTGGATAAGTGTAAAATCATTTAGATGGGCACCAAGGACCCAAAAGAGGGAACATGTGTTAAATCAAACACGGTACATTATTGCTAAGAATTAAAGAGATCTAGGGGTTATAATGGATAAACTGTCATTGTCCTGGACTTGCAATTGTACAGCATGCCATTTGTAACTTTGACCGCTGTGTTGGTGCTCCTGGAAGATTTGAAACTAGAAAGGACGCACTCAAACTGGGAATGCGAGGAAGGGGAGTGCACAATTGGGTGGCAACAGTGTGTTCAAGGACCTTGAGGAGAAAGGATTGATTAGAAATTAAGTGGCAGTTTGAAAAATTGGTGGGGTCGAGGGGGTGATAGCACTTTTGAAAGGAGGAATGATTCAAAGCTCAAAGGGCCGAATGGCCTACTCCTGCTCCTACTTTTCTATGTTTTTTCTATTCCAGAAGCTGGAGTGAGGTTGATGAGAGGGTACCAAGCATGGGTTAAAGAAGGGAATGTTGGGGGCGGCGATGGAGAATCTGCAGTGTGAAAGGGAGGGGCTGAATTGGGAGGTGGGCTAGAAGAAGGTAGGCAGATGTCACTAGTGGATGACCTTGATTTTGGAAGCAAAGAGGTTCATCAGCTCCTGACATTTAGTAATGGAGATGAAGATGGTGGGTGTAGGGAAAAATGGTTGGAGGAGGCAGTTTGTGATGGAGAAGAGGAGTCTTGGATCATTCTTGCTGCCCAAGATAATCTGAGACTTCAAGGGTAATTTTTCCATAGAAAGAGAGATGGAGTATTGCTTGAAGTAGTAAAGCCAGATGTGGAGATTGACAGCCAGGCAGGTCATGTACCATGTTCATTTTAATCTGCGGCCAAAGAACTTGAGTCCATGAAGCTAAGTCCGTGATAATAGCTGTTGTACCAAAGGAAATGGTAGAAAATTGGATTACCTTCGGTGTGTGGGATCTGGTGGGGCCAGGGGTAGCAAAAGTGAAGGTACAGCAGCTATGGAGCTGATTCATGAAGGCATCAGTGACAATGCAGGTTGTGAGCTAGAGGGCAAGAAGTTACAATGGGACACTTGAGGGAA
The DNA here is from genome assembly GCA_030390025.1 of Squalus acanthias. NCBI lineage: Eukaryota > Metazoa > Chordata > Chondrichthyes > Squaliformes > Squalidae > Squalus > Squalus acanthias. The sequence continues at coordinate 807,471 of JASTWF010000126.1, read as the reverse complement.
TTTGTTTTTTTTTCCCCCCGTGGGTGGCACGTGGGAGTGTAGAGGTTAGACACAAGCATGGGGATGTGTAAGAGAAGAGAACTGAGGAAGCTGGCCTAAGATAAGGGTAGAGAAGTACACGTAGAGGATGTGGTTGAGGGAGGTGAGGGCAGAGTAACTTCAGATGCAGGTTAAAGTCACCAAGGTTGAGGTGCTTAGTGCAGCGACTAACCTAGTACAGACGGCAGGAGCTTTCAGTAAGGAAGGTGCTAAGTCGCACTGGAGGTTGGGATGAGGAAGTAAATGATGAGGATCTTGAAAACTGCTGGTGAATGAAGTGTCAAAATGTGGATCAATTGCCAAAGGAATAAGGAGATAGTCCAAGGTGAAAGCTGGAGATGAGTACCACAATGCCTGCATGGTAAGTTGGGCAGGGTCGAAAGTGTAGCCTGGTAAAGTAGCCTCAGTGAGAGAGAAAGAGTTATCATTTGCAGGTCAAACTTTGGTCACTCCCATGATATCAGATCATGGAATGAAAGACCCTTGTTTTCAAGAGAACAGACACATTGTAGGATGATCCAGAGGGAATGGAAAACCAATGATTAACTTGAGTTGAGGCTAGAGCATGGGAGGAGTCACTGTTGAAATCAGAGGAATGGAGAGGATTTCAGAGACGACTGGGTGATTGATGTTTGGTTATGGTGATAACACCACCATAAAGAAAACTGCAGTAAAACTGATTGATTTTCTTCATGTTGTGCCTGTATTCTAACCTGACTGAGGGAGGCCAACAAGCCCAAATAGATACATTTGACATAATGAATAACACAATATATTTTATTTATTTTGCAGAATGACAAGTCTCCAGGACGCTCAACAAGTCGATCAAGTAACATATCCAAGGTAGGGATATTCTTTATATTCAGAAGGGAAATTCTGACTTTTCTAGCTTTGTGTTGGTTGATGAGGGAGCCAGTGTTTGGGAACTCTTCGCACGATATGTTTTGGGAAGGAGAACATAATTGTAGTTAGCATTAAATTGGGAACTCTGCTGTAGTATGTTCCAGAGAATGATCGTCCATAAACAGAATAGCTGGTATGCTTTCATGAGGCACAATTCTGAAGAAATGTATTGCTGCATAGCTATGGTACCCAATTGTGTAACATTTCCCAGAGAATTTGCATGAGGGACAAAATACAAGTACAGTTTATTTTTCTCATAGCAATACGAGGTTCAAAGCAATTGGCAAACAATTCGGTTTGTTTCAAAATTGTTGACTTCACCTTTCTAAGACAGTTTCTCTGTAACGTCTAATCTGTGCCCTTAAGACAGCAGTTTACTTGTTATCCTGTTTGATGTGGATGAGCAATCCACCTTGAAGTCAGGCACATTGCAGAGAACAGTCGATACCTCGAGAGTGAGATGCAGAAACACATGGCTCAACGAAAGGAGAGGTCAATAAAGCAACAATTGAATCATGCAACATAATGCAAATCATAAAACCTTCTTACCATTTTGGGTTAACAGCCAAGTAAGACCAAAATTAAATTAAATGTAACTTCATGTATGAAAAAAACTCACCCATTTTGGCTCAATAGGTAGCTACAGCACACAGTATAGCTGCAGTTACTTTGAACTAGACGACAGCTGCTGTTGTAACACCAGCCTAGCAGGTCATGGAGAGTCCTCCCTTTAACTGAAACTGAATTAAAAACTGGTAAAAAGATAAAAAGAGAGGAATGTGGGACATTTCTTTGGATATTTTGCAGAAAGCAGAGTGTGGAGGAAAAACTGGGGGCTCTTTAAAGAAGACAGGTGAAATAAAGTGATAAGGAAAAGTTATGGCAGAAATTTAAAATCATTTTTGTACTATGCCCTTTTTCTGGTAGTTGGAGGTATAAAGGATGTATCAGTGTTTATGGGGAAAATAGAACTAGCCCATTAAAAAATGAGACTTTGATTATTGACAGGTAAATGGAATTAAATAGTACTTAAAAGGAAGAAAGGGAGTATCTCTTGTTCAAACTATGCCCCTTTATTATATAAGATAATTATGCTCTTGCCAGATATTTCCTCAACATTTTTGTTAATGCCAATTTTAGCACTGCCTGTAAATCCCTTGAGGTCTCCCTCCCTGCTTGGCCATTCTGATGTCATGTTATTCGAAAGATCATGATGTGCTTCCATTGCAAACAATGGGAGGCATGGCTTCAGACCAGCCTGAGGGCACTCTGTAGCTGGCCAACCCTGAAAAAGACACCTTGCAAGCTGAGAATGCAAATTACCCAGCCAATTCCATGGTTTTGTGCAACTGGGGGGGGGTCCAGTGGAGCCCTCAATCTGAACTCTCCCTTTCCGCTTCCCTTTGTAGGGAAGCTGCTCTGAGAGGCAAAGGGTGGCTCTTGTAATCAGCCTTTTTTGAGAAATGTCAACGAACTATCTGGTGAGAATATAAATCTTTTTTTCCACAGAAAAAGTGAGAACTTTGAAGAAATAGTACACTTTCCTTCCTATTTAAGGGAATAAAGATAAGCTGTGCCTGAATTTATTTTTTATCCCGGTAGCAATCTTTGCCCGCCAGCAGCACATATTGGAAGTTCAGACGTGCTCTTCCCATGATGTTGAACCCTTTATTGGGTGTGTGCTTCCCAATCCTGAAATTGCAATATGTGGTGCTGGCGGACGAGGCTCCCCGCCGGGAGCATGAACTCAAACAATGATGTGCGGAACTTTCAACCTCGGCGGTGGGGGTGGGGGGGTGGGTAGTGGATCGGCTGCCTGTTACACACTCTGCCTAACTTTCCTTTCCATTGACTTCAAAGGAAAGGGAATATCAGGTTGGGTAAGATAACGTGCGGCCAATCCACTATGACCCGTTTTATGCCCCCCCGCTGAAGTTGTATTATATCATATACAGCCCCCACTCTATATGATGAAGAATATGTTAGATATTTTATAAAAAGCATCAGTGAAACTTAGTCGAATATTGTGTCCAGATGTGTTTGATGTGTTTAAAAAAAGCTATAGAGGCAGTCAAAAGAAATTAGGGTGTTGAAAATTATTCCAGGTTTAAAAGATTGTACTGTACTGTGAAGAGAAACTAAGGAAGCAAAATCTATTTTTATTTTTAAAAATGTGTAGGCATATGATTCATGTTTTAAAACAAGGAATGGCATTAACAAGGCGGATTATAGAAATATTTTATGCAAAACCAGCCAGGCAGAAACAGAAGGCGTGATTCTAAATAAATAAAGTCACTCGTTAAAATTACCATATTAAATGACTTCTTGGCAGCCATCAGCTTCTGGAATAGGCTGCCACCTAGTGCAGTAAATACTGAAACAAAAACAGAAAATGCTGGAATCACTTAGCAGGCCTAGCAGCATCTGTGGAGAGAACAGACAAGTTGATATATCAGGTGTGACTCTTCATCAGAACCGGTGCTCATTGGCAAGGCTCTCACATTCTGATGAAGGCCCACACCTAAACTGTCAGCTTGTCTGTTCTCTCCAGAGATGCTGCCTGACCTGCTTCCAGTCTTTCCAGTAATTCCTGTGTTTGTTACAGATTTCCAGCATCTGCTCTTTTTTTGTTTAGGCAGGAAATAATTACTTTGATTGAAAAGCTAGTGATTCAGCGAAGAGTGGCAGGCTATGGTTGTGAGTGCAAAAATAATGAAAGATGGTCAGATCAGACCCTGAAAGAGGCGATGGAAAATGACACAAGCTGAATGAGTTATTTCTGTATTACACTGGTCTTTGGTTGTTTTGTTCTCAATAGTACATCATGCTTCCAGTTCCCTGTAAACAATGTACCTAAGGGCACCTGTCAGTACTGACTAATAGCTCCAATATCATGACCCAGGAGTGTATAATTGAGAATTTTCATCCTGTTTCTTGCAGGAGATGTCATCATCGTTCTTTGCCAAGTTCCTTTATTAAACTTTTTTCATTTAAGTTTGTTCTCTTTTTTTTCTCACCAGTTTTCTCCACATCCTTTCTCCTGGAGGTGTTGTGTTCCCAGTGGTCATTGTTCACCTGTGAGCCTTGACACTGGGTGTCAGTAATGTATACAAATACGAAGGATAACACAGTCAAGTGGAATTCTGTCCTTACCTGACGTCCACACGTGTACACTTCCAGCAGCAGTTGCTGGGTAGTAATCAGGAGTGGGACCCTGAGCAATTTTTTTTTTCTTCAACCCAACTATGCTATGGCCAATATTAACTGGCTCAGTATAGAGCAGAAATCAAACCTGGAACGTTCCTGTTCTGTATGGCTCAGCTATCTACTAGATAAATCTCCTGAGCTAGCAATGGAAATTTTGGTTCTAAATGCATTCTAAGTACATCTAGTGCAGTAAATACTGACTTTGATTGAAAAGCTAATATATAAAACATAGCATATAATGATTCTAATTCAGCACATTTGTTAGAGAGAACAAGTCTTTATTGAGATTTTTTAAAATTGCAATTTGATTTTGTTAAAAACAATTGCTGCTAATCATTGTAAAAGGTTTCATAAGAACATAAGAAATAGGAGCAGGAGTATACCAAACGGCCCTTCAAGAATGCTCCGCCATTCAATAATATCATTGTAGAGATTCATGTATCTCTGGTAAACAGGATTGAGTGCAAACCAATATGGTGGGTATATTGTGTTTAATCGGAGTTTAGGACGGAATATAACACACTAGTTATACAGCAAAAATATACGACCGTGACAAGTAGCTGGTATCGGACAGATGGCTGGCGTGCACAATCAACTCTTCTTATTCAATAGCAAAATACTGCGGATGCTGGAAATCCGGAATAACAACAGAAAGCGCTGGAAAAACTCAGCAGGCCAGGCAGCATCCGTGGAGAGAGAAACAGAGTTAATGGGCTGGATTTTGAATGACCCGTGGAGTCGGGTTTGGAGGCGTGTGGGGGGGTTAAAGTAGCAATTTTCCTCTCACAGCAAGGCCAGGCAGTCTCTGAAGACATTCAATGCAGCAGCATCAGAGGCGACTTTCAGACCTAATACTACTACTACCTCATCACATCTCCGTTGTAATAGTGGACCTGCAGCTGATAGTCAGCTATCTACTTGTGCTCCCGCCAGGTTTCACTGGAGTGTTTCACATCAGGCGTACTTCACGTCGGAAAAGGGTTAAACTAGCTAAAACGTTTCAAAATGACATTACAGAGCCAATTTAGGGCTTGTTAAGGGCTTTAATGGCCTCTCCCGCCTCTTGGAGGCGGGACGGAGTCGGGAACCCCGTGACCGATTTTGTCAAAATTGCGTGGAGGCGGAATGGAGGTGGGATGGGGTCGGGACCCCCGAATCTGCAACTTTAACCCCCCACACGCCTCCAAACCCGACTCCACGGGTCATTGAAAATCCAGCCCAATGACTGAGCATTCACAGCCCTCTGGGGTAGGAAATTCCAAAGATTCACAACCCTTTGAGTAAAGAAATTTCTCCTCACCTCAGTCCTAAATGACTGATCGCTTATCCTGAGACTATGACCCCCAGTTCTAGACTCTCCAGAGTGGGAAATAATCACTCAGCATCTATCCTGTCAATACCCCTCAGAATCTTATATGTTTCAATGCGATCACCCCTCATTCTTCTAAACTACAGTGAATATAGGCCCAATCTACTCAATCTCTCCTCATAGGACAACCATTTCATCCCAGGAATCAATCTAGTGAACCTTCATTGCACTCCCTCTAAGCAGATATATCCTTCCTTAGGTAAGGAGACCAAAATTGTACACAGTACTCCAGGTGTGGTCTCATCAATGCCCTGTACAATTGCAGCAAGACTTCCTTACTCTTATACTCCAATCCCCTTGCAATAAAGGCTAACATACCATTTGCCTTCCTAATAGCTTGCTGTACCTGCTTGTTAATTTTCTGTGATGCATATACAAGGACACCCAAATCCCTCTGCATACCAATATTTACTAGTCTCTCACCTTTTAAAAAATATTCTGTTTTTCTATTCTTCCGACCAAAGTGGATAATTTCACATTTCCTCACATTATACTCCATCTGCCTCCTTATTGCCCACTCACTTAACCTGTCTGTATCCTTTTGCAGCCTCTTTGCATCCTCCTCACAGCTTACTTTCCCACCTAGCTTTGTATTGTCAACAAACTTGGATACATTACACTCGATCCCTTCATCTAAGTCATTGATATAGATTGTAAATAGCTGAAGCCCAAGCACTGATCCTTGTGGCACCACACTAGTTACAGCCTGCCAATCTGAAAATGACCCGTTTATTCCTACTCTCTGTTTTCTGTCTGTTAACCAATCCTTTATCCAAGCTAATATACTACCCCAAATCCCATGAGCCCTAATCCTGTGTAACAACCTCTTGTGTGGCACCTTATTGAATGCCTTTTCAAAATCCAAATATACTACATCCACTGGTTCCTCCTTATCTACCCTGCTACACTCAAAAAACTCAAATAGATTTGTCAAACATGATTTCCCTTTCATAAAACCATGTTAACTCTATCTAATCATATTAGGATTTTCTAAGTGCCCTGTTACCATGTCTCTAATAATAGATTCTAGCATTTTCCGTACTACTGATGTCAAGCTAACTGGCCTGTGGTTCCCTATTTTCTCTCTGCTTCCTGTGTTGAACAGCAGGGCTACATTTGCTACCTTCCAATCCACAGGGACCATTCTAGAATCTAGGGAATTTTGGAAGATCAAAACCAATGTATCCACTATCTCTGCAGCCACCTCTTTTAAAACCTAGGATGTAGGCCATCAGTTCAAGGGGACTTATCAGCTTTTAGTCCCATTAATTTCTCCATTAACTTTTCTTTACTAATATCAATTACTTTAAGTTCCTCACTCTCATTATACCTTTGGTTCTCCACTGTTTCTGGTATGTTTTATGTGGCTTTTACTGTGAAGACAGATAGAAAATATTTGTTTAATGTCTCTGCCATTTCCTTATTCACCATTATAATTTATCCTTTCTCTGCCTGTAAGGGACCCATGTTTACTTTTGGTAATCTCTTCCTTTTTACATACTTGTAGAAGCTCTTCCAATCTATTTTTATATTTCGTCCCAGTTTACTCTCATTCTATTTTCTCCCTCTTTATCAATTTCTTGGTCATCCTTTGCTGGTTTCTAAATCTCTCCCAATTTGTAGGCTTACTACTCTTTTGGCAACATTGTAAGCCTTTTCTTTTAATCTAATTCTATTCTTAACTTCTCTAGTTAGCCACGGTTGGACCACTTTTCCCATGAGATTTTATTCCTCAAGGGAATGTATGTTCATTGAGAATTATGAATTATTTCTTTAAATGTTCGCCATTGCTTATCTACTGTCATATCTTTTAATCTAATTTCCAATCTACCTTAGCCAACTGGCCCTTATACTTGCATAATTGGCTTTGTTTCAATTTAAGACTCTAATTTCAGACTTAACTACATCACTCTAAAACTCAATATGAAAGTCTATCATATTTATGATTACTCTTGCCTGGTGGATCCTTTACTATAAGATTACTAATTAACCCTGTTTCATTGCACAATACTAGATCTAAAATAGCCTGTTGCCCAGTTGGTTCCTTGACATATTGTTCCAGAAAACTGTCTCAAATGCATTCCATGAACTCGTCCTCCAAACTACTTTTGCCAATTTGGTTTGCCCAGTCTATATGAAGATTAAAGTCCCCCACAATTACTGCATTACCCTTGTTACATGCTCCTCTAATTTGCTGATTTATACTCAGTCCAACACTGTAACTACTGTTAGGGGGCCTATAAACTACTCCCACCAGTGTTTTTCTGTCCTTTGCTATTTCTTAGCTCCACCCATACTGATTCCACATCCTGATTTTCTGGGCTAAGATCCTTTCTCACTGCTGTCTTTATCTCATCCTTTATTATCAGGGCTAACACCGCTCCTTTTCGTTTTGCCTATCTTTTCATCCCTCTCCTCAGAAACTATTCCCCACCCTTTCAAATCTGCCATCATTCCCCCCCTCAAAAAGCCCACCTTCAAACAGTCTATCCTTGCAAAATACCACCCCATTTCCAACCTACCTTTCCTCTCCAAAGCTCTAGAAAATGTTGATGCCTCCCAAATCTATGTCCATCTTTCCACATCACCAGTCAGTTTTCTGCCGCTGCCGCAGCACTGCAACAGCCTTAATCAAAGTAACAAATGGCATCCTCTGTGACTGTGACCATGGTGCACTATGCCTCCTCATCCTTCTAGACCTACACGCTGCAGCCTTTGAAATGGTCGACAACACCATAATCCTTCGTTGTCCAGCTGAGTGGGACTGCCCTTGCTTGCAATCTAATTGTAACCAGAGAATCACCTGTAATAGCTTCTCTTCCCACCCCATACACTGTTACCTTTGGAGTTCCCCTAAGGATCTATCCTTTGCTCCCTATTATTTCTCCTCTATATGCTGCCTTTGGCAATGAAGACATGACGTCAGGGTTCACATGTATGCTGACAACACCCAGCACCATCTCTCTCAACCCCTCCACTGCCTCTGTGTTATAAGCCTTCAGTTAAACGTTGGGAAGACCAAATCCGCTGTCTTTGACCACCGCCAGAAACTCAGTTCCCTCGCCACCGATTCCATCCCCCTCTCCGGCCACTGCCTCACACTGAACTAGGCTGTTTGCTACTCGGCTTAGCTGAGCTTCTGACACCATATCCTCTTCATCATAAAGACCACCTAAATTCACCTCCAGAGTGTCATCTGTTTCTGTCTCTGCCCCTGCCTCAGCCCATCTGCTGCTGAAACCCTCATCCACGCTTTTATCACCTCCAGACTTGACTATTCCAATGCTTTCCTGACCAGCCTCCCATCCACCACCCGCCATAAAGTTGAGCTTATCCAAAACTCTGATGCCCATATCCTAACCTGCACCAAGAGTCACTCACCTATCACCCCTGTACTCACTGATCCACATTGATCCCTGGTGCCTCCATTTTAAAATTTTCATCCTCATGTTCAAATCCTTCATGGCCTTATCCCTCCCTATCTCTGTAACCTCCTCCAGTCCTACAACCCTCTGAGAATTCTGCATTCCTCCAACTCAGGCCTCTTGCACATTCCCCACTCCCTTCACCCCATCATTGGCGGCCATGCCTTCAGCCATCTAAGCTCTGGAATTCCCTCCCTAAACCTCTCTACCTCTCTCTGCTCCTTTAAGACCCTACTTAACATCTGCTTTAATAACAACAGAAAACGCTGGAAAAACTCAGCAGGCCAGGCAGCATCCGTGGAGAGAGAAAGAGAGTTAACGTTTCAGGTCGATGACCTTTCATCAGCTTCTTTGACCAAGCTTTTAGTCACCATCCTAATATCTCCTTCTTTACAAAAGCAAAATACTGCAGGTGCTAGAAATCTGAAATAAGAACAGAAAGTGCTGGAAATACTCAGCAGGTCAGGCAGAGAGACAGAGTTAACATTTCAGGTCGATGACCTTCTTTAGCTCAGTGTCAATTTTAGTTTGGGTATGCTTCTATGAAGCACCTTGGGCCATTTTTGTGTGTTAAAGGAACTAGATAAATGTAAGTTGTTGTTATTAATGGATGGGTGCACTGTCTTGTAAAGTATGAAGCGTTCAGTGAATAAGTGATTGCATTACTCACAAGATGCAGTGATAACAAGTAAAAGGTCATCTTTCAACTTTGCTCTCGTGTGCTATTCTGTAAACAATATTAGCACTAAAGCAAGCGATTGATTATAACACAACAGATTTCTGTGCTTTTATGTGCTAGTAAATCCTACTAGTGATGTTAATCTGTTTTGATTTCATTGTACTCCTCTTCCTCAGGCACATGCTAAAGCATATGCCAATATAACTTAATTCATCCATGTTTGGCTGTGTTTTGATTGAATTTTGCTGTTTATTACCGGTCTGAAATTCTGCACACGACATGCATTATCCCTCCTCAATGTTAAGAAGCTCCATCTTCACTGCTGAAGGAAAAATAAATTAATTGCAATTGTAGGATGTCTAATGCCAATTTTACAGTTCTTTTGCAAGTGAAATCATTGGCTGATTCAATAAGTAGCTAAAATACCCCGAATTTAGCCATGACTAAGTAGGCCCAAATGTTAAACCATTCCATACCTGATTAATCCAGGCTTGATCAAAACAAAGTTGCATTTATATAATGCCTTATCACACCTCAGAAATATTCCAAAGCACTTAACAGACAATTAATCACTTTGAAAGTGCTGACCCTCTTGTAATGTAGGGAAATGTGACAGCCATTTTTGACACAGAAAGATCACACTAACAGTAATGAGATGAATGATCTGTTATTTTTTGGCTTTTGGTGGTGATGGTTGAGGAAGGAATGTTTGTCAAGACTGCTGTTTGTCGGTTGGTGCTATGGGATTTTTAACATCCACCTTAATCAGCAAAGAGAGCCATGGTTTAACATCTTATCCAAAGGATAATAACTCCAGTATAGTACTAAGGGAGTGCTGTGCTTTTGAAGTGTCAGCTTGGTTTATTTGCTTAAGTCCTGCACTTTATGCCATTTCTCTGGGGGTTCCACCGATCTCCCACTGAAATTACGGCAGGAAATCGGGAGAACCCCTGTGGAAGCTCAGGACCAGAGGCATGACCCCACCTCAACCTCCTGACTCAGGTGAAAGTGTTACCACCTGAGTCAGCTTGACACATTATACTACAGGAAACTTTCGTTTATCCGGCACCCAAATATCCGGAATTCTCGCTTAACCGGCAAAAATCAGGTAAGTTTTATTATACAGACAAGACCCCGATTCTGAACTTTCGCCCCCACGAAAGGGGGGTCAACGTTCTGCCGACTCGGACCTGTCGCCGCCACGGAGGAAAAAGCCGGAGTCTCGTTTACTTTCCCTCTCCGGGTCCCAATTGTTAAGCCTGTGGCCGTGTACGGGACTCTCGTACCTTGGTAAGTATACCTCTCTGTAATCCGGCACTTTCGATCAACCGGCACCACGCCGGTCCCGTCGGTGCCGGATAAACGAAAGTTTCCTGTACTTTACACATATAAATTGCAGTTGCCACTAGACTTAGTATCGTTCTTACTTGGTCTCTGCAACATCAGTGTGTCAGATCTAGGCTCAACTTCCAGGACTGTGGGCAGCTTAAAAACCTGAACCATTGTTAATTTGTTCCACTTGCATACCACGAATAATAATCACATTTAACTGGATGTAGCAAACAGGAGGCTGTCTAGCCAAATCAGTCCATGTAGGATGTCTCCCTCGATCTAATGCGTCTGGCCGCAGCCCCAGAAAAATCTCCCCTGAAGCTGAATTTATGAATGGCATCTTGAAAGGCCAAAGTTTCATCCAACTTGGCTAGAATGGAATAAAGAGTTTAGGATGACCATTTGTACATGGACAGCATTGTATAGGTTACTTATACAGGACCTGTAGGTACACTCTTCTACATTGTAGTCATGTACAGTGGCTCAGCAGATGTATAATGGCCCAAAAATTCGTGAGGGAGCCTTCGTGCGAGGGTAAGGCTTCCCCGCGATCTCTCACTGCGCGCTGGCTTTTTCAGTCCGAGCTCGCACGAACTTGATGTTCTGGACAGCAGCTGTGCAGGGCTTCCGTATCCCACAGGCGCAGTTAATTCGTGCGAGCTGTGGGATCACGTGACTCAGTTAGAGCCAATGGCAGCACACCATCTTTCATTCATAGCTTTCACATAAGTGCTGTGAAAGCTATGAATCTATACCCCCCAAAAGAACAGCTAAACCTCAATTAAATTTTTAAAAAAAACCATCACATTAATAAAATAAGTATAGTTAAATAAATTAACCATTTTAAACAAAAAATTAAATTTTTGAAAAAATTTAAAATCTTTTAAAAAGTTATAAAAATAAACTTACCTGTCTTTAAAGTCTCTAAAAAAGATATACCTGTTAAAAAAATTCAAAATAATACTTAATTAACTACTTACCTTGTTAAAAGAGGGTCTTACGCCTCCTTTCTTTATGTCTAAAATGTTCCATGCTTACCTGCGCGTTCAAAGCACTAAGTGCACTGCGTGCGCGCAGCCTGTAGCGCGCACGCGGTTCACCTAGGAACCGCCCCCTTTTGAATTCACCAAGTGCCGGTTTTCAGCGCATGCGCAGTGCATGCAGAAAACCGGCAATTGGAGACAGAATACGCGAGAGTACACAGTGCGTACTCTCGCGTAGCGGCACTAATTTTTGGGCCAATATTGCTGCAATTGTCAGTAAAAGCTACCAATGGGACACATTTGTGTATGTAGACATACAACTGAATTGGATACTTTGAAATAACTCTAGACAATAAATGTGTTTGCATGGTACCAAACCTTTCCATTATTCTAATGTAGAAGAGCAACAAGAAATACTGCCACAGCGGGTCAGCCTGTGCAGTTGTAAGATTTTTCATTCTTGCACAAATTCTATTAACATTTCAGAAATATAATACTGGCTTATACATTTATGATAAATGATGTAACTACTTGAATTAAACTAAATGTCCATTTAATGTATCCACTTACCCTTTCCTCGGGGATTAATATGTTCCCTAATCGATGAGTAATTAAAAAAATTCCGTCACGTGAGAACCGGCAATTTAAAAAGTTTGTTTCCCACTGGAGATTTAGCTTGCATTTTTTTCCTTTATTTGTTCCTGGGATGTGGGCGTCACTGGCAAAGCCAGCATTTATTGCCCATCTCTAATTGCCCTTGAGAAGGTGGTGATGAGCCGCCGTCTTGAACCGCTGCAGTCCGTGTGGTGAAGGTACTCCCACAGTGCTGTTAGGGAGGGAGTTCCAGGATTTTGACCCAGCGACGATGAAGGAACGACAATATATTTCCAAGTCAGGATGGTGTGTGACTTGGAGAGGAACTTGGAGGTGGTGGTGTTTCCATGCGCCTACTGCCCTTGTCCTTCTAGGTGGTAGATGTCCCGGATTTGGGAGGTGCTGTCGAAGAAGCCTTGGCGAGTTGCTGCAGTGCATCTTGTAGATGGTACACACTGCAGCCACGGTGCGTTGGTGGTGGAGGGAGTGAATGTTTAAGGTGGTGGATGGGGTGCCAATCAAGCGGGCTGCTTTGTCCTGGATGGTGTCGAGCTTCTTGAGTGTTGTTGGAGTTGCACTCATCCAGGCAAGTGGAGAGTATTCCATCACACTCCTGACTTGTGCCTTGTAGATGGTGGAAAGGCTTTGGGGAGTCAGGAGGTGAGACACTCGCCGCAGAATACCCAGCCTCTGACCTGCTCTTGCAACCACAGTATTTATGTGGCTCGTCCAGTTAAGTTTCTGGTCAATGGTGACCCCAAGAACATTCATGGTGGGGGATTCGGTGATGGTAATGCCGTTGATTGTCAATGGGCGGTGGTTAGACTCTCGCTTGTTGGAGATAGTCATTGCCTGGCACTTGTTTGGGGCGAATGTTACTTGCCACTTATCAGCCCAAGCCTGAAAGTCATCCAGGTCTTGCTGCATGCGGGCACGGACTGCTTCATTATCTGAGGAGTTGTGAATGGAACTGAACACTGTGCAATCATCAGTGAACTTCTGACCTTATGATGGAGGGAAGGTCATTGATGAAGCAGCTGAAGACGGTTGGGTCTAGGACACTGTCCTGAGGAACTCCTGCAGCGATGTCCTGGAGCTGAGATGATTGACCTCCAACAACCACAACCATCTTCCTTTGTGCTAGGTATGACTCCAGCCAGTGGAAAGTTTCCCCCTTGTTCCCATTGACTTCAATTTTGCTAGGGCTCCTTGATGGCACACTCAGTCAAATGCTGCCTCGATGTCAAGGGCAGTCACTCTCACCTCACCTCTGGAATTCAGCTCTTTTGTCCATGGTTGGATCACGTCTGTAATAAGGTCTGGAGCTGAGTGGTCCTGGTGGAACCCAAACTGAGCATCGGTGAGCAGGTTATTGGTGAGTAGGTGCCGCTTGATAGCACTGTCGATGACACCTTCCATCACTTTGCTGATAATTGAGAGTAGACTGATGGGGCGGAAATTGGCCAGATTGGATTTGTCCTGCTATTTAGTACGAATGTTTGTTTCTGTTGCCTTACTGAAACAATTAACTTGATCAATCTTTTGAGCCTTCTTTCTATATCTAAACACGGCAAGAGTGATTTTACGAATGCATACTGTTGCTGGGGACCCTTGCCTGTCAATAGTGCACATCGAAATTTCAGCCACGCAATGCCCATGATTTTCCAACGTCAGCCCAACCCCAAATTTTCAACATGCAGATGAGGCTCTGTGCTGGCAGCATTGACTTGTAGAATTACTGCTTTTATGTAAACCCTAGGTACATGATTAAAATAGGCCATGTGAAATGTTAATTAAACAGAGGATGACTTGTTCTACTTGGTTGCAACTTTTAATTCTTCCAAATCCCAGGTCCAAATCGCTTGTTCTGTTGCTGTCCAAACTCTGTTCCTCAGTGGACATATTTGCATGCAATTGAGAATGTTGCTTTCTTCCTAACTGATTTCTTCCTTGGCTAGATTGAATCCAAGAAGCAAGTAGGGAAAGGGCAACATAATCCAATTCATTATAGTGCTGAGAGGGGTAGATAATGTCAAAGTACACTGGCTTTTTGATTTAAGGTGCAATTAGTCACCCATTGGTATGAAGTGGTTTTGGATGTGCATTGACAAAAGAAGTGACAGCATAAATCAAGAGTCCAATCCTGATCTAACTCCCATCCACATTAAAGCTACAAGATGTGAGACCCACCAAGTGGTCATGGCACATTGCTTTGACTTCCCAAACTCTGCTAACATGAAAAGTTAGCCACCCAAGGTATATGCACAAAGCTTCTTTGTTACTGACCACAGGACAGTGTGCAATATAACTCTGGTCTGCAAACTGCACATTGCATTCCACAGGCACTGGTGTGATACAGGTAGGTGCAATAACATTGCAGCCTAAGAGTGTAAGCAAAGAATCAGAAGGCACATATTTAAAATGAACAAAGGAGAATAGAAGAGGTGGCACTGGATTTCCTGGGTGCAGCAAATAAAGGAAAATCAGGCAGCTCAGAGTGCGTGCCTGTAAATGATTGAAGGAAAAATGGGTTCAACTGCCTGAAATTACGATATTCCCTGCACCCGGGCAATCCAATGTATCTGCACACAGATCAAGGAAAATCTCCCCAAGGACCAGTGCATATGTGCAATAGATTCCCAATAAAAGCTGTTCATTAAACCTCCTCAAAAATGATTGAATACATGCCTGTTGGCTCAGCTTTATCCAGTAAACTAGTTTTTAAAACAAAAAAACGAATCATCAGGAAGCCCTGCTGCTACACAGTTTCCTGTAAAAAAAGAAAGACTTGAAAACTTGCATTTCTATAGCGCTTTTCACGACCACCGGACATCTCAAAGCGCTTTAAAGCCATTGAAGTACTTTTTGAAGTGTAGACACTGGTGCAATATAGGAAAATACAATTATTACATAGAATTATTCTACATAGATGCACCCAGAATATAATGCAGATCAGGGGAAAAACAGTTAAATTGTAGCAGGATCAGCATTGCATACAGACATGTGGAGCAAACCCTCAATAGTTCGTGTTGAATAGTGTTTCTTATGTTTACAAATAAGGACAGAAAAAGTCAGAAAGGCATTTACCTGTGTTGTCTGAATGCTAACGATGACCCTACTGGCACGACTCAAATCCTTCGGGTTTTAACCTTCATGGGGTTTTCACTATTCAACCCTGACTGTGTAAAGAAAGTGTAGACTGACAGAGAGAGGCCTCGATCTTATCTTCGACGTGTGTTCGGTGCAGGGGGCTGGAGTTATGAACGGGAAACCCAGAAGTACGGGTTTCCCAAACATCCTGTAGTTTTTAACTGCAGGATGTCTTTTGATTTTCTTTCTGTAGGTTTCTCGCCTGACAGCCAGCCTGATTGACAGGTTGTCGGGCAGGAAAGCCTGCAGCAGAAGGCCACAACTGAGCTGAGAGCAGGTAGGTCTAGTGGGGGGCGGGGGCGGGTGAGAGAAATCACGGGGCTGGGGGGAGGGATGGTGGTCAGGGGGGTTCCGATCACGGGGTGTGGGGGGCCTGGTGGTCGGGGGCGGGTAGAACGTGGTTGGGGGGGGAGCAGATGGTGGTGGTGGTGGGGTGGGGGGGAGATCTCTGTGGTGGGGAGGGGAGCAGACAGATTATTGGGGGGGGGAGCAGATGGTAGTTGGTGGGACCAATGACGGGGGGGGGGGGGGGACAGAAAAATCGCGCCGGGGAGGGTGGGGGGGTGTCTACGGGTAAGCTTGTTGGCCCTGGAAGAAAGCTCCTGCTTCTCCTGGCCCACAAACAGTACTGTTATGGTTTCAGCCCTTCTCGCCTTCACAGTGGGAACGGTTTGAAGGGTGCAGCCATGTTTCTACACCTACCACGAGTGTATTTGAGTCACTACAGTATTCCAACTGTCAAAAGACCCTCTTGCTGACATGGAACCAAAGCTGGCATCTCCTTCTATGGCTGCCTCAGGGGGCCTACTAATTGGCCAGAGGACAAAAGAATCTCTCAGATTCCTGAATCACTCCCTGATGGGCGTCTGTAATCCAGTTTGATGAACTCTGTGCTATGAGTTACTGCAGTAGCCATAGTAGTTAAAAACGCTGCTGGTGTCTCTCCAACAGCCTCTACAACTGTCCATCCTTCCTGACAATTATCAAATGAATTAATTCAAAAGACTTCTCTTCCCTGTCTATATGTTGAATCAGCCCCTTGTGAAATGCAGTGAGACTAAGGACCCGTAGCATGGGTAGCCCGGGTGATGTCTCCCAGTCTTTCACCTGATGGTATCTGATCAGCAGCTGGCTCTACGCCTTCTTCACCACTGTGCTGTGCAGCATCCAATACTTCTTGCTGCCTCTCCGGTCAGTCAATCCCAGAATGTGTGTTCTGGGCTCGTACTAAGTGTAAGTGGTAACACTGAGTGCTCTGTTACACTGCACTGCTCTAGTTTCCACTATGTCCTGCACCACCACCTGCAAAGGGAGCTGAGGCTATACTTGTGAGCGCACTTCTACAATTCACTATTGCCTTTAAACATGCTGATCTGTAATGCTGCAATGCTTAGTGTGAAAACATAGACGCAATCATCTTACCTGCTTCATAAATCAGGAGAAGGTAGCATGAATTTTGTACATTCTGGCTAGCTCTTGCCTCCTTCCCACCAGCTGAAGAGGAACATAGGAACAGGAGTAGGCCATTCAGCCCCTCGAGCCTGTTCTGCCATTCAGTGAGATCATGGCTGATCTGTATCCTAACTCCATATACCCACTTTGGCTCCATATCCTTTTATACCCTTGGCTAACAAAAATCTATCAATCTCAGATTTTAAATTATTAATTGAGGTAGCATCTATTGCTTTTTGTGGAGAGAGTCCAATGTGGGAGAGAGTCACTTCCTTCCAATTTGAGTACATATCCATTATCCCCACTCTCTGTCTTCTACCGCCTAACCAATCTCCTAACCAGGTCACTAATTTGCCTTCAATTCCATGAGCATTAATTTTAGCTAACAGTCTTTTATGTGGAACCTTATCGAATGCCTTCTACATCCATAGACAGTCCCCTGTCTACTAGTTTAGTTACTTCCTCAAAAAATTCAATTAGGTTCATTAGAAATGACCTACCCTTTATAAATCCATGTTGGCTCTCTCTAATCAGCTCAAATTGCTCTAAGTGCTCAGTCACTCTGTCCTTAATTATAGATTCCAATAACTTCCCCACAACAGATGTTAGACTAACAGGTCTATAATTTCTTGTTTTTATCTTTCTCACCTTTCTTAAATAATGGAGTAACATTTGCAATTTTCCAATCTAAAGGGGCAATTCCTAAAGCGTTCTATTATCTCTGTGTCAATGAATGTCTTTGTTCAAAGAATGTCAGTTGCTTCATTGTATTCCAGCCTCTCCAGTGCCACTGTGAGCCTTTTATTGAATGCTACCGTTTTCTGTAAAAATGACATGCTTAGAAACTATTAGCAGGGTTCATTCAGTGAAGCTACAGTAATGCAACATAAACCTTTCCGTACTGTCCGTCATGGCATGCATTATCCAAAAGTGATAAGACCTCTTTTTAAAAACCTGTCATTTTCATTGGGACATCTTTGTACAATTAAACCTATGTCAACTTAGGTTTACGAATGGCAAAGTTTGCCTTTTCTTCCCTAATCGAAGGATGGTATTCAATTTTTGAAATTCTCTTACTCTAAGGGAGTGCACTTCAAAGTTCACGTTTCACCTCTCATAAGTAACTTTGAACGTATAATTTTTCCAGTGCTGTAATACCACAAGGGGATTGTCACAAGTTAGAAATGTTCAAGCAATAAGTACTTCACAGATGCTTTTGACCTGGTTCCTCTCCTTGGCCCAATCTCTCTTAAGCTGCTAATATATTATTTGAAATCTCCTTCACAGATGTGACATCAGGCAAGTGTCTACACTAGCGTCTGATTACCATGTACACTTTAGCAGAGTCACTTTCTTTACTGTAGTAAACCAGTTTTAGGAGAGAGTAACAAGACTAGATTAGAACGCAAGAGATACCTGACAGCCTCAACTCCTTTGTGTAAGAGAGAAATCCTTTGGGGGGAAAATTCGGTTGCTTTGCGCCTCCCGTTAGCGTCCTAAGAGGGCGCTAACGGGGCGCAAAGCAACTAGTGCCCGGGCGCGGCACCGCCAACACCTCCTGCAAAATTCAGCGGGAGGTTAGCGGCGGCGATAACCATTAGTGCCCCGCGGCGCTGCACTGCCGGCGGCGATGTCATCGCCGTGCGTAGCGCCCTGCTCGCGCCCCGGCTGCGATCTTCAGTAGCGCCCCCTGACTTACCACCGGACGCTATGTCAGCCGGGGTCAGGGGGGCCTACCTGCGGCCGGGGCGACGCTAATTAAAGGCGAGGTGCTGGGTGGCCATTTTTGTTGCTTAAAAATCCAAAATGATCCTTAATATAAGCCTAGAAACGTTTACCGATATTAGTGTAACTTGTTCATATTATGTTCCTTTGTCCACTACCATAGCATTCTATAGTCGCCAGCAGTAATTTCTCGGCAACAATTCCCTCCTCCATTTCACTCTGTTACTCAGAAGTTTCCTGAAGATGCTAACAGTCAAAGGAAGGGAATTCACTTTACATTATGAGTAAAATTTTCCTAGATTCCAGAATAGGTGGAAAACTGCAGTCAGTCCACCCACAATTTTCTGATGAGCTGCCCTTTGCATGCCAGGCCACACCAGTGGTGCAGGGTATCGGAAAATTGCGTTCTATTGCTATCACTGTTGGGCCTTTGGAGAGGCAGTGTAATATTAACTCTTAGGCATTTATCCCATTTTTAAAAATACATTTCTTGAATGTTTACCAAAATTGTGTACCATAAAAGGTCTTTCATGATCTTGTTACACCCTCTAAGATGTTGTCTAGTTCATTGTAATTTAATCTGTACCCAATAAAATTCTGTATGATTTGTTGCAAACCGTATGCAGTTTTTTAGGGCCTGATGAGATTTCTTTGAGGAAACATTAACTTTTTATGGCTGCAAGATTGCATAGGTTGCAAATTTTGCAGCTGATTCACAATAAAATGCTGACTGTAAGCAGGGAGTACAATGCTTAGAAATGGTCTCAATACCATGTGGATTACTGGCAAATGGCAATCCTGGCGCAAATTCAAGGAAATAAAACTGAGCAACCTTCGACAGCGTGTTACAATAGTAGCAGAACAGACCCCTGGGAAATCCCTAACTTACTGCTGTAATGGTCCAGGGCTGTTTACTCAGATCTCAGTCAGCAAGAGAACCGGCCATATCTGGATTAAAAGCCAGCTACAAGTCAAGGATTCACACCGGCAGCTGTAAACACCGAAGGCAAATCCCATGTGATTTTGTGCCACAAAATAAATTTTTTGTATGTGAGAGTGGCTTATAATTAATACCGCCTAGCATATAACCTGAATTGTGTAAGAGCAGAAGGTTGTATAAGTGCTACAAAATTGCATTCATTTTAGAGTTTTATTATATCTAAATCCGACCGTGCAGAGCTCATTTTTTCAGCACTAACTGGCTTTCTAAGCCCCAATATGGCGGGCAGGAAGTGCATGGACATTTCCAGCTGGAGGTGTGTCGTCCGCCACATTGGAAAATGAAAAAAATAGACATCCAGGACCCACACCTGAAGCAAGGGTTAGGCCTGTTTTGAGGCCCCCACTGCAAGATTTGTTTTCCCTGAGGCAGCCGGTGCCAGCCGCAACTCAAGTGAATGCACATAGCTAGAAATAATGGCCCTGAAATTCCTGGGGCTGGAGAGGATGTAAGTCCCATTTTTGTCTGGTTGGCAGTGGGGAGGGGACGGGAGGGGCAGTGTATGGGCAGGATCCCAGCTCCATTTGCAATCTGCTCCATTTAAACCGGACCTTTAAATGCCAGTTAAGGTGGTTTTTCTGCCTGCTCCCAGCCCCAAGTCAAGGAGTAGTTTCGGGCAAGTTCTCTGGCTTCCCCAAATAATTCCTCCCTTTATGCTCTAAAAAGGGTTCAGTGTAACTCATGCATAGGGACATAGGAAAAAGAGTAGGCCATTTAGCCCCTCGAGCCTGTTCCGCCATTCAATGAGATCATGGCTGATCTGTGGCCTAACTACATATCCCTGCCTTTGGCCCATATCCTTTAATACCTTTGGTTAACAGAAATCTATCAATCTCAGATTTTAAATTAACAATTGACCCAACATCAACTGCTGTTTGCGGAAGAGAGTTCCAAACTTCAACCATCCATTGTTTGTAGAAGTGTTTCCTAACTTCACTCCTGAAAGGCCTGGCTCTAATTTTTAGTCTATATACCCTAGTTATATATACCCTATATACCCTAGATTCCCCAACCAGAGAAATAGTTTCTCTCTGTCTAACCTATCAGTTTCCCTTAATATCTTGGAAAATTCAATCAAATCTCCCCTTAACCTTCTAAATTCCATGGAATACAACCCTAATTTGTGTAATCTCTCCTCGTAATTTAACCCTTGGAATTCCAGGTATAATTCTGGTAAATCTACACTGCACTCCCTCCAAGGCCAATACATCCTTCCTAAGGTGTGGTGCCCAGAACTGCTCACAGTACTCCAGGTGTGGTCTAATCAGGGCTTTGTATAGCTGCTGCATAACTTCTACCCCCTTGTATTCTAGTCCTCTAGATATAAAGCCCAGCATTCCATTAGCCTTTTTGATTATTTTTTGTACCTGTCCATGACATTTGCATGATCTATATATATGGACCTCTAAGTCTCTTTGGAGAAAGCTTCTCGCTTTTCACCATTTAGAAAGTACTCTGATCTATTCTTTTTAAGTCTAAAGTAGATGACCTCATTGAAATTCATTTGCCACAGTTTTGCCCATTCACTTAATCTATTAATATCTCTTTGTAATTTTAAGCTTCCATCTACACTGCTTACAATGCCACCCATCTTTGTGTCATCAGCAAACTTGGATATGTGGCTCTCTATCATGTCATCTAAGTCATTAATAATTACAATGAATAGTTGAGGCCCCAACACACATCCCTGTGCGACGCCACTAGTCACATCCTGCCAGTTTGAGTACCTGCCATTATCCCTACTCTCTGTCTCCTGCCGCTCAGCCAATCTCCTAACTTATGCCAGTTAAGACATGCTGTGAGTCCTTTTGAAGCCTACTGAAATCCCCAAAACTTTACTAAAGTAAGGTGATCAATCCTAGCAGGCGACTGTAAGGCATTACAATATTTTGAGAAAGCACAAGAAGCTGAAACTACAGTTGATAAGCCTTGCCCAGCCTTTATCAACCTCTCTTGCCAGCTCACCTCCAAACCCGCTCTCTCCTACAGACTCTCCTGTCCATCTGCTTATTAAATCTAATGCCAGTTCTTTTTGCGGTCTCAAGGTTTTCAGTGATGGTGGTCCTCCCTATTGTCTTTCTGTGACACTGGTTGTGTGCCTTTGGAGGGAGAGAAGATAATGCTACAAGCCTGTGAGTGTCATGGAGACTTCCCCTGTATGATGCCATGATGATGATGAAAGGTTGTGGTCCATTGATTTGCTGTGAGAAGCCTTTTTAAGATGGAAGTGTGCCTTGGGTTCCAGTTGTAAGATGCATGTGTGCAGTGCGGAGTCTGGACATGCACAGATCGACAATAAAAGAGCTGGAAGGTGGTTTGAGGGACTCACATGGGCCAACCGTAAATGTGGAGCAGGTTACCAACTAGCAGGTTACTAATTTTAACTCTGAGACAGAATGGAGCGTGCAAGGGAGGTAGCTGGCGATGAGCCCACCACATCGTGCAGCGTGGAGACCTGGCCAATTTTAATGGGCAGGCCTCGTTTAAATAATGCTTCTGGGTTTCTCGGCCAATTCACGCTTCTGCGGGTGTGCCACTCACTCGCATGATGCAATTTTCTCTCGGCGTCCTGGCCACTTTTAAAGCCTCCGTCCACCTCTTCAAGGGAGGCTGCCATTCGGTCAGGGATAGCATTATTTTGAGTCAAAAGGATTTCTCAAGATCATTAATATGGCTGGACAGAGAGGAAAAGTGACCCCCCAGGTTCACCAACACTTTGCTAGAGGTCTTGATTGGTGCAGTGAGGGCCAGAGGGGTGTGTTGTTCCCCACAGATGGGAAGAAGAAACCTGCTGCCACAATGTAGAAGGCCTGGATTTAGGTGGCTGACGAAGTGAGCAGCAGGAGCGTCACACCAAGGATCAGGATCCAGTGCAGCAAACATTTCAATAACCTGACTAGGTCAGGAAAGGTCAGCACACATCCTTCTTTACCGATCTCCTACAATGGACTTCCTTCCATTCCCTCTTGACCATCCTACAGCATTCACAGCACTCCTCATCCCTGCATCACTTTCCTCTCCACCAATCACAACAGTACAGTTTATCACCTCTAATCCGCACTCCCTACTCATGCTCACCTGCTGCTTCCTCCTTTCACTGCTGCCGATAACATCATCCTCATCTCATCTCCTCTGAGCTGTTCTACCTGCACCTCCTCTCAGCAAAGCTCGTCAATTCACACTGTAGCCAATCTGCGCAAACGCAGGACATCCCCACTCCTTTTACATCGGCCTGATCCTCACTTTCACCATCTGCACTACATGCAGAAGAGTGGCACAACCTCACTCGCCGCTGTCCCACCTCTTTTACAGGAGGAGAGAGCGCAGAATAGCAGGGAGAGGGCCAGGACTGATGGAGGACCACCGGAGTTTGTGGAAATAACCCCGGCGGAGGAGGAGGCCGTCGAAATAAACGGGACCTCTAACACCGTGACCATTGGTGATGGCGAGGTTGGGGGATCCACATAGCAGGGTGATTGATTTAACTTTACAACACCTAATCCACCCACAACCAACTGCACCTTCAACACATCAACCAGTGTGGTCCAGTGCTTCATGTGTACGTTCACCTCTTCTCAGTGCCATCACTGAATCTTCGAGCCCCTGCTCACAGAGAAAGAAGACTTCTAGGAAGACCTCATCCCTCCTGAGGACCCACCGTCACACGCTATATGCGTTGCAGGCACCAGCATAAATACTGGCACATCGGGTGGCCGTGTTAGTGAGATAGATGGGCTGGCACCTGGTGAGTCTCACAGAACAGGTGAGCAGAAGCAGATAGTGGTGGCAGGGACAGCTGAAGAGAATACACGGCAGAGGGTGCCGTCCTGTCTAAACTCAGCAGAACAGAAATGTGGAACTCTGGGGAACAGAAATGTGGAACTCTGGGGGCCATCAGTTAAAAGGAGAATACTGGAGGCACAAGAACAAATAGGTGAGGTGTTGGCAGTCCTGCCAGGCACTCAGTCCACTATGGCAGGGAGGATGGAGAAATCTACTTCCACCATCTGTGGGTGTTTTTGCAGGGGTTCTGAATTCTGCAATCTATCATAGGTCATGTGGCCACCTCCAGGAACACTGCAGCTGGGCCCTCACAGCAGGAGTCAGTGCTACCAGCCTTTGCAGCCTTGCTAGAAGCTTAAATGGCTGCAATAAAGACTCTGGGCTATAACGACTGTCCACCTTAGAGAAGCTTGTGGACATAGTAGATCGGGGCTTCCAAGGCATCACTCATCTCTCCAGTCTGCTCTACCGCAGGCCAGTAGGACTGATGTGCCGATGCTCCAAGGGAGGGAGGTGGTGGCACAGGAGCAGTACGTGCAGATCTTTCTCAGGATGTCAGCATGTCTCTTCCCTTGCCACCCCCTCAACCAATACCCGGCATGGTGCCTGAACTTCAGCTGCCCTCGCAACAGTCCAGAAGCAGCAGTCTGTAGCAGGTCCTTCACCATCTCCAGCACTCTGAAGTTGTTGGTTACGAGCATCTCAAGTGTCTGAGGAAGATGCACAGCAGCCTATAACCAACTCTGCTCAAGCCACTAGGGTTGCACTTCGTAGAAGTGGTAGACCTAGGAGCCATTTGTTAAAAAGAGCACTGACGTTTGTTGACACTTGGATGTTTCATTGCATAATTTGGAAATATTTGTTTTCTTATGCTAGTTAAAATCAAGGCCTTAGTGTCATGTATACTTGAACCATCCAACCAACATACAGTATTTTTGGGCAGCTTTACCCTGGCAGGTTCCCAACTCCTACAGATACTGTAAACGGCACTGACCCTGGCCAGCACCTCCTGCTTGGGGTGGTGCACACTCTGGGTCAAGTAGGGCAGCGCTCCTTTGCCTCACTTAATGTAGCAGTCGTTGAAGTGCTGCATCTGTAAACCTTAGAGTATGGGCTACTGAGTGCTTCAATTGATCCAGTCTGTGCCTTTACTTCTGAACAGCTTCTTTCTGATTGCACAATAATGCCCTTTAAATAGCTGTAATAGCGTAACAATATTTCTGTTATCTGCGTGTGAACTCTCACAGACAGCCTGCGTTGCAGATGGAAGCTCACCTTGAATGGAAAATGTATTTAAATCAGAAATTTCTGGTGGGAACAGCTGCTTGCTGAGCGGCGGCAGGAACTCCCGCAGCGCAAACAGTCATTTCTACCTTGTATCCAAACAATCAAAATAAACAACAGTGCAGAATTTCATCTTCAGCCTCTGGTGGAGTGGATCGCCCCAAGCCGCCCCGGTATAGAACCTGCCAGATTTTCATTCCATCGATTTCTGCCCAAGCAGTGAAGGCCAAGATCTACGTCTACATTCAGACAGTGAGAAAGACCAAATTGAAGATCAGGTCATCTTATATTTTTTTCCTCATTTATTCATTCTAAGTAAACCGTAAGAGCACAAGCCAAAAGATAGTGGGCCTGAAATTTGGCACCTTCGCACCGGCTGTTAAGCGCGGTTTCATGGAAAAAATGCGTCCGCCTTGCTTCCTCCCACTTCCGGTGCGGGCTGCGCCGGACGCCATATTGATGAGTGCAAAAAAAGAGGCGTTGTTTACCTTCGTCTGAAGCAGGCGTTAGGCCATTAACATATTCAAATAAGGGGCCGAACGCCTGCTTCTGCTCCCTCTTGCAAATTTGGCTTGTGTCTGAGGCAGCCAGTGCCAACAATGTTTACACCTGGGAAAACAACCGTTAAACAGCGCCGAATGGAAAAAAGATAAGTACTTACCATTATCATCTCCGACCTCACTCCTGACTCCGACCTCCAGGTCCTCTCCTGACCTCTCCCAGATCCTGACTCCGAACTCCCCCCGAACCTGACCCCCACCTCCCCCGCGATCCTGTTCCTGACCTCCCCCCGAGCCTGACCCCGACCTCCCCCCGATCCTGACCCTGACCTCCCCCCGATCCTGACCCTGACCTCCCCCCGATCCTGACCCTGACCTCCCCCCGATCCTGACCCTGACCTCCCCCCGATCCTGCTCCTGACCTCCCCCCGATCCTGACCCCGACCTCCCCCCGATCCTGACCCCGACCTCCCTCCGATCCTGACCCCGACCTCCCCCCGATCCTGACCCCGACCTCCCCCGCGATCCTGACCCCGACATCCCCCCGATCCTGACCCCGACATCCCCCCGATCGTGGTCCTGACCTCATCCCGATCCTGATCCTGACCACCCCCTAATCCAGGTCCTGACCTTCCCCCGATCCTGGTCCTGACCTCTCCCCGATCCTGACCCCGACCTCCCCCCGATCCTGACCCCCCACCTCCCCCCTGATCCTGACCCCCCACCTCCCCCCTGATCCTGACCCCCCACCTCCCCCCTGATCCTGACCCCGACCTCCCGCCGATCCTGCTCCTGACCTCCCCAAGATCCTGGTCCTGACCTCCCCCCGATCCTGGTCCTGACCTCCCCCCGATCCTGACACCCGACCTCCTCGTGATCCTGACCCCCGACCTCCCGCCGATCCTGAGCACTGACCTTCCCCGATCCTGCTCCCGACCTCCTCCCGATCCTGACCCTGACCTCTGCCCGATCCTGACCCTGACCTCCTCCCGATCCTGACCCTGACTTCCCCCCGATCCTGACACCCAACCTCCTCCCGATCCTGACCCTGACCTCCCTCGATCCTGACCCTGACCTCCTCGTGATCCTGGTTAAGACCTCCCCCCGATCCTGGTCCTGACCACACCCTGATCCAGACCCCGACATCCCCCCGATCCTGACCCCGAGCTCCACCCAATCCTGACCCTGACCTCCCCCCCGATCCTGGCACTGACTCCCCCCCGATCCTGACACTGACCTCCCCCCGATCCTGACCCTGACCTCCCCCCGATCCTGACGCTGACCTCCCCCCGATCCTGACCCTGACCTCATCCCGATCCTGACCCCGACCGCCTCCCGATCCTGACCCTGACCTCCCCCCGATCCTGAACCTGACCTCCTCCCGATCCTGACCCTGACATCCCCCCAATCCTGACACCCGACCTCCTCGCGATCCTGACCCCCGACCTCCCGCCGATCCTGACAACTGACCTTCCCCGATCCTGGTCCCGACCTCCTCCCAATCCTGACCCTGACCTCCCCCCGATCCTGACCCCCGACCTCGCCCCGATACTGACCCCGACCTCCCCCGATCCTGACCCTGATCTCCCCCCGATCCTGACCCGGACCTGACCCCCGATCCTGACCCGGACCTGACCCCCGACCTCCCCCCGATCCTGACCCCAGACCTCCCCCGATCCTGACCACTGACCTCCCCTGATCCTAACCCCGACCTCTCCCCGATCCTGTCCCCCGACCTCCCCCCGATCCTGGTCCCGACCTCCCCCCGATCCTGGTCCCGACCTCCTCCCGATCCTGACCTCGACTTTCCCCCGATCCTGACCCTGACCTCCTCCCGATCCTTACCTTGACCTCCCCCCGATCCTGATCCTCACCTCCTCCCGATCCTTGTCCTGACCTCCCCCCGATCCTGGTACCGACCTCCTCCCGATCCTGACCCTGACATCCCCCCAATCCTGACCCTGACCTCCTCCCGATCCTGACCCCGACCTCCTCCAGATCCTGACCTCTGACCTACCCCCAGTCCTGACCCCGACCGCCCCCCGATCCTGGTCCTCAACTCCCCCTGATCCTGGAACTGATCTCCACCCGATCCGGACCCCGACCTCCCCCCCGATCCTGACACTGACCTCCTCCCGATCCTGAGCCCGACCTCCCCCTGATCTTGACCCCCAACCTCCTCCGGTCCTGACCACGACCTCCCCCCGATCTTGCCCCCGACCTTCCCCGATCCTGGTCCCGACCTCCTCCCGATCCTGACCACGACCTCCTCCCGATCCTGACCCCCGACCACCTCCCGATCCTGACCCTGACTATGTCCCGATCCTGACCCTGACCTCCTCGCGATCCTGACCCTGACCTCCCGCCGATCCTGACCCCCGACCTTCCCCGATCCTGGTCCCGACCTCCTCCCGATCCTGACCCTGACCTACCTCTACCCTGACCCCCGACCTCCCACCGATACTGACCCCGACCTCCCCTGATCCAGACCCTGATCTCCCCCCGATTCTGACCCTGACCTGACGCCCGACCTCCCCCCGATCCTGACCCCAGACCTCCCACGATCCTGACCCCCGACCTCCCCTGATCCTGACCCCGACCTCCCCCCGATCCTGACCCCGACCTCCCCCCGATCCTGACCCCGACCTCCACATGATCCTGACCCCCGACCTCCCCCCGATACTGGTCCTGACCTCCCTCCGATCCTGGTCCTGACCTCACCCCGATCCAGACCCCGACATCCCCCCGATCCTGACCCCGAGCTCCACCCAATCCTGACCCCGACCTCCAACCGATCCTGACCCTGACCTCCCCCCTGATCCGGGTCCTGACATCACCCCGATCCTGACCCTGACCTCCACCCAATCCTGACCCCGACCTCCACCAGATCCTGACCCTGACCTCCCCCCGATCCTGGCACTGACTCCCCCCCGATCCTGACCCTGACCTCCCCCCGATCCTGACCCCCGACCTAAACTCCGATCCTGACCCCCGACCTTCCCCCGATCCTGACCCCGACCTCCGCCGATCCTGACCCTGACATCCCCCCGATCCTGACCCTGACCTCCTCCCGATCCTGGTCCCGACCTCCTCCCGATCCTGACCCCCGACCTCCTCCCGATCCTGGTTCTGACCTCCCCCGATCCTGGTCCTGACCTCACCCCGATCCTGGTCCCGACCTCCCTCCGATCCTGACCCCCGACCTCCCCCCGATCCTGGTCCCGACCTCCCCCCGATCCTGACCCCGACCTCCCCCCGATCCTGACCCCGACCTCAACCTGATCCTGACCTCTGACCCCCCACCGATCCTGACCCCGACCCCCCCCCCCCAATACTGACCTCCCCCCGATCCTGACCCCAACCTCCCCCCGAATCCTGACCCCGGAACTCCCCCCGATCCTGACACTCGACCTCCTCCCGATCCTGGTCCCGACCTCCTCCTGATCCTGACCCCCGACCTACCCCGATCCTGTTCCCGATCTCCCCCCGATATTGACCCCCGACCTCACCCCGATCCTGGTCCCGACCTCCCACCGAACCTGACCCGACCTCCCCCCGATCCTGACCCCCGACCTCCCCCAGATCCTGACCCCCACCTCACCCCGATCCTGGTCCCGACCTCCTCCCGATCCTGACCCCCGACCTCCTCCCGATCCTGGTTCTGACCTCCCCCGATCCTGGTCCTGACCTCACCCCGATCCTGGTCCCGACCTCCTCCCGATCCTTACCCCCGACCTCCTCCCGATCCTGGTTCTGACCTCCCCCGATCCTGGTCCTGACCTCACCCGGATCCTGGTCCCGACCTCCTCCCGATCCTTACCCCCGACCTCCTCCCGATCGTGGTTCTGACCTCCCCCGATCCTGGTCCTGACCTCACCTGGATCCTGGTCCCGACCGCCTCCCGATCCTGACCCCCGACCTCCTCCCGATCCTGGTTCTGACCTCCCCTGATCCTGGTCCTGACCTCACCCCGATCCTGATGCTGACCTCCTGCCGATACTGTCACGACATCCCCCTGATCCTGACCCTGACCTCCCCCCCCGATCCTGACCCTGACCTCCTCCCGATCTTGCTCCTTACCTCCCCCCCGATACTTACCCCCGACCTCCCCCCGATCCAGATCCTGACCTCCTCCCGATCCTGACCCCCGACCACCTCCCGATTCTGACCCTGACTATGTCCCGATCCTGACCCTGACCTCCTCGCGATCCTGACCCTGACCTCCCGCCGATCCTGACCCCCGACCTTCCCCGATCCTGGTCCCGACATCCTCCCGATCCTGACCCCGACCTCCTCCCGATCCTTGTCCAGACCTCACCCCGACCTCCCCCTTATCCTGACACTCAACCTCCCCCAGATCTTGACACTCGACCTCTTCCTGATCCTGACCCCCGACCTCACCCCGATCCTGACTCCGACCTCAACCCGATCCTGACCCCGACCCCACCCCAATACTGACCTCCCCCCGATCCTGACCCCAACCTCCCCCCGAATCCTGACCCCGGAACTCCCCCTGATCCTGACACTCGACCTCCTCCCGATCCTGGTTCCGAGCTCCTCCTGATCCTGACCCCCGACCTACCCCCGATCCTGTTCCCGATCTCCCCCCGATATTGACCCCCGACCTCACCCCGATCCTGACCCCAACCTCCCCCCGAATCCTGACCCCGGAACTCCCCCTGATCCTGACACTCGACCTCCTCCCGATCCTGGTTCCGACCTCCTCCTGATCCTGACCCCCGACCTACCCCCGATCCTGTTCCCGATCTCCCCCCGATATTGACCCCCGACCTCACCCCGATCCTGACCCCAACCTCCCCCCGAATCCTGACCCCGGAACTCCCCCTGATCCTGACACTCGACCTCCTCCCGATCCTGGTTCCGACCTCCTCCTGATCCTGACCCCCGACCTACCCCCGATCCTGTTCCCGATCTCCCCCCGATATTGACCCCCGACCTCACCCCGATCCTGGTCCCAACCTCCCATCGAACCTGACCCCGACCTCCTCCCGAACCTGACCCCGACCTCCACCCGATACTGACCCCGACCTCCTCCCAATCCTGACCCCCGACATCCCCCCAATCCTGACCCTGCCCTCCCCCAATCCTGACCCTGACTTCCCCCCGATCCAGGCCCCGACCTCCCACCAATCCTGGTCCCAACCTCCCCCCGATCCAGACCCTCGACCTCCTCCCGATCCTGGTTCTGACCTCCCCCGATCCTGATCCTGACCTCACCCCGATCCTGAACCCCGACCTCCCCCCAATCCTGGTCCTGACCTCCCCCTGATCCTGACCCTGCCCTCCCCCCAATCCTTGTCCCGACCTCCCCCCAATCCTGACCCAGACCTTCCCACGATCCTGACCCCCGACCTCACCCCGATCCTGACCCTGACCTCCTCCTGATCGTGCTCCTTACCTCCCCCCCGATACTTACCCCCGACCTCCTCCCGATCCAGGTCCTGACCTCCTCCTGATCCTGCCCCCCGACCTCCCCCAGATCCTGACCCCCGACATCCTCCCGATCCTGACCCCGACCTCCCCCCGATCCTGGTCCAGACCTCACCCTGACCTCCCCCCGATCCTGACCCCCGACCTCCTCCCGATCCTGGTCCCGACCTCCTCCTGATCCTGACCCCTGACCTACCCCCGATCCTGTTACCGACCTCCCCCCGATCCTGCCCCCCGACCTCACCCCGATCTGGTCCCGACTTCAACCCGATACTGGTCCCGACCTCTCCCCGATCCTGGCCCCGACCTCCCCCCGATCCTGACCCCGACCTCCCCACGATCCTGACCCCGACCTCCCCCGATCCTAACCCCGACCTCCCCCCGATCCTGACCCCGACCTCACCCCGATCCTGACCTCCGACCCCCCACCGATCCTGACCACGACCCCCAACCCCCAATCCTGACCCCGGAACTCCCCCCGATCCTGACACTCGACCTCCTCCCGATCCTGGTCCCGACCTCCTCCTGATCCTGACCCCAGACCTACCCCCGATCCTGTTCCCGATGTCCCCCCGATCCTGACCCCCGACCTCTCCCCGATCCTGGTCCTGAACTCCCCCAGATCCTGACCCCCGACCTCCTCCCGATCCAGGTTCTGACCTCCCCCGATCCTGGTCCTCCGACCCCCCACCGATCCTGACCACGACCCCCAACCCCCAATCCTGACCCCGGAACTCCCCCCGATCCTGACACTCGACCTCCCCCCGATCCTGACCCCGACCTCACCCCGATCCTGGTTCTGACCTCCCCCGATCCTGGTCCTGACCTACCCCCGATCCTGTTCCCGGTCTCCCCCCGATATTGACCCCCGACCTCACCCAGATCCTG